>PYAF01004126.1:1246451-1281198 GCA_007407185.1 Glycine tomentella | reverse complement strand
ATTACCTCAGTAGTGATGAGGTGTTATAAATAGAATGATTAGATAATAAGAAATAAGAAAGCCGAGAAGGCTGATATATATATATATATATGTGTGTGTGTGTGTGTGTGTTATGAGATTGAGAGGTAAAGCTCCTGGAGTTAAGAGAACCTATTATCCTAGACAGAGGATCTCTCAGTATAGATAGTGAGTGCATAGGCCTAGTTAGGCGTGCGTGCATATTAGGCAGTATGAGTGAATTGTAGTGAGAGAATGTAAATGGCCGTGGATAAGCCATATCGTTACAGTAGGCAGTTGATAGTGAACCAGGGGGAGGAAAGACCTCCAAGAGCCCTGGCTTACTGAGATTTTTATCTCACCCCTTGTGGAATTTATGTTGCAGGAATAGAGTACAGAGGATAGATTTTAGACGAGAAGCCGGAGAGGGTCAAGCACTGTTTGCTGTCTGGATTAAAGTCAGATATTGTTGAGGTAATTTTCTGTCTCCTGTCATATCTATGTAGATATGGTCTAGATCTGCCTGGCTTTAGTTGGTTGTTGATTTCATAATCTGGATCAATAAGGGCTAGATGTAGTTGAATTTGTGATTTTATTTAATTGCTTATTGTTGAACCATGCATAATGCATCAAGAAATATGATCCATATCTGCTTCCGCAGTTTATTTTGTGTTATTTTGATATGATAATAATAGTAACACACTGGGTGCACACGGGGTGTTACAATTAACCTCCTACATCTGTCTCATTTGTCAAATGTAAGTGGAAAAAAAAAATACAAAATAAGTATAGATAAGGAGATGATGATGTAACACTGATGCAGTAAAAAATGATACAGCACTAATTGAGAAAAAATAAAGTAAATTATAGTGGCAGTCCTTTAGATTATTTCTGATGCATATAATATCTCTTATTTTTCTATTCTTATACTAAATTTTTTAATTATTTGAAAAATATCACAGCGTGTATGCTAATAAGAAAGGTAGTTGTAAATGTTAAAAAATAAAGAGAAATATGTGCAATCTAAAAAATTCTCAAAAAGTATCAGTATTGTTTACTAAAAAAAAACATAAAGTCCTCTCAAGTGATTCGAACATAAAAAACAAAAGGTTATTGGAAGCACAAATGATTAAAGTAAATTACAATGCTGTTGAGAGACCTTATGATAACTGACATCTCTAAGGATTACGTTTGACAGGAAGAAAGAAAAGGGTGAAAAACGTGATAAATGAAAATAGAAAAGATAATTAACAAAAATAGGTGATAAATATTTTTTTAAAATTATTTAAGAGAAATAGAGAAAAATAAGTAGGTGAGTGATCGTTAAATTACAAACTAGATTTTGGACTTATTAATATTAAACTTAATTCATTTACACTCTTAAAACTTAACCCTTCCCACTAATTAATTAAAAGAGAGATTCAAAATATAAAAATGCATGAGTAATGTGAGACTGACAGGTAGTAAAATTTATACACAACAAGACAATGTGTCTCTACTATGTCTGGTTTAGTGGGTGGGAAAAAGAAATAAGGAAAAGAATTAGAAAGTGTAATAAGGAAAGAAAAAACATTATAAATGCAAAATTACACAATACTCTGTATAAAAAACCTAATATGATATAAAACAAGATATTTTTGTCATTATGTAAGAGATAACACCCTTTCTTTATTTTCTGTCCATATATGGACAAATTATAAAAATCTCGTGGGACTCGATTATTATAAATCGACAATCACCAAATGAGTGAAGTCTTATATGTTTTTTAGCTCTCTTTCCCTCCTCAATTAATCCTTCTCATTCTTTTCTAAACTAAACACACTCTAAGAGATTTTTTTACTATATTGTATCAAATTACAGGCATTTATAGCAAGTATATATTAGAGTGAAGTAAATGAGAGGATTAGTGTATCAAAACGTCACAAAAAAGAATGAGAGTTATGAGAGTGAAGTCAAGTAAGTAATGAGAGGATTAGTGTTGGATTAAGAGATGACATAGGAATTAACCTGTTGGCTTGGGAGGAAGTTTTATTTTCTAAGCTAAAATAATTTCAGATTTTTTTTTTCTTTATATAAGGTGGAGCAAGATAAAATGCGCGTATGAGAATGTATACGACATTATTCTATGTTCTAATCACGCTAGTATAAGAATAAGCATTTCCATTCAGGAAATAATATAAAACAAAACTTATAAGAACAAACCATGTGCGCAAACAGAATTTTGATGCTTAAAATTAATTTTAATATACTTTCAATACTCTTACGTTTAATAATATTTTTTCAATTTTCAATGGTTTTAATATTCAATTTACTCGAACGCGACAGTTAGCATGCTCCAGAAGTTATATCATATCATATGCCAATTGAGACCAGAATAATTGGATGGGAAATATTGTCAAGAGAAGAATTCCAATGAAAACGCATATAACAATTCTAAGGAATATTTTTCGTGCTATTTTTTATCATGTAAGATAAAAATAAAGAAGTATTCAATATTTTTATGTTTTCAAAATACAGTATTAAATATTAAATATATATTTTTATGAAGGTATTAAGGAGAATCGAAGATAACTAAGAAAGAACAACAATACACGAGAAAGGGAAAATGTTGTACCAAAATTTCCCGAATTATATAACCTAGGAGTACTTAGAATTACATTAGGCTGCGCAAGAGCGATAGAGTATGCATCAGAATTCAGATAATGATGTTCTGCTTCGCCAGCGTGGTCGTAAAACTAACAACTTGGGGTGCCACGACTCATTGCCTCATTGGGGTCATAATGAGTTTGTGAATCGTGCATCGACATCAACTTCATGCTTCCCCACTTTCTTTCTAACTACCAATTTCTATGTCCTTATCATATATACTAATGTACTACTTGATCTTTATATTTTAATATAATCTACTGCTACTATATATATATATATATATATATATAATGTACTGCTACTCATTAGTTTTCAGGGTTTATTTTGTTTTCTATTTTTTTTTAATTTTTACTTTTGATTTTAATCTAAATTTTGGTTTGTTAAAATTTTGAATTTTTTTCATCGTCACTTTTAATGTCTACATTTAAATAATAGTGTCAACCGATGATGAAAAATGACATTAACAATCTAATAATTTGTCATATTATTGAAAAGTTTAACAACCAATAAATAGACGTAAGTTTAACAACCAATGAATAGACGTGTAGTTTTTTTTTAAGTAAAACTAAGTTTTTAATATATTAATCGATGAAAGATTAAAAATAAAATTTATAGATATGTGATTATCTTGTTATATTTTTTATGATGTGATAAATTATTAGGTTATTAAATAATATTATCATATTATTAGTTAATGTTTTCATTTAAATATAAATTTTAAAATAGTAACAGAGAAAAAAAAAATCAATCACACGGATGAAAATTTAGATTAGAAAAGCAGAAATATTTACAAATTTGGCGTCATTTTGCAGTCTTAGGAAACATGTTGCAGTCTCCACTTCTCAACAATGTTGCAAATTGAGTTGTTTTATTATTCACTTCTTTATATAACTCGTCTACTATAATGCGTACTGTATAGTGTAACTTTTTTTTTTTAAATAAGAAAAAGTTTAAGTGAGTTAAATCTAAAATTCAATAAGGTTAAAATAGGTAAAATCATAAAAATATTTATAGATTATTCGTTTTTATTTTTTATTTATCAAATTTCTTTAATTGTAATATTTTTTTATTTTTTATTTTTTATTTCTATCAAATCAATTTATTTTACACTCTTTTTTATTCTTTTTCTTACTCGATCAAATATTTATTATTTCTTTTCATTCCGTTTTTTTTTCTCTACCAAATATTTTTTACCTCTTTTCATTCCTTTTCCCGCTCTCTACCAAACACACTCTTGGCAGTGCGGCTAACTTTACAAATCAGTGACTCGCGTCAATACAAATACAAATGTAATTGAGAAACTAACATCAAATTATTTCAACTTTCAATTTTGTTTTTACATGAAAAAAAAAAAATAGTTTGAAAATTTGAAAGAAAGGAAAGGTAGTGGCAACAAATTGTTAAAGCATTGACTGCACTGCACCTGCACATGAAGGGCAGAGATAGAAGACAGTGCATAATAATAATACCCTTGGTATCTCTAATCCCCAATCCGAAATCAACTTTTTGAAGCTTCTTGTCATAAAATAATAAATGCCACTGCGGTGAAACTTTAATAAAAACGCACCGTCACGTCAACTTAGCATTCAACGCTTGATGCTTGCCTCATCAATCTTCTTCCAAATCCAAATCCAAACCCTAAAAAACAACGAGCAGAGCACAGAGTTATTCAGTGCTTGCGGTACCACACAACTCCACTGGGACCCACTTGCCGTTACCCATCCACCACCGCTGTCACCCTCGGATCGTTTCCCAATGACTAACGTTTTCCGTCTATTCTCACTTCCACTCTATTTTGGCGCCACGTGTCCTTGCTTCTGTTTTTTCTGTAGTTTTCGAACCAGCTCAATTTTATAATAAGTTATTTATCTATTTGGTGTGACAGACATTAGAATTAGAAAACGGAATTAATATTCTTCTATTATTACTATGCTGATGAATTATTTAAAATAAAAATACTATATATAGACACAGTTTCTTCTGCTCCTAATTTATATACTTGGAGTATGAAATTTAAAGCTTTGTCTTGTTTAGGAAATAATTTAAAGTATGGTAAAAGACAAAAAGAAGGGGTGTTGCTGAATCAGCAAGCTGTTACTTGCTAAACAATTTACATGACAATTGTGAATATATGAATTGGCTTTGGTCAAGCTGTTCTTGCTAAACCACAACGGCTTAATTAATTTGCCTGTCTGTACTTTATAAACTTTGTTAAATGTTAAATAGTAGTACTATAGCAAGCATATTACTTACATGCACGGGATTTGTGAGGGGTCTTTTTGTGTAAGGGAAAATGCACCCATTAATATGTTTGCTTCCGTCCTTTGTTTTTACCTATTGTTTATGTGACGTGATTTGTGGGAGAATGGGAAAAATATTGACCATTAATCAATAATGTATGTTCGGAATATCGTGTACACGACCCGCATTCGTTTTAAATATTTATTCACGAAGAAATAGTGTCTACGCGACCCACAAGCTTTGATTAGACATTTTCAGAACTATAAATGCGAGATTAATTCCTAAATTAAAGGACAACAGTTGGACAAATTTCTCTTTAAAATCACGATTTTAATATATGAATCATTGAAATTAGCACTAAAATTCGTTCGGGTCAGAATTTTTACATGTGCGTTTTTTATCAATATTTGTTTTTACCAGTCGTGCGTTTGATTTTGTTTCAAAATAGGTTTTAGTGAGGCTCAATTTCAAGAGGATGATTCTTCAAAACTACAAGTCACTGAATTTGACTAGCGTTTATTGAAGGGCTCTCTAATCTCAGATTGTATCTTAAATCAAGGTGAACTATATAGTAGTACCATCAACACTATGTACGTTATCATACTCCAAGATCAAGTGAGCTCTTCCACCACAATTAAGATAGCACAATTAATCAATGAAACTCAAACTAATTAATGTACCTCAAACTGCACTTCAGATTATTTCTGTAAACACACGTTATGAGAGAAAAGGAATTACATTTTAACTGATTTAAGAGAAGAGATAATGTTCCTTTAAAAGGTTCTAAACACTCTACTTGTCAATCCTTTTGTGTCTTGCATAATTTACCCTAAAAGGATAATAAGATCAACCCTGACATAGTGACATTATACAACTTCCTACATCTCACATTCAAATGCAAATACTAGTAATTGGCCACCAACTTGAGTTGGTAATCACCGTCAGATTCATGATCAAGATCAACCACTCTCAACTGTAAAATATCAGAGCTATTTTCACAGCCAAGTATCTCATTCTTTTCTCCATCCTGTTATTTTATTCCTTTGCCGAAATTGTCGTAAACCTAAAGTATCGAAAAAAAAATGTTTTTGAAAATGTTGGTTTTCTATTTTCTATAAAACTTAAAAAATATCCTGTTAGTAACTTAATATGCATTTCTTAAATAACAAACAATGCAGAGCAAATAGGAAAAGTACTAGTAGTATCGTTTAAAATCTCACTTTTGAATTGTCTCCTGTGACAAAATCGTGAATTATTTAATGTGGTTGATTAGTGTGTGGGGTAAGTGGGGATTCGGATGGTTAGGTCATTTAATGCTACTTGGGCATTGCTTATCCTCAAAGATATTATTGTCTACAGACATCCAATTTATGCTATGCCCTGGGCCTGCCATGGGAGCAACCTGGGAACTCGATCTTCTTTTACTGTTCTTGCATTAATTTGTGACCAGCTATTCTTGATCCTACTTTCAAATACTAAGGTTCAAAGCAAATGCAACGGCACAATTGCTTAGGATTTCAGTTTCTTTGACATAAATAGCCAATTGAAAAGAAAAAAAACTTAGCATATTTTTACGTCCCTCTATTTTTGTTTTTTTAGGCCGCTTGGGGTCGCTATCCTAGAACTTATCAACTGTACAGTTTAAGATTTTTATTTTTAAAAATAATACTAAGAGATAAATTCCTCCACCTCCTTCATTTCTATTTCTATGCATCTAAACCACATATCTTTTCTTTTTATTTCTTTTCTATTTCTATCAAACAATTTAATAATCAACTTCCACCTTCTAGCTTTAATTTAACTTTTAACTTTCAACTATTTTACATGTTAATTTTATCAAACACATCCTTAATATTCAACTATGCTTTAAGCAAGGTTATCCCCAGTAAAGAACACCTATAACAAATAGACAAAATGAACATATTTTAATTTGTAAAAAATCACAAAACTGTTACTTTTTTTTTCTTTTGTTGAATCTTTTTAATACTTTCAGTATTCTATAAAAAGAGATTTGGTATGTTAAAAGCATAAAAAACCAAACATGGATAAAATTCAAGTCTTATGATAGTTGCTTAAAATATTCAGATTAAGAGATTTATCATCAATAGTAAATAATAATTCTATCATATTCAAATATAATTGTTTTGAGTGAAGGATATATCTCATCTAAAAAAATATAGCATGGATCATACACATAATTAATCAGAAAGATTTGACATTATTGTAGTATTTTATTTTTACCTATCATTTTTTAACATAACTATGGATCATACACATCATATATACTAATGATTTGAACATTGATTTCTAACCTTAAAGTGACTTTTTACCCCTTGATCTATTTATTAGTATTACATTTCAATTTGAAGACCATTATTGAGTGGTTAATTTGGTGAGGATTAAGAAACTGCGCCCAAACTACTACTAGTATAAATTTTCACTGTAGAAACTTTTTATATTGACTGATTGAACAATTATGTTTACCTGATGATTAGCATCGTTTTTAGCACACAAATAAAAGCACTGATTACATGACAAATCAGGAGCTATTAAGGAGGGATTGGGGAACATGTTAGGTGAACTAGCTAGTAGGGAACTGGAATAAGCTAATCTTCATAATGTAGATCATTTTCGTTACACTGTAATGTGGCCTACATGTAATACTATGCATGTTTTCTTTTTCTTATCTGGTGCTAGATGCTAGCCCTTGTGCGTTAGGGAGACACGACTGCACGTATGGCTTCAACAGTGTAAACTCCTTTTCATAGGAATGCCGTTTGCATTTATATCTGCCTCGATCATCTGTTTCATAAAGGGTGCTGAAATAGTATTTATATATATTTTCCATCAATGGGAAAAATTGAGCCTAATCATGAATTAATTACCATTTTGACTGATCATAAAGGGCAAGCACACATAACCCCTCTTGAGTAGTTTGTGTGTAATGTATTTTCATATATACTCAGATTAACAAATTTACAAAGTAGTATTAATTTATTGGTTCAGTTGATGAATAATAAGTGATTACAACTCTAAAACCACTATTTAGTTAAAACATTCCAACACTGGCTCATATTATAGTATTATGCTTTTTTCTGAATTAGTCAATACTTTGAAGAGGACAGAGGAAAAGGTAGGGGCATAGGGCAGTGAAGCAGAAGCAGGACTACCTAAGCAAAGACTCACATGCAAATACATTGTCCCTACAACTGTAATAGACAGCTCAAGGATTATTGTACGTCAATCATTTTTTAAGTCACAAACGTACTTATACAAAATCCACAACCAAAAAAATGAAAATAAAAACAAAAAATTTAACCACTCCAAGCTCTTAACATTTTTTGCTCAAGTGTTTCACAGGCTCAATAATGCAAGGCATCATGGGGTGGGCCACTTGGAATTTGTGCCCACATGCATTTCATACCATGCATGGTGTCCAAGGTACATCCCCATGTTTTACCTTGTTCTATGAAAAGATGAGAGGGCTAGGTTAGACCCCACTGGAGGGTCTTTATTGCTATCCCAGCATTGCATTTGCATATTAATTGCTCTTTGTGTCTGTCACCATTCTGAAGTTAATGATTCCACGTAAACCGGAAAGTGAGAAGAACCATGTAATAATTGTTTGTCCATGAACCATGAACATCCAACATTTTACAATCTGCAAACCCAGTAGACATCGAACCTTGTCTTGTTATGATAATTAAAAAAATATATTCTGATTCCAATCAATTATGACATCTAAATATGGTAGATCCATTTCCTCTCTTTCTCCTTTTTAGCTTAAATTCTCCCCTGTCCCTCCATTCTTTTCATCTGATATCAAGTTGATGCTATGGACCTCATTCCCCTATTATGTATTGTACTACTGTATGAATTTTCTTTGGTGCAGACTATGGTACTAGGACAAAAAAATATTATTCGGAACAAACACATGGAATATGTTGACTAATGCATGACCCTTTAACCAAGCTGATTGTTCTTTTTTACTTTTGCACTAAATCTTGGCTGCATTCATTCGTGTTGCATGATTGTTTGGGCTCCCCCATAAAAGCTATTCATGTTTAATTTGCAGTTTTTAATTAATAAATTACTTAATTCAGCCTTAACGTAAATTAGATTCGTACTTTCTCGATGTTTGTTAAAGCCTTACTAAAGGATAGCCTCCGGGAGCAAATAAAGTGAAAAAACATTCTTTTTATTGGTCAGCTTCCCTTATGGGTTATTTGATAAAAATAATAATACGAATACTGCTTTCTTTAAAGGAGCGATCTTAATCCACCCAACTAGCCTTTGAACAAGGAGCTAAACTGCACTCTTTTTTTTCTCCTGGATCGTGGTCTCCCCTAATTTAATGGATTAGTGACCAATCTCACTCGAGATAAGTGACTATAGTATTAGAATGTGGGTTTGGACCTAGGGCTTGGTGCGTGGATAACATGGTGGGTGCCCCGTTAATAGATCTAGTATAGGCTCTGATATCATATTAGAATGTGGGTTTGGACCTAACTCAACCCCAAAAGCTAGCTCATAGGGTGAGGATTGTTCTCCACTTATATACTCTGACTTGGCACTATCTCTAGCCGATGTGGGACTTGGGTTATTCCCAATATATAGTTAATTCAAGAAAATTCTGTATAAGAATCAAATACAATTTTTTATTAAATAGATTATTTTTTCTCGTATAAACACAAATATCTTACAGTGCACCAGCCCTATTATTCTGAAGTGCACTCTAATATCTAAATACATTTCTCTTACTCTTAGATAAGATACTACTGGAACAAAATTATAAGCACCACATCCTCCCATATGTGGCATGCCCCTCTGAGATTTCTAAAATGAAAACATTATCACTAGATTTTCGATTTCAGCACATCTATAAGACGCCCAACTTCATTTGGAATTTTGAGACCGTTTGGGCTTCATTTGGACCTCTTGTTTATTTCCTTTGTCTGAATAACCCAAAATTTTGCATTTCATTTGCAATATGTCTTCAATGAATAAAAAAAGACCTTTTGGACCGGAAAAAATGACCCAAAAGATCTTAGACCATGACAACCTTCAAATATGCCTTGTTCTCCAAGCACTATCAGTAAGCTGCACTGCACCTATGTTCAACCTCATTCTGTCGTTTATGATTCAGTATGTGGGTGAGATTATATGTATCTATAAACTGTATCGACCATTCAATACTTTTCGTGTCTTCCGTGTAACAAATGGTTTGGGTTTGTCTATGAAACACCGATACTTCAATTTGCCTCATGTGTCCCTATCGTATATGTATCCGATACCGATACTTTTGGATACTTCGAAACTGTGAAGTATCCAAACCTATGAAGCATCAATAATTCTATTTGCTTCACATACCCAATACCGATACTCTTTGAATATTGCACCAATAAGTATCGATGAAGTATCCAAGCTTTTAGAGTATTTTATGAAAACTCAATACAACTACATGAAACACATATGTATAATATATAAATATAGAATCATTGTCCCTTACTGAACCAAAAATAAAAATTGTTTATGAATATTTTCAAGAAAAGAAGATTGATAATACTTTTCCTATATGTAACTAATTGTAAGTAATTTATGATGATGATGAATTATATAAGTTAACAAAGTGTTAGTGGATCAGAGGATCACAATATAATGGATAATATAAAAACAAAAGACTCTTATATATGATAAAAAAGAGTGAAATTGAATATAATACGTACTAATTTCAAAAGATACGAGTGTAATTTGTTCATATATATATATATATACTTAAAGAAATTATAATATTATTTTATTGTCAATAATAATAACCGGGCCAAAGCCTCATACACTTTATGCAAAAGCAACAATAGCAAAAACAAAGTAGCAATACATAGATGACAGGCCACAAGAAATATAATCATTTTGAAATCCATCTTTCATCCTCTGCAATTTTAGTTATTGAGGAGCTGGGAGTGCCTTTGGTAAAGGTTTATGAGCATCAATTGAAATTGAACCCAACTTGCAATCACCCCGATACTATTGGAGTAGAACTACTAATACTGCCGTTTCCTTCACCAATAGCTTTGTTGATAAGATGGACCAGAACATCATAAAGCTCTTCCCCATCTCTCCAAGCATGTACCTCTTCCTTTATGTGATTAGAGTTTTCAGATACTAAATCACACAATGGAAAATTCTTTCTTGGCATCAAATAATCCCTATCTTTGAGTTTCAAACTAGGGAAAAAGTCTCCACTTCCATCTCCAAGATAGATGAACTTCTTTCCTGCAGCATCAACCGAATTTTGGATCCTTTCTATGACCATTCCCTATGTCACTAGGAAAAGTGTCAATGGAAGAGACTTTTTTTGGTACACTAGCTAAAAAATTTGAATCCTTGCTAGTAATGTATTAATTAAATTTGGTTAGTATATTTTGGTGAAAAGATATTATAGACACTACTCAGTGAAACATAATTTTGCCAAAAAGAAACATACTGAGAGTGCACAATAATTGAATATCGTCAAAAGAAAATTTGACCAGAGCTAATTCCAATCACAGCCTCTTGTTCATTGGCTCATCTACAACAAATTAAGGCCAATTTATTACTAGTACAATTTTACGTAAAAGAATTATTTTAAACAAAGATAATTACATTTTTAATTTTTTATACGTTAGTTTTAGTTTTTTAAAAATAATTAGAACCTGAAAAAATATTAACTTTAATTAATAACAAAATTTATTTTTTAATAGTTTCTCATGGAATCATCTATTTTTTAAGTGATTTTTATTATTGTAAACAAACACAAATTAGTTTCAACTTTTTTAAAATCTACAAAAATAATCGCTACATTATTTTAAATTAAAATACTTTTTTTAATATAGAAACAGTAAATAAATTAAATAAAGTTCATAAAAGTGATTAAGTATATAGAAAGAATAAATGTGAGAATTCATTATTGGGCCATAAATAAAGAGATAGTTGGAGTTAGTGCAGTCGCCTTGCACATGTTTGGTGGGCAGAGATTGCATCCATGAGAACATTTTAGAAAATCATGGTAGGGGGAAATTCTGAGCCTCCCTTCTTCATTAACATAACTGGGGTGTATAGTAACCTCCGAGAAACAATTCCACACCCCATGACGCTTCAAAATTGTTTCAATGAAGAATATATTTGTGTCGCTCACAATCTTCAGCTCACACCTGAATATAATCCCATCTTAGACTTAGCATCATTATGAAGGAAAATAAGTTTAATTACAAAGATGCTACATATATGTTAACCATTTTATCACATGGGTCAGTTCGGTTATTACATGATACTTGTTATTACATGTTTGTTTTCATGTTTACACATCCAAATTATGTTCAAATATTAATTTAACATTATTTTAAATAAATGATCACATATTTAGTCTTATGTTAAAGAATTAATTTTTTTTTATCAAAAATTGTTTTTCAGTCAGAATAATTTTAGACACTTTTTATGTCAAATAAAAAAATTATATTAAGTTTTATTACTAATTTTTTTTAGAAAAAAAACACAAAAATAAATTATTTTATTTCAAAACCAATTTTACAAAAATAAATTTAGCAAACATTTACCTAAATACACACTTAATTATTCAACTTTTTTTTCCTACTATGCAATTAGTCATATCGTACATGTAATAAAGGGTGAGTGAAAAGAGAAAGAAAAAGGTATATACCGAAGGGAATATGATGCCTTAATGGCTGGGACAATGCTGGATGCATTGGAGTCCTGTTCAGAACTTGTACAATGTCTTCAATGGCTTTTCCTTGTGAATGAAGTTCATTTATCCTGTAAAATTTTAGGACAAACAAAAATTATTTCCCTATCAGGAAAGAAATAAGCTTAAGCAAGAAAGGGAATATATGAATTAGAGAAAAACCATTAGTGGGTTCCAAAGCATGTTAGGAGGAAGCTGATAGAACTTTTCAGTTAAACCAAACTCATCAAGAACCCAATTATCACTATCACACTCGATGATTGTCGAGTCGAAGTCAAAAACCACAACAATCCCAGCCATTAAAGCTAATCTTGTGATAACTGTATGATATATGCCTAAATGAGTTAATGTATGTGAATGTGATTATAATTAAGACATAGATGGGGTGTATTTATAGGCAAAGAATGCAAGCTTGCACGTAAGCATGCTAGATGGAATATTTGGATTCTCAAGAAATCTTACTGTGTTATATTGAACTAGCTATAGGATTATATTTTAAGGCTATAACATTATTTTCTTATACTGAATTCTAAGGCCTATAACGTAACAAGTGCTATATTTTACAAAGAAAAACATTTAATAAATAATAAATTTCTTTTCAAAGTGTTAATGAATTTTAGAGAAAAATATGTTTTTATCCTTTAACTTTCCATTAAACTTGGTTTTGATCCTTGTATTTTTTTTAAAAAAATTATGCTAAAACACACTTTTTTGGATACATATTCTTTTAAGGATTCACTATCTTAATTTTATAATTTTTAATCAATTTTAATCAATTAGAAAGTGTATTTGAATGAATATATTCTTAGCATTCATCATTTTTGAATGGTCTGACTTAAATATATATTTTTCCATATAATTTAACATATTTTTATTTTTTATTCTTATCTTTTTTAGTTCCTGGAAATTTTATAGCCGTTAAATAGGAGAATTAATGTATACCAAGAAGCATGACAGTTGTTATTTAATAATTAGTAATAATTAATTACTATAGTCCTTGAAAAAATAATAGACCTGTAAAAAATTAATTACTATTATGCTAATTGTTGTATACGTTGACAAAAAGTTTATGCATAAAAGTATATATAAAAGATTCATATGTAGAAATACATTTTATTACTATTAAAAAATCACTATTTGCATTTACTAATAGTGATTTTGGATAACACAAGAATAAATTTTACTTCACAAAATTATGGTGACAGCATGAAAAAGTAGAAGTAATTTTTTTTGTTTTCTCTTCATCATGAATCTAATCCAAACACATTATAAATGAATAAACAAAAAAAAAACCACTGAAAATGAAAATTAACCTTATAATAATCGTTATTTATAAATAAGTTTAAAAAATAACATTGGAGATCTAACTCAATGTGAGTTATTATAAATTTACTTATACAAGTCTTTAATTTTTACCGATAAAAATATAACATGTGATGATATTAACTAAAATTAAAAAGTGAATAATAATCATAATAATAATAATAGAGTTATTTTTATATTTATATCTCCTAAATATGAATAATTTTAAGAGTTTAATAATTATGTGATGAGAGTTTAGAACTGTTTTACACTTCCATTTAATCATAAATCATATTTTTTATAGACATGTTAATTTGTTAATTTTTTATAGGATATAAAACAATCTTTTCCTCTTCCCTTCTCCCTTCAATCATAAAATCATGCTTGAAATGACATTTAAGGTGATGTTTGGTTTAAGTATTTTTATATTTATTTTCAAAGAAAATAAAATATAAGAGTAAAAATACATTTGTTTAAAATTTATAAAATATTTTTCAAAAATATTTTAAAAAATAAGCTCAAAATTGAAAATAACAAATTAACATTTTGAGTATTTTTCTGAAGAAGTGAAAATGCGAAGCCACTTTAAAATACTTTCTTCTCTATACATATTTTCAAAATCTTGAAAATATGAAAATAAAAATTATTTTTAGAAAATAAAAAAAAAAATAAACACACAAACTAAGTAACACCTAATGTTTCTTAAGAGTTTAATAAGGTATAAAATTGTTTTAAATTATTATTATCAAATCAACAAATTTATTATATATAATGTGTGATGATTAGATGATGAGGGTGATGATTAGATGATGATGTTAAATTATTTTATTTAGTACAGACATGCTTCAACCTAAATATTAATGTGATAGTTAATGCAAATAAATACATCCTCTTAGTGTATTTTCAAAATCCAATATTAAACAAAAACTAATTATTCTGAAATTGTTTATATGTGTATAAGAAATGCTCGATGGTACGAGACATATCCATGAAGACACATGGCTTACTTTTGTTCATCCTATAAATTATTAATTTTTTAATTTTTTTTTTTTATAAAAAAGGTCATTCAAAACATCATCTGTCTAATTTAGTGACCTAAAACGCATGTATTACAAAATCCGTGTAATGTAGAGGATAAAGTACAATAAAAAAACTATGATAAAATTTAAAATTGGGTCACGAAATATTATGTGAGATAAAATCTAAAATTACTTATAATATAAACTGTTTTTTTTAATTAATTACAGTTGTTATTACATTTTCTCCTCAGTGCTGCATTAAGTGAAAGAAATCTTTCCGAAATCTAGTTACTCCACAACACCATGTATCTGTAAGTGATGTTTTTATACCAGCTATAGCAAGAGTTACAATCCACAACATATCCCAGTACCTAGTATATACCATGGCAACAAGAATTGAAGTAACTTATTCAATAACACAAGTTAATCAAATCCACAATGTGCACGACTCATCGTATCAGTTAAATTGTCTGCCTATGCTTCTCAGCATGTCCATGTCCAACTCCAAACAAGTAACTCTCAATAAACATAAAACTATAATTTATGCTGCAAGCACCATGCCACTATCACTTGATCCCCAATTACAAACACCACTGTCTAATTTCTAAAGTGAAAACTTGTATCCAATCTTAAAAGTTGAAAGTTAAAAGCTTTCGTTTCACCGTCTCCTTCTCAAATTGCAAAAGATAAGTTTCAACACGTGACACACTAGTGAAACTTATTTAAACTGGAAATATATTTGCAACAGTGTTGTTAGCACTCCTATAAACGAGTATAATGTGCAAGGCAAAATATTAACTATCTGGATCGCATTTATTGATGTGATAACTAGATTTGTGAGAATTGTTAATAACATAATTTTTAATTCATTTTTCTATACACATCTTTTTTTATTGATTAAAATGTATTTAAAAATTATAAAATAAAGAAAGCATCATTAAATAAATTGTGGAACTCACTAAATTTTATAATTTTTAATAAATTTTAACTAAGAAAAGAAAGTGTGTTAAAAAAAAAAATACTAGTTATAAAGTATGAGGTAAATTTCATTTTTCTATACACATCTTTTTTATTGAACACATTTAATAATGCCCAGGATTAATTGGAGTTGGATGCAACTGCAATACCGTGGTTGCCTCATTGCTTTCATTGTCGTGGAATCAGTTGGGGCAGTTGTAGAAATGCAATTTACTTTTTTTTTTATATAATTTAAATTGAATTAAATGAGATTAGATTCATTAAATAGGATGTAAAACTTATAAAATTTAGTGATTTAATTTCAACTACTATTTTCATCTCAAAATAAGTTTTATATTTGAAAAAATTTATCTCAAACAAATAAGAGAGTTCAGTATTTAACTTTTCAATATAATATTAATTATTTTTTCTCATAAATATTTTTAATAAATCTCAATTTAATTTTTGAATATAATATTAATATTATACTCTTTTATTTATTAAATAAGATTAATTTTATAATTTTTTTATTTATCAACATTTTTAGCAAAACAATCTAAAATGACACATAATTTCAAATAGTGGAATAATAAGAAAAATTATATTTAAAAGTATATGTTGATAATATTATTATATGAATAAATTCCAACATTGGACAGGAAAGGTAATTCTGATTTTTCTTAATAAAAAAATGTTAGTTACATTTTCAAAGATATTGAACTGTCATTATTGCTGACGCGGAGGAACTTGAGGGAAAGGCCTCGTGAGCTGGAATAGATTGTGCAGTTTTCAATCAGCTGAAATGATTTGAGCACTTTCCTCCAAAGATATTTTGTTGATTAGCTGCATCAAAACTCGTTCAAACTCTTCTCCATCACTCCATTCATGGATTTCAGCTCTAACAAGCAACGGGTCTTTACATATTAAGTCCCACACAGGAAAGTTCTTCCTTGGCATCACAAAGTCTCGCTCTTTAAGCTTCAAGCTTGGACAATAGTCTCCACCACCATCACCAAGATAGATGAATCTCTTACTTTCTCCAGGAGATATTGAGTTTTCGATTCTTTCAATGATTAGACCCTGCAAATTAAGGAAAAATTAGAGTTAATGAGTAAATATTATATGGAAGAATCTTTCTAATCACTTCATATATTTAGAGGACCACATACAATATCTTTCTCCCATATTTACACAAAACGTACAAACATATGATCAATTATATATTTTTTTTGTTTTTTACATTCTTATATATATTTATATATCTTCGATGTGGGTCAAAATTATTAATTGTCCATAAATATATTCTCAAAATACTCATTCTCATAAAACCAACCAATATAGAACTAAAATAAAATTTTCAAAATACAAAAATGTGAGGGACGTATGAAATGCACATAGACAGTTGGATACAAACCTTGCACATGTTTGGAGGGCAATAACAGCATCCATGGGGAGATTTGTTCAAGTCATGGTAAGGCAAAATTCTTAATCTTCCCTCTTCATTAAAATAACTAGGGTTGGTGTTAATCTCTGAGAAGCATTTCCTTATTCCTAAGTGCTTCAAAATTGTCTCGATGAAAAATGTATTTGCATCGCTTACAATCCTCAAATCACACCTGAAAAGCACAAAATGCTACCATATATTTCTTCCTCTCCAAATTGTTTTTTTTATAAAAAAAATACTTGATTAATAGGAAATACGAAGAAAAATAAATTAAGGAAAGAATAAATTGATACCCTAAGGAATGGGCAACTTTGATGGCAGGGATTATTCTGGGTTGTATAGGAACCCTCTCCAGAACTTGCACAATGTCGTCGATGGTTTTTCCATGGGAATGAAGCTCCATCATCATCCTATCCTATAAAACCGAAATAATCTCTCAAATGTTTTCTAACTAAAAAAAGAAATTTGTGAAAAACGGAAAGGTTAAGTTAGCATACCATGAGAGTGTTCCAAGGCATGGTGGGAAGGAGATGATTGAACAAATCGTTGAAACCTAACTCATCAACAACCCAGTTGTCGCTGTCACAGTCGATGATGGTCTTGTCGAAGTCAAAAACCACCACAATTCTAGCCATTACAATTTATGGTCAGAAAAGAAATTGCAATGTGTCCTCTTTCTTCTCTCTCAAAACAACTTGAATTCACTGCTCGATCAAACCTCAAAGAGAGAAAGTGAATTTATAACTCGCTATATGCATGGAAAGCGGTGAAGCTTCCTAGGAATATTCTTATATATCTTATCATCCCTAATAGATATTGATTAAATTGCATCAGAACCGTTGGATGAGATGAACCTTACGTCGGTTGAATGATCAAAGAACAAAGACGATGTGTCTGAGATTTGATTATGGTCGTTTTATCATTATCATTATCATATCTATAATAACAATGCAATATAAGATTATGCACACCAAAATATACCTTATAATCTATCTATAATAACGAGGTGCCAGAATAAGACCTTCTGAAAGATAAATTTCTTGAAACGATTTAACTTTTGAAATATTTTCTAAAAAATATTTTTTGTGAAATAAGATTTGACTGCCTGGCATGATCGAATATACCTTTGAATGTATAATTGCTTAACTTGTGCATATAGATTAGCTTCTTTTTTGGTGTCCATTATCATGGATTTAATTGGTGGAACTCTATATCATCTGTTTGTTAATTAGGAATTCCTTAGGTACAAACAAGAGATTTTCTTTTATAGGTTTTGTTAGTTTTTTGTCTTGGGTATGGTGTGATCCGTGTTTTGTCTTCCTTTTATTTTATTATGATATATATTTTGAGATGGCTCTATTTGGTGTTGTAGAGAGTGAGAGGCTACGCTAATATAGTTGAGATGTTAAATTCTTTTTTATCTTCTTTTGCTTCAAAAAATAACTGCTTGGTTTAATTTTCAATACAAAAGTTATTACTAATATTTTGCTAAACTATAATTTTAGTCTCTTTTAAATTCTTTATCTACGTATAACATTGGGTTTATTATTTTCTTTTCCTATTTTGATATCCTATTTTGGAAAATTTATAATTTTGGTCTAATTTTCAATTTCACATTCATTTTTTAATTAATAAACATAAATTTCCTATGCTTAATGTTAATTTAAATAAATAAATGTATATAAAATTTCCTATCCTCAACCGATAGACCAAAGTTGCATAAAAAATAGGGACATCGAAATCTTGGATAAAGAATCAAAGGTGATCCAAAATTACAGTTTAATAAAATAAATTTTATTAAAAAAGATATTAATTATTTTGATTATTTACTAACTTATGTAATAAAATAAAACATATTTTTTAATTAAAATTAGTTTCGTATGCTTTTTGCCAATGAGTCTTATACTTTTAACCTAACTAAAAGTAGGTTAGATGACATGATTTTTTCCGGCTAAGGTTGAGTTTAAATAAAAATAGATAATATCCTCTAACAAATTTGAATTTGATTTAGGATTAGACCCAAATTTAAATTTAAAATAAAAAAATTGATTTGGTAACAAATAAAATTAAAAGTATAATTAAAAAATATTTCTATGATTTTGAATTTTATTTCTTAAGATTAGTTTAAAAATATGGTAAAAAATATTTTCTTTTAAATTTGAATCTGGTTTCTTAATATTAGATAATAATAAAAAGTAAAAAAGATTGGTTTCCTTTTTTTTGGTACATAAAAAGATTTTTCTCCTTTGATCTTAAATTTGATCTCTTCCTAATGAGATAAAGTGTCTATTATTGTTTCAACAAATATTTAATTTCTTAAGATTATTAGGAACAAAAAAGATTAAAAAAAACTATATTGATTTAAAATTAAAGATAACAAATAGATTTTCTTTATCAATGATACTTGTTAATTGTTGTCATGTAACTTATAATTTAAATATTATTTTTATCTTTTACCTGACTGAGTTGTCTGCTACATCCTCTCTTTTGTCCCAACCAAAGAAGCCGTTCTCTCCAAGCGGTAGAAACCCGTTCAATCTCTCCGAAGATTCCGCCTTAGATGTTACCATCACCCTCTTCATAATAGAATTTTGTTCTCTCCAATTGTGGTTGCCGATGCCGTGCAACACAAACTTGAACACCTTCATCTCTTTCTTCCTTATACAACTGTACTTAGCTGCAAAACTCTCCTGGTGTTGGAATTGGATTCCTTGAGTCTGAAAGCTTTTTCCCCTGTTGATCTTCCCTCGCTTAAATTCCTGGGTTTGTACCATGTTTCTTTCTCAGAATATATACACTTCTTGCGGACCTTCTTTCTCAGTTTCCTAATCTTGAGGACATGGTGGACGGTGGTAATATATTGTTTACAAGCTATGCAAATGAAGCAAAATTTTAAAAAAATTGCCCAAATTATTCCGTGCAGTTATGGATAAAGGTCTTATTCCATTGGAAGTTGTTTGTAATGTTCATGTCCTCACATATTAATTTCAAAGTGAAAATAATTGGAGACTTGATTCCCCAATTTCACAATTTAATCCGCATTAAATTCGAGTATCGTGAGTATATATCAGGGACTGGCGGGAGATAGGGATCCTTAGGTTATGTGTGTAGGATTTTATAATATCTATCCTTTTATATGAGTGTAAAGATAATATTTGTATTTGGTGTTATATATGTAGGGATAAAAATTTTAATCTCTATTTTCGTATTGGTTATCAATCTAGTATCAGCGATTCGAATTTTAGTTATGTATAAAATTAATAATAATAAATCAATAAAAAATTAATTAAAAATAATCACTATAATTTTAGAAAAATATTTTTAAATAATTTAAACAAAACATTAAAAACATATACATATAATATTAAAAAAAAAAACAAATACAACATTAATTCCTTCACACTTAAGTTATAAATAAACAAAGTTACAAAGATAATCATTCAACATATTGATTATTAAAATTAATGTTCCAATCACATAATAGACTTAGAGTATTAGTCATAAAAATATAATTATTTTTCAACAAATAATATATATATATATATATATATATATATATATATATAATGTGCAAGATGCGGTAGATTAGATATTATAGTATCCATACATGCGTTTATATTTGCATAAATTTGTAGGTGTATATCCATTCCAAATTTAGTTCCAATATTATAAATAATTAGCCGTCATGCTTATGAAATTTTTTGTATATACCAATAGAATTCGAATATATTCTGTAATGTCTAGATGGAGGTGTTCAAAGGGCTCAAGTATTGTCATAAACTTCAAAATCTTATCAGGGTTGCTAAGTTTAAAGCCTCCAAGGTTTTTTATTTTATATTTTATTTTTATGTTTACTAATTTTACGTCGTGTATATTGCTAAACAGCTACGGCTGATTCTGGTTACGATGATGATGGAAGAGACTGGCAATATCCACGACGTGTTCCTAGATGCATTTTATCGCACCTTAAAACATGCTCTGTTAATAATTATGGTGGCTCTGAAACAGAGTTTGAATTTGTAAGATATATCATGTAGAATGGAAAGAGTATTACAGGACTTGGCAATCCGCATTCAGAGAGGCAGAAATAAATGGAAAATACTTAAAATGATATAAATAACACTTTTACCTTAAAAAGATATAAATAATATCTTACTATGTGTTAATTATATTAAATTATGATTGATGTATAGTTGTATACTCATAATTTTTTATTCAATATGCTCAAATTTATGCTAAAAATCGTTTTGATTCATATTGAAAATATTACCATCAAATTATAATGATTAATCAAAAGGTAATTTGGTATAAAATTTAAAAAGCAAATAAATCATAGAGAAATCATCTCTTATAGTTATAGTTAATTAATTGTGTATTTAATCAATTAACTAAATTAATCTAATATTATAATAATAATGTTATCCATAATACTAATGTATTATCTATCGTTAAAATTTTGCTTTTCAATTCTCACATCATGTATGATGTATCATTGCTATTTCATTATTTTCTCTAAAAATATTTTTATTTTATTATTTTCTCTAAAAATAGAAGTGCTTCTAGAAGTACATTCTTATATCCATAACACATTCTTTCTAATACATTTTTTATTGTTAGGTATAACTTCTTGAAAATAACATTATTATGATATTTTTTAACCAAAAGAGAGGAGACCATTCAAATAGACAAAAGCGGACATGATCTCAATTAGGTTAACATTACCAACACGATGCCTATCAGAAGAACCCCAAGAAATTCATTAAAATAGATCATAGGAGAACATGCACCAAACCCATGAAGAAACAAACTATTTGAATCTATAATTTGGAAGACCAATTTTATTCCTATAGAACTCGGTTGAAACAAAATGTGGGATACAATCCCACAAAAAAAACCTGTAATCGAATTAGCATGAAAGACTAACAATCTGTACATGCTAACAAATCATTATGAAAATTACATTTAATAACATATAAGACTCACACAATTTTTCTCTATTTAATAAATTTAAACTAACAAAAAATATTATATAAAAAAAATGTGTTAGACAGTGTGACATGACATTTTTAATTGTTTTCTTGAAAAGAAAAGAAAAAAAAAAGGGCATAGAACTACTCACAATGAGAAACATATATTTGGAGCAAATCAAAAGCTTACCATGAGAGTGTTCCAAGGCATTGTAGGAAGGAGCCGATTGAACAATTCATTGAAACCCAACTCGTCAACAACCCAGTTATCACTGTCACAGTCGACGATGGTGTTGTCGAAGTCAAAAACCACTACAATTCCAGCCATTGTAGTTAAAAATTAAGCGAATGTACAAGATAAAATGGCAATGATCCAACAATCAGATTCCTATTGGGTGTCTCCTATACTGCTCTCAAAATCGTGTCTTTCTTGGATTCAATATCCAGAGAGAAAATTGAAGGGTATTTGTAGTGATCGTGAAGCCTAACAAACCCAAAAGGTATAGATTCCATCGAATATTTATTGTGTAGTTGCTAAATTGTCAGTTTAGCATGTGCAGCTCACGCAGCATCTACACTTGGATATCATCACGTTACTCCCAACCCAACTGATGGAAATCTCACCTCAATTTAGATTCTGCTTTGTATTCTTCTACTTGTTTGTTGTTTTGCAACTAAAGACACCAATTTATCAAGCTACAGCTCATAAGTAATTTGTTTGTTTATCTTTATATTATAAATAAATTCCATGTTTTACTCTAGTCCGTAGATAATTCTTCTGTCTTATAAATTTTTATGTCAAATTGAATTAATATTTTTAATTAATTATTCAATCAATAATTTCCAAAATTATTTTAATCAACATTTCAATTTCCTACATTAATATCAAATATAATAAAATTACAAATCATTACTAAAATAACACTTTATCTGTGCCGAAAAAATAACACTATTATGTCTCGAATATATTGGCTAAATTTATCTTATGTTATAAAATTCAACAATCAATTTTAAATAAGAGGACTTTTAGGAATTCTATTCTCTTTGTTGATAAGTCATTTTTTTCTTTATCTAAATTTTTATGGGCTAATGGTCCTTTAACAATTTTTTTTTTGTTTTAAATTAATCCCTAATTTTTAAAAGTTATTTGTATCGACCAAATATTAAATTGTTAGTTGTTAGTTTTTTTAGTGGAGATATTCAAGCCTATAATATCTTTCTTTTTTATTCTCTCTTTACCATTTAGTCAACCTTATAACTCCATAAATTTTAAAAGTTTAAAATGGTCCCTTACTTATTTAATTAATGTCATATTTATTCTTTTGAAACACTTGTCATTTTTTACTTTTAGGAACGATTTTGAAATTTTTTTATATTGATTTAACGTGAAATTTGTCCTATTAAATTTACCTAGATAAAAACTATGAAAATAAATTAATATTTGAAACAAAATAGACATAAATATGGTGAAAATTGCATGAAAAAGTAGCCTAATGAGCAAAATGAGAAAAAAAAGTATGATTAGATTTTTTTTCGATTATTCATGAGACTCAATTTTTAATTTTTATGTAATTTTTATTGTGTTTATGTCATTTTTTGTCCTAACATTAATTGGTTCTCATTATTTTCATGTTGATGAATCTAACGAGACAATTTATACGTGTTATAATCAATAAAAAAGATTTACAATCCTGCCTCTGAGAATTGAAAACAATAAATTCAAAATAAAAACATAATAATTGTTTTTTTCATAGGCTTTAAGTTGTATAGGGATATGAGATTTAAGCATGTGGTGTGCTATTCAAATTCAAAACACACAATTGAGCTTGTTGCGGGGCTGAACACCTATCTAGCATTTTTATAGTAGTGAGATAGAAGCTTTTAAAACAATAGTGCAAAGGAATTGATATTGCAAATTGTGTCACATGTGGAGAAAGGGGGACCGGTGTCTTAACTTCTTAGCCAAAATGGGAACATTTTTTTTGATTAGCTTGATGAGGCCCATAGAGATATGAATCACCTGTTGTTAGTTGATGCCATGGGTTCAGCTTTTCCACATAACTAGTGTTTTTTGTCTCTTTTTTCTTCCTTACCTCTTGTAATAAAAAGAAAATTTTCTTAATGACTTATTTCTATAAATTTACCTAATCCAACATAAATTCATTCACAAATATTGAAATTGAAATTTAATAAATTAGGTTATATGTCTAATTTCTTTGATTAAAGTCCAACCCTTTGAATTAACCCCAATGCTTTAATCTCTTAGAGTCAAGAGTATTGGTTTAAACATTAAATTTAGAAATCCACAATAGCACATACATCAATAAGTTCTATATATTCTGTTGCAAAAAAAAAAGTTCTATATATTTCTAGATTCGATCATCTCAATACAAAGCAAACTAGCTCAAGCTAAATTACATTTACAAAGATTTCTAATTATAAACACAACTTGAAATCATTCAACTAATGACAAATCAATAAGGAGCATTAAGAATATACAATATCACTCAGTATCATGAATAAAACTTATATAACAAAGGATTCTCGTAGAGTTAATATCTCTAACATTAAGGAATTTAACATAACAAGAGTAAAAAAAATAGAATTATAGAGAAGGAGATGATGTTGGAGGTGAGTGGCTACATTGAATAGAAAAGTTAATTACTTAATTAAGCATATCATCTTCTATGTCAAACGCCACTTTGAAAAGAATAATCGACACTACACACATCATGCCTCCTCCTTTCGCTCAGTATCTGTTTTGGCGTTTTCTCTTTCGGTATGAAATGATGTGGATTTAGTTAGTTGAAGTGGGGTGCAATTTACTAATAAAATCGCAGCTGGCTATTTATTCTTTGCCATAAGCCTTTGCATACACACACGTAATACATTCGTTCAATTTAGATAAGCTTGAAAATTTGACAAGAGGAATATCTCTCCATTTTTCGTTCACATGGGCAGCAGATAAAACCCATCAATCAACTCCAAGCTATCTTGTTTATATTATCTCTTATCCTTATTGATTTGATTTATATTTTGGAAACAGAGAAAGGCTTGTAATACATTTTCTATTTCACCTTTTTAAATATTTTCTTTATTACTGATTAAAATTTCTTAAATTCACAATTTTTTTTTATAAGTCTCACCTCTTATTTAATAAATTTTACTTATACTTTTACAATTTTTAATAAATATTAACTAATAATAAAAAGTTCTTATTTAATAAATTTTATTCATAATTTTATAATTTTTAATAAATATTAATTAATAATAAAAAGTGTGTTAAAAAAATGTGTTTAATAGTGTATTGCTATTGGAATTTAAGGTACTCGATTTAGTGGCAGCGCAATTACATATAGATATATAGATAGATAAGATTAAATGTATGCATATTAAGAAAAGTTGGGTCTAGAGGATGTGTTCTGTCCTATTTTATTCAACAAATGCTGCTAATTTAACAACAGGGCAAAGTAGGACAAGACTAAAGAAAATTCTGTGCATTGCCACTTTATTTTCCTGTGGATTAGCCAATGTCCATTTAAAAAATGGACCATTTTGGTGCATATTGAGAGTTAGTGTTCGTCTTTTTAATTTGATATTATATACTATTTTCTTGCACAACATAGACCCCAATTTGGCGTTCAATGGAGGCCCTAACATTTAGCAATTAGTAGTACTACCAACACATATGAGCATAGCCAAGATCTTAGGCAGAAGTTAAGCAATCCAACTGCATTTACAAAACAAACAGAATATAACACAGAAAAGGCCAGGGTATTTGACGTGCCTAAAATACTATTATTGAGTGCTTCATGCAGTTGATCAGCTTCCTTCTTCTTTTTTTTCTTTTTTCTTTTACCTATGAACGAACTCGAAATTCAATTGTAAAATTATCCCTGGGTGGACAGTCAACTAAACGGGGAAATGTGAAATTTTAAATTTATTTATTGACAAAAGAAGTAATAGAAAGATCATATAAACCGTAATTAATGTTTTTTATAGTATCCTGTTTATGCACTAACCTGTATTGATATTATTGTAAGGGTTCAGATCTTTTAAATATGCAGTTTTGCATTTGTTATGAGATTCATGTGTGTCAGCGTGTGGTACATTTTATATTTTATATATATATAGCTTAACGTTTAATTAATGTTGCTATTAAAAGAATCTTGCTCGGGTTGTTGGACACAAGACAACTGATGGATAGTTTATAGTTATTGAAGGAAACTAATTAAAACCAAATCCTTGGTATTATCGGACTTGAATTGTTTGATCACCTTTCTAAACTGAGTTTAATCATTGTAAAGAATTGCACGATTCAATCAGGGCCTTCCAATTTTTCAGCCATCAAATAAGTCTAAGTTGATCAAGAGTGATCATCCATCAAAGTTAAAATATATTGCTTTACATGATGTGTCTTATGGCGATAAGGACCCCTATATATCACTGTCAATTAAGTCAAAAGAAAAATCAGCTACATATTGTGGATTGGAAGGAAAAGATAGCTTTCTCATTTTAACCAAAGAACAAATTGACTAAGAAGTATATAGACATGAACCAGAAGGAGAAAGGGACAGTTTATTGTTCAACAACTGAGAACTTTATTAGACAAATAGCCTAGCCTATTATGCCACAATGTTATTCGTTTATTATCAACAGCACAATTAATGGGACAGGAAAGTACAGGTAAAGTAGAATCATCTATCGCAATGCACTTTGACGTACGTGCAACAATCATGTACGTGTAAAAGCAGTACAGTGCCCTTCATGCTCTAAGTCCTGAAGTGGAAAAAATTAGTTGTGAAACTGAAAAACAAGAATGATGCAATATCACCCTAATATGTAACAAACTGACATGAAGGAGGTCTACCTGATTTTATGCAAGATTAGAGCAGAAGGTAATTGGACAGTTCCAATTTGAGACTATAACTCTAAGAGTTATTTGGGAAAATGATAAAATGATTATGTTAAGGATGATGGAAGACGAAATGATGTTAAGGATCATGTTATATTTGAGAAATAATAGGCTGAATAAAGAAACTTGGAAGATTGTGTTATGATGTAAGCAAGAGAGAAAGAACTGAGAGAAGACACACGAACTAGAAAACTTCTGATATCATATTAAGACAGAGAAGCTCTGATGTACAAACTTGAAATGCCAAAGCGACTAACTAAACTACTTCACAAGCAAAACCTGTTGTTACTTCCATTTCCACAAATCCCACCAGACATGTCTATGTGTGTGTTTGTTTACACGTTTGATTCTCCATTCCCACTTTCCAGTGAACTTCTAATGTGAATCTATGTTCCTATGCTTATTCGTGTTCAATTGAAACTGAACTTTATTCAAACATACCCTACTTCAATATATGTAACTCTTCAACAGGGGCAATACAGTATTAACTCGGAGAATAAACAACTCATGCATATTTGGATAAATTTTTTTAGAAACATTTTAGAAAGAAAAAAAATAAGTTTTTCAAAAAAGTTAAAATTATTTTTTATTAATTAATTTGTAAATGTTGTTTCAATTTTTTAAAGAAATGAGAAGACTTTTACAAATTAATTAATAATTAATTTATAGAGAAATTTGTTTTATTTTTTTCTTCTCTTGTTTTAAAAATATTTCTAAAGGAACTTAGCAATGTGAATGTGAGGTTCTAAACTTTGTATGGCAAAATACAAAAAGCCGTAACTATAATTCACCAGCAGAGCTTTCGAGCAAATATGCTGTACAAGTTCTAAACGTTAAAACAGTAAAATAAACTCCAAATGACAACTAAAATAGTAAAATCACTAATAAAAAATAATACTAATAAAGCTGCATACTTAGTACAGTCACACAATATTATAATTATAACGAATTTTCTATTATATGCATCAGCTGCATGGATAAGTTAAGAGGTTAAAACTATAAAAAAAATTTAAAAAATAATTCAATTTATTTGCATAAAAATCATTTAATATATTTAAAGCTTTTTTTTACATTTAAAACTGTTTATTTTTTTACTCACTAATTTATATTATTACCTACGATAAGAAAAAATGTAACTATGGTTATCAGTATAATAAGAATTGAAACCAATACAATGCACAAAGCAAGGGTAATCAGAAATCAGTTGTCCAAACGATGACAAACTTTTCTTAACCATTTCTTTTTACATCCTTTTTACTATTAGTAAATATATATATATATATATATATATATATATATATATATATATTACAAGAGAATACTGGCTTTATTAAACTAAAGAAAAATCCATTAAATTTTTGGACATATAAAGATCCAATTGATGATAAGAGACTTCATGTAACAAGTACCTAAGTGAAAATATATTTGAAACAATAGAATTACGAATAAAACTCATTAGATAGAGAAATTTACAGAAATTTATGATTTTAAATAAATTTGAATTAATAATAAAAATATGTTTATAGCAGTGTTAACAAGTTTGTTATTGATGTTTTTCTTTAAAAAAAGATTCCGTTTAGTGCATAAGATATTTACTAATTAAATATAATTTATTGTTTACTTATTGGTTATCCTTGCACATGGGTTGCACCTAACCTATGCACGATTTGTTCCAAGACTAGCCTCATTTTCTCTGTTTTTCCTCGATTATTAGCAATCGTGTTATGAAACACACACCCTAATGACGTCTTCGTCCCCTGCATGATGGTGCCCTGTCAATTTCAAGGTTGTACTTCAATCATCGTGAACACGACCTCACGCAGTAAATACCAATCCTTTAGGCTTGGAAGTTAGGAGGGAAAGAAAAAGAAAGAGATTAAGGGAAAGGAAAGAAAAAAAAAATAAGGAAAGTTTCTTCTTCCTTGTTTGGAAGTTAAAAATATATTAAATGTGAGTTTTAAAAATCCTTAAATTCTTTTTCCTCAAAAATTAAAATTCTCAAACAAAAAGATATCACCATCTAAACCTTTTCCTTCCCTCATTTTCCCTCTAAAATCCCTCTCCTAAATAAAGTCCTAGGAATTTGTCATTGTTCATCGTAAATAATCCTTTCATCCCCCTAAAGAATAAAAAATCATGACAAATCTATCTATTAGATAACGGCCTAGGGTTTACTTTTAGAAATATAGCTTTGTCATTCTTACACTCGAATTCTGACACATGAAGTTCCTACACTTGAAATATTCCACTTAGTTATTGATAATATTTATTATTTAGTTTTTTAAATCTCGTTAATTAAATGTTGTCTTCATAACTAAGTTTAAGTAAATGATAAAATTTCAAAGGTTTTACTTGGCAGATAAAATTTCAAATATTGACAAAATAATTTGAACTATATATTAAAAAGAAAAATAGAAATACGTGCCTATGTTAAAATGAGTGCTGAAATATGCGTAAATACCTATTACACAGAAAATGTAACAACACTAACATCATAAGAGAAGAAAACTCCAAATACTTGAGAGAAAAAGTGTCGCGTGTCTGTATGAGTAAACGCCCATCTCATGATCTCAATGTCAAAATCAAGTTATTGGTCATACAGAAGTTTGGAATGGAAACTTGTGCAAGCACAAGTCATCACACACTAGTAACACTACTGCTTGCATTGCATGTGTTTTCTCACCATCGTCACATGCAAAGCGATCTTATTATCCAACAACCAAATTTTGTCTTTTTTCCAAAAAAAAAATCATTCATTAAAATATTTCTTAAAAATCTTCTTCCTTTTTATAAATATGGTCTTGTTTGCCGATACAAACAAGTACGAAAAATAAATAAAACAAGGACATTCAAGTCATTTCATAGAACGACATTTTTTTAATTGAGCAATCCAAACAAATCCTTAATTAACTAATCAACTTCAATCATCTTAAAAAATTATTCTTAACCTCACCTGACTGTACCACACAGCCATCACAGTCCGGCCACACAGTATACACTCCTCGACTATCACAGTCCAATCAAATTACGTACAACACTTCGTTGAGTAACAACAAATGACGGTATCATAGACGAGGAAAAATTATAATTATATGTTTTATTTAGGTACGTAAAAAACCAAACAGAACCTATTGTCGAGAGAGAACTAAACACAAGTGTGTTAGTGTCTAAGTGTGATTATGTTTTTGTTTTTTTGTTTTTTTCATCTCCAAAGAACCGTTTGCTGAGTAATTTTTAAATACAGAAAATTCCATTTTTCTCCTTGTAGTGAGAGAATAACTTAGATAGAGAAAGGGGTGTAGGAGAGAGAGAAATTTTGGTCTTTTTTGTGTTCCAATGGTTCAACTGGGAACCCAAAAAGAAGAGAAAAGAAATTTTATTTTTTTTAGACGGGTCTTTGTGAACCTATGATCTTGTGAAAACCCAGAAAGCGATCTTTGATGCACTCATAGGATTGGCCGATTCAGTCGCGTGTTCGGTGGCCGTTGATTTCGTGACAAATGAACGGTGGCGATGAGGTAGTGGCAGCTCCGGCGGCTCCACCGCACCCTCTGGAGTGGAAATTCTCGCAGGTCTTCGGAGAACGCACGGCAGGGGAAGAGGTTCAAGAAGGTAATTGTCCAACCTTGTATTCGTGCGTGAGAAAAGAGGGCATGCTTTTCGTCTCTCTGTCGGATCCAATACCTGGTTTGGGATTAGGGTTTGATTCGATCCGTTTCGGATCGTGTTTCGTTGCTCCCTTGTTTGTTTTGTCGAGTAATGTTGTTTTGGCTTTTGGGTCAGTGTTTTAATCCTTGTCTGATTGTGGGTCTTGTTTGGTTTTGGCGTTGTTTGTGCTGCAGCCACGTCTGTTGTTGAGGATTGGTTGCTTTAGTTTTGTCAATCAACGTGAGTTTATTGAGTATGAAGGCTTAGATCTTGGTGTGGTTTAGTTTGGTGAGTGGCGTTGACGATTGACTGTTGGGGTCTGGTCTTAACATGTGTCTTTGACAATGTAAAAGACAATTTGATTTTGGCAGTGTTTGCTAGGTTGGTGTCTCTTTAATTTTGGTGATATTTTAAGAATGGGTTTGTGTGGCAGTCCTGTCCGTGGCAGTCAGGAAACCTCATTTTCTTTCCAAACGAAAGTGAAAATAAAATGGAAATATCGATAAGTGTTAGTCAGATATGTGGTGTTATATGAAGGAAACTATCTAGATATGGAATTAGGTTCTTTCAAGGGGAGGGAAGATTGGGACTGACTGAGTGTGTGTCCTAATGGTTGCAAAAGAGGAATTCCGTCGGTGCTTTTGTATCTGAATTAGTTTGTGGTTCAAGATAATGTGAAAGTTTCCTGATTATTGGCCTTATTGTCTTTCTACAGTGGACATAATTTCTGCTATTGAATTTGACAAGTCCGGTGATCATCTTGCTACTGGTGATCGGGGTGGTCGAGTGGTTCTCTTTGAGAGAACAGATACAAAAGATGTAAGACTAGTTTTTGCTTATGCAAGTGTTTTTGTGTAAAAAAAAACCCAAATAGGTTCCTTGTTATGCACTTAATATTTTAACATGTATGTTTTCTGAAACATGCAGCATGGTGGATCAAGAAGGGATTTGGAGAGGATGGACTATTCTATTGGTAGGCATCCTGAGTTCCGTTACAAAACAGAGTTTCAGAGTCACGAGCCAGAGGTAATGATCATTTCACCAACATCCTATGGGTCAGAAGAGTCAATATTTATAAATGTATGATCATTGTTTCAGTTTGACTATCTTAAGAGTTTGGAGATTGAAGAGAAAATCAACAAAATCAGATGGTGCCAAACAGCTAATGGTGCCCTGTTCCTTCTTTCTACAAATGATAAAACGATCAAATTTTGGAAGGTATGAAATGAATGATCACCTTTAGCATGTTTATAGTGCTGTCATTTATGAATTCATTGATAAATTGTGCACAAGGTTGCACTTCTTAGGAACTAAGTTTTACCAATTCAACATGTTTTGGCAGTTTTCTGGTTACAGAGATGTATGCTTGAGTCCGTATATCTTTTGTCTAATTGGATTTTATTGGCAAAGCTTTGCCTTCGAAGTTACCAATTATATTTTGAACTGTATTTATTAATAGAATGATATAATGCCACTATCAGTCTGCCATGGTGTCAGTCTTAGGCACTGCAGAAATCTTGTTGAGTAATATTTTTGCTTTGCAGCTCTCACCCTCTACTGTTAAAGAAACCATGGTGATTTGCGGCTGCAACTTTGAGTAGGGGCTTAAAACCTGTCTCCGTCCCCCATTAACCTCATTCTGGGGGCTATTTCATGGCTTCTCCCTTTTTCTCCTTAGGGAAAAGAATTTAAAAACCCTTGATTGAATACTCTTTCATGCAAGCACTTTAGCACCCCCAAGATTTCTATGTTTTGACACCATCACATTGGCCTACTGCTTGCCAGCATATTTCTGGCCAAGACCTGTAACTCATTGCTATTTTATGTGTTTCATATATGGCTCAACTCAGTTGTCACCCAAGTCCTTTTCATCTCACATAGGTCTTGCCTTTGATCTACCTCTGTCCCATTACAGTGTTGTTCACCTTTTCTTTTTTGTGTACTCTGAGTTGACTTTAAACCTTAGTCTTAAACTTATATGATTCCTTGGCTTCTGTTGTTGACTTGTGTGTTCATATGAATAATTTGATTGATCCATCATCCCCTAGGTCATTGGTTCATATTTTTCCTCATCTGAAAATTGAACAGGTTCAAGAAAAGAAGGTCAAGAAGATTTCTGAGATGAATGTTGACCCTTCAAAATCTATGGGGAATGGATCTATTGCTAGTTCAAGCAATTCAAGTAGTTCTAGGCCATATCTTGCAAATGGAGGATCTCCAGATAGATACAATTATATAAGCAATGACTTTTCATTTCCACCAGGAGGCCTACCATCACTAAGATTACCCATGGTAGTTGTATCCAACCCTTCCACTTGCAATTCTTTACTGTTTATATTCATGAAGGACAAAATTTTCCATGATATGACTTTTACTATGAACATTTGAGAAATTATTAGATAAACCTGAAAGTGTCAAAGCTCTGCAATGCACTTTTGCTTCTTCAAAATTAAATACAGTTATGTTGTTTCTTGTTGCATTGATGTTAAAACAGCCAGGCAGAAATATGTTGAACTCACAAAGCTTGGTACAACAAACATATTAATAGCGGTTGATTTCATAATTCTAGTGAAGATTTCTCAATCTATTTTAGGGTATAACAAGTAACAACTTAAAATTTCTCTATTTAAATAAATAAAATCTTATCAAATGTTTGGTTCAGTTATTTTATTTTATTTTTGCTTAAAAACTACTTTAAAGTATAAGCTTGAAAATAAGAGCTTTTAAATTAAAGTAGCTGTTTGACAGTTTTCATCTTTTAACTTAAAAGAGATGGCCCGAGAGAGAGAGTGTGGAGAGAGACGAGAGAACTGGGAATGAGAGAGGGGAGCGGAGATAGAGAGAAAAAAATGTGAGAAGCCAGTTTTTTTTTTTTCCTAAAAGCTTCTTCCCTTAACTTTTTAAAAAGCCATCTCTTCACGCTTTTCTTTTACTAAAATTGAGCTGATCAATTTTTATGAGCTTTTCAGAAGTTGTGTTTAGTCCAGCTTCTCCTTTTAAGGAGAAGGGGAGCTAAAAAAGTTGATCTAAATAATCATACAGACGCATAACTATTAAAACTCAGAGCATGTTGTGTTTGAGTGTGCTTAAGTGCTTTTAATAGGAGCATCTCAGTATATTCATATGGGTAGGAATTTTAGCTGTCCTGCATAGTCCTCTTCATAAAGAAAAGGAAAGTAGAGGAAGAAGCAACAAGAGAAATAGTGGACCCTTAACTTTTTAAAAAGCCATCTCTTCTCGCTTTTCTTTTACTAAAATTGAGCTGATCAATTTTTATGAGCTTTTCAGAAATTGTGTTTAGTCCAGCTTCTCCTTTTAAGGAGAAGGGGAGCTTAAAAAAGTTGATCCAAATAATCATACAGACGCATAACTATTAAAACTCAGAGCATGTTGTGTTTGAGTGTGCTTAAGTGCTTTTAATAGGAGCATCTCAGTATATTCATATGGGTAGGAATTTTAGCTGTTCTGCATAGTCCTCTTCATAAAGAAAAGGAAAGTAGAGGAAGAAGCAACAAGAGAAATAGTGGAGTTTAATTCTGTATTTTGATTATTCCATATTTTTGTGTAGTTTTTACTAGTTTTTATATTATTATGTTCTCTGATCTTGATACTTTAGAAGAGATGAAAGAATTTGAAGTGGTTGAAGTTCTTTCTTTTTCAAACTGACAATAGCTTGTTTGAGAATCTGTAGTACTAACCTGTGTTGTAAAATATGTAGGTAAGTAGCCATGAAACCAGTTTAGTTGCTCGATGTCGTAGAGTGTATGCACACGCTCATGATTATCACATCAATTCTATTTCAAATAACAGGTATTTTAGTTTTCTTAATATGTATTTGCCATAGTCTAGCAAATTTTGGTTGAAATTGGT
>PYAF01004126.1:1217766-1241750 GCA_007407185.1 Glycine tomentella | reverse complement strand
GCTTGTTTGAGAATCTGTAGTACTAACCTGTGTTGTAAAATATGTAGGTAAGTAGCCATGAAACCAGTTTAGTTGCTCGATGTCGTAGAGTGTATGCACACGCTCATGATTATCACATCAATTCTATTTCAAATAACAGGTATTTTAGTTTTCTTAATATGTATTTGCCATAGTCTAGCAAATTTTGGTTGAAATTGGTTCTCATTCTAATTAAAGGCTATTCAGTGTCAATCTTGCATTCATCATTTTTATTTCTCTTATTGTTGTGATGTTTCTAAAAAAGATGATTAATTGTTTTCTTTCTGGGGTATTGCTTTATGTCTACATGATTTTGTGCACATTGATTTTTTTTTATTTTATTTTTTTAAAAAATTCATAGTTTTCTAGATACTGATCAAATTTGGATGGTGTTATGTTGCTCATATTTTCTAGCGATGGTGAAACTTTCATATCAGCCGATGATTTGCGAATAAATCTTTGGAACCTGGAAATTAGCAATCAAAGTTTTAATATTGTTGATGTAAAGCCTGCAAATATGGAGGATCTGACAGGTAAGCTTGATAAGAAAAATTATCCTTTAGTGTATACATTATCAGTAGCATGGTAAAACACTAAAATTAATTATTTTACATAGTTCAAGAAATAATGGCAATGTATAAGTTGTAGTTGACTGACAGTGGGTGCTCATGGGCCATGGCCTACCCTGTTCATTAATCCAACCTAGCCTGTTGACTCATCTTAAAATTGGGCCAAGTCTGGGCTCAAATTTCTCTACCAGACTTAAGCCATTCAAGTTGGATTGGATCTGGGTTCATCTTAAAAGTTTCACAATAACCATTCTAAATTTACCGTGTAAAAAAAAATTGTTACTTTATGGTGGTTGAAAGCATCCAAACTATGTTTGTAATGCTATAATTTTATCCTTTGATAATATATTTTCGTTTCATAGATGTGTAACTTCATGAGTGATGAGACACAATTTTATGCAACCAGTCCCATCTCCTGTTTTCTCTTTAGGCTTGCTGTTCGGATTAGGTATTGTCCAAGCTTTGGGCTGGTGTGGCTGGCACAGCCCCACCTAGACTCAATCTTGACCAGCTCTAGGGTTGGGAAACATGATAAAAAAATTACCCAAGTCAAACTCAGGCAAATGCATCCCTTGAGCACCTTTTGCCCGGGTAAATCTTTCCAGTCTCAATTTGTTTGATGTAGGACAGTGTAAGGATTAGAATTTAACATATAAGAATTCTGGTTTTGTAGGGTGAATCAAGGGGAAAAACATGTGGGTTGAAGGTTGGTAGGAAAAAATGGGGGTTGAAGGTTGGTAGTGAGAGGGGATTTGCAAGTGATAGACTGGGGTTTTAAGGTTGTATTGATGCCTGTTTTAGGGCAGTGAACATGGTATTTGAGCTTTCATGGGTTTAAGGGCAAAGTGAAGGAAGAATAATTTGCTTTCTATTTTCTTGCCTGCTCAGTTCCATTTTGAACATATTGGTTGAGCCTTGACCCTAGATATTATTATTGCAGAGGTTATAACATCAGCAGAATTTCACCCTACACATTGTAATACGTTGGCATATAGCAGTTCAAAGGGTTCCATTCGTCTTGTTGACTTGCGACAATCAGCATTATGTGATTCTCATGCTAAACTGTAAGTACATTCTTTTGTTGTAATCTTGTTGGTTCGTGACAAATAAGTATCCCATTCCTCCCATAAGGCTTTCAGATTTTAACAAATATAGAAACAGTTGACAGAATTTCTGGGTAGGTCATCTGTTTCTCATTATTGGTCTGGACTTTGAAGCAGAATTTTTCTGAAGCCTGTTATATGTATGAATTTATGTATTTTTTTAATAGCTGGTAGACTCTAATAAACAATACCCTTGGCATTTGATGCAGATTTGAGGAACAGGAAGCCCCAGGGTCCAGATCATTTTTCACGGAGATTATTGCTTCTATCTCAGACATAAAATTTGGGAAGGATGGAAGATACATACTTAGTCGTGATTACATGACTTTAAAGGTTTAAAATTTTCTAATTTCAAAATCAATTCTTTCTGTTAAAGCTTTCACAATATTTTGGACTCTTGGAATTACGACCCTTAACTTTTATTTTTGGCAATCAATCTCTTTAACTTTAAAACAACATCTCAATAGTTAATATTTGCTAAAAAAAGGGTGAATATTTTGGGAATGTAGTTTTTTGAACTACTAGTATTTTTCAATGAGAAAGCAATTTATTGAATATGCATGTAAATAAATATTTAAAGAAACACTACTTAGGAAACTTTTTTTAGCATGATTTTGACAAAAAATTAACGTCAACTTATTTCTTAAGTTAAAATTTACACCCAATCCACATACAAAAATTAATCTATCATACAAATAAACTCAATAATCAACGAAATAATATTAACAAAAAATTCTTCATAAATAACATTAACTAAATACTGCATATATCCCCAATTCAACTACCTACATTTTTAATCTATCATACTAATAAACTCAATACTCAAGAAATAATATTAACAAAAAATTCTTCATAAATAACATTAACTAAATACTGCATATAACCCCAATTCAACTACCTACATTTCATATGCATACAGATCATCATCAAAACAGAAACTTCGTGTGAATGATAACACACAATAGACAGAAAAAACCATGTAAATGGGCAGGAAAAATTCATTCAAATGGGTGGGGGAAATGGGCAGGGAAAATACCATTCAAATGGGTGGGAAATTGACATGGAGATGAACCTTTAATTCTAGTATATATATGGGATAATAATTATTGATTTAGGTCTCTGTTCCTTTCAAATTCAAATGTTGTGTAGATAAACATATCGACATCTTTCATTTCTGACTTTGTTTGGGGGATTTCTTCTTGTATGTTATAAATTCTTAAAGCTTCATCTCATTTCACCAATGACTTGTTTTGTCAGTTGTGGGACATTAATATGGATTCAGGCCCCGTTGCAACTTTCCAGGTTCATGAGTATTTGAGACCCAAGGTTTGATAAGTGATGAATTATGAATTTCATTCTACTGCGTTGTCGAGTTATAACTGGTTATACTTTTTGTTTGAACATGCCAGCTTTGTGATTTATATGAAAATGATTCAATCTTCGATAAGTTCGAATGTTGTCTAAGTGGTGATGGATTGTGCGTAGCAACTGGTTCTTACAGGTCTCTGATACAAACTTAATATGTGGTTCAGTCGTCGTTGGAATTGTTTATCCTGCATCTTACGATTTTGTTTCACTTGTTGACAGCAATCTATTTCGTGTGTTTGGTTGTGCCCCTGGAAGTGCTGAGGCTACAACTCTAGAAGCCAGTAAAAATCCAATGAGGTAATTTTATGGTAGCTCTGACATCAAGTATAGTCTTTAGTTAAGCATTGCAGTAGCATTTATATTAACTTTTTCGTTCCCTCAGACGACAAGTTCCAACCCCTTCAAGGCCTTCGAGATCACTGGGAAATAGTATAACACGTGTTGTAAGACGGGGTCAGTTTTCTTTTTCATTTTCCCTTGTATGATTTGAGCAAAGATTCCGTAAATATTTTTTGGTTTGTTACTATAATGTTGTCACGAGTCTCAATATTTGATATTCTTGAACAGCAGCAGAAGCCCCTGGAGTGGACGCTAATGGGAATTCTTTTGATTTCACAACAAAGTTGCTGCACTTAGCATGGCATCCAAGTGAGAATTCAATTGCTTGTGCTGCTGCAAATAGCTTGTACATGTACTATGCGTAAAGAGAGATGATTGAAGGCGCAACATGTATCTGCTTGGTCACATTATATTGCTGTGGAGAAGGCTGCTTCTTTTCCCATCTTACCAACCACACTGGGTTGGAGGATACATATACAGTATTAACTCTCACACTACAAGTGCCCTTCAGAGAGCTTTTAGAAAAAGAATCCAGAAGAGGCTGTTTTCAAATTCCTGGATAGGCAGGAGACCTTATTTTGTTACTGGATGGGCAGCATCTCTCTTCCTTTTTTCCCTCTTCCCCTCCTTTCAATCCTAATATTCTTTCCCTCTATTTCTGTATCTTCTGAAAGAGAAGGTGCCAATCAATGTTTCAAATTGTGTTTGGCTTGCAAGTGAAGAAGAAAATGTGATTGTAGCTCTCCTACAACAGATACTAAAGGATGTTTCAATATCTGCCACTAGGATTCAGATTAAAAAACGTAGTTTTTCTCTTTTTTTAACCCAGATATATCTGTGGGATGGAGCAGTTGAAACCTGCAGTGCATCATTTTTTTATTGATTAATTTTGTGTTGGAATTTAATTTGACATGTTTCAAAGTCTAATTTTGCTGTAGTACCTGTTAATTTTTTGTTAAGTGGTAATAATTTTTAGTCTGCTATGTAGGATAAACAGGATTATCCCTGCAACGTTTAACCCGGGTGGGGTAAGCCCCCATTTTTTGCTGGTTCTCGTTAGTATACATTTGAAGTTCAAATAACATTATTAGCATGTAACATGCATGTGCGGTGTGTATGTATCAAAGGGGGATTTAGTTCTACGAATGCAAGACGTGTGAGAGATGTGTAAATTGATAAAGTAAAACTATATCTATTGTAAAATTGAATTAAAATACTTTGTAAGCTAAACTTTGTGGAGTGTGGCAAATATAGACAATGAAAACCGAAGGTATGTTTGGAACAATAGACAGGCAGATTGGCAAAGAAGATCGATAGATAAACTCAAACATTCATTTATCTTTTGACTTACGGAGGAGAAATTTCCCCACTTCATGTTAAATTAACAAGGCGGATAAGCGATAATTGCTTTAGTTTAAGTCGTTGTCTAACAACTTATTTCCAGTAACAAGTAATGGTTTAATTACTTTGTATTTGCATATAAATACCTAGCTTCTTAATCCTCTTGATATAACTTTGAACGATAATGATGCACCTATCTGAATTTGCAATTTATTTATTACTATTATTTTTTTGTCAAAAGTTTACTAACCGTAGTCTTACATTTCATTTGGATATCTCTATTATGAGAAATAACAGCAATATTCTTTAACACTCGTTAATATTTTTTCTTCTAATTTAGAAGTGGAATCCATTTGTTATTTTCAATAATTTTTAGTTAATAATAAAATGTTATAAATAGATTATTAGTAAGTGCTACTTACATTCTTTCTTTATTATTGTTGTCAGGACAGATCCAGAAAAATAATTTAGGGGATATCAATGGCATCCGCCTCTTATTGTTGTTATGATTGCCGTTTTTCTCATTGCCATCCAAAAAGAACATCATAATACTTATATTAAATTATGTTTGTAAACTGTTCAATGGATCAAAGTAAAAGTAAATAATGATTCTAGACTAACATTACATAGAATTTAATTAAATGCAGTCATCATATGAAAAATGTTTACATCTCATCTAATTAAAAATTGCCATAATTTTGTTGAATTTTTGTAATAATTACTTGAAAAATTATATTTAAAATAATATTTTATTGATTGATATTATTCCTTTTACACTTATATATAAGTAAAAAAAATTATATATTAGACTTAAATATAAACAAACCTAACTAATTTTGTCATATTTAATGTTATCATTCCTAAAATATCAATCATTTATTTCTAATTCTATTTTTAATGATTCATTTTTTTTATGATAACAAGTTTCAATTAATGACATTTTAAAAATAATCTTATTTTTACTTGAAATTAAAAAAATTAAATGATATAAACTAATTTTCTCAATTAATGTGAAATTAGTTATTTTTAATTATATGAGTTTAAATGTAATATTACACTAACAGTAAAAAAATTAAATTCCTTTTACTTATAATGTAATCTTGAAATTTTCAACTACTTACCAGGTTGTTATTACATTTAAGTGATTAATCTTGTTTCATATTTATGTATTATTAAAAAGTAAATGTTAAAGGGTTCTTTAAGGACATTGATTAAAGAAAGAAAGGGCAAAAAATTATACTATCCACAATCTTTGTTACGTTTTTCTATGATTTAGATCAGAAATATTTTTTCGTTTTAGTCACCCTCATTAAAATATAAGTACCTTCTTTCTATTTTTTTTTTTTTTGTATAACACGTAAGCAATCACATTTATAAGTATCATAGTGAAGCAGTTAAAGTATAGAATATAGAGGAGTACAAGGCGACATAGCGGGTGGAAACGGTAATCCAATTCCAGCCCAGAGTGGAGGCTCGATTCTGCATTTTCCTCATATCAACTTTCTACTAACTACCATTTCCGGTACTCAAACTAAACCAATGTTCCAATGCCAATGTTGTTTGTTTTCACTGTTTCTGTCAGCGCCTCTCATGATGATTCGCTGGTTTTATCTAAATTTTTTACCTTTGTGTTTACATGAAGATCGATAGATGTCTTTGACATTTTACATTACACACCAAAAATAGGCCATTTTGTCTTTAACCATTGTGAAATTATGAGTGGTTCCTGTTTTCCAATTCCACAGCCTAGGATTTCTCTAACAAACCCACACTTTTCACCATACAATGTTGGTAGGTGCAACATGGCTATGAATGATACATAACTACTTGTCTATATAACTATAGACATTCCTGTCTAATTCAGTTTTGTTTTTTTTTTTTTTTTAAATCAAATCAAATCAAATCTGTACGCTTGACTATGAATGATCTAATTTAAAATCTAGATTTAAATTTTTTGACTTTGCAATTGTTAATTTGTATGGTATGATTGTATATATCCTCCTAATTACTTGAAGAATATGGTGAATTTTTTTTTTTTTTTGTTCTTCATAAATGGATATTTTAGGTGGATTTAATTATGAGATTTCAATATAGGCTCCACTTTTGCCAACATCTTGATACTTTGTGTAGGAAATCCATCGCATCAAAGATTCCCCAGTTACAATCAAAGGTGCAACAAGTAGCGGCAAACAATGGAGCTTCATACTACAGGCTATTGTTGGGGCAATCAGTTGTTTTATACTCGCCTTGCCAGGTTCGCTCTCTTAGTCCTTATTTCTTCACTTTCTGAATTCTGTTGTTTACTTCTCTGTATACAAAGAACAATTAGAGCGCTATGTCTTCTATTTTATTTTGTTGTGAACATTGCAATTTTGTCTCATTTTAGAATTGGTCACTGTGAGTCTCCTAAATTTATATTCTATTTCGATTAAATGTTTCTTATAAATTCAACTGTTCTTACTTTTAAAAAATATCCACAAAAATTGGAAGTAACCTTCAATTTGATAATTTCATTTCCCTTACTAAATATTGAGCAAATGAAATCACATTCATTTTCTCTAAAGCATTAGCAGCATGTTGTGCATGTTTTTGACAAACAGAATTTCTCGAAAAATGTAAACCCAACAGTACCTACCTTTCAGGAAGTTGGATTATACACGTACCATGTTGATTTTTGAGGCGTAAACATCACTCAACGGGTTGAAGTGTTTGAATTGTATTGCATTGAAGTTGCAGCTATAGGAATTGGATGTGACTTTCCAAATGTAAGCTGATATAAGAGAATAGCAAAAACTTGTTGAGATCCATAACTATTACCATTAACCAAAGATTATGCATTATAAACAATGGATGCCAGGATAAAAGTTCTGGTGGATGATATGAAAACATGGACTGAAAAATAAACTATGAATCATCTGACCAATTTTCATAATGTAATAAAAGTTATGAAGCTTATAAGCCATTTCACAATCCTTTAATAGATGAACTTGCATGTGCTACAGTGGTAGTCATAGATGCATCTATGGCAATGAATATATTGATCAAAACTAAGGTGCGTCTGCATTTCACCTTTAGGCTTGACATAGTTTTTAAATTTCAGAATTTTCAAATATCACTGCTGCACTCTGCTTTGAAATGCCAATCACTTGTGTAATTAGCTCTTTTAAATCCTTCACAAACTTTTTTTTTTACTCTTGCTGTGCTTAACTTGCCAAAGTGAAAACATCAGTTGTAATGTGTTATTCGCTATTTTGTCCAACATTGGACCCATACAATTTACTCAATATGAAAAATGAACACACCAATTTTTTTTATTAATTTTTTTGTTGGGAAGGGGGGGGGGGGGGGGTGTTCTAGGTGGGATTGAACAACAAACACAGCTGGTATGTTCTTTCAGGTATTGAACTTGTTACTCATTTTCTGCAGTATTCCTCATCGTTACAATTCATTCTGGAAGGAATTAGATCATGCAAAGAACCTTGTGAAGAACAGGCAGGACCTACACATGGAAAAAGTTGGTTTTGCTGCTTTGTTTGGACTGGAGTGTTTTGCATGGTTTTGGGGAGGTGAGATTGTAGGCAGAGGATGTACATTCACTGGCTACTATGTTTTAAGTGGAACTGCTCTATTTTAGATCATGCAACTATTGGCTTTATTATTGAAATTAGTATAGTTAGGAACATAGGCCTTTGATCCAGTTTTACACATTATGTTTTGATTCTGATATTTTGATGTATGAAAATGACAAGTCCAGTCGATATGGCAAGCATAATAATTTGTGAAAAATGGTGGAGATTCATGTTGCTTCAATGCTTATTTAAATTATAAGCAACCTCCTTTGCTTTTGGGTATGCATGTGTTTACTTATTGGATTTTGGTTAATTTTGTCCCGATTATAGAATATTTGAAGAAGCTTCAAGGTAAAGATGCTTTCAAAATTAATTGGAATTAAGCATACTGAGCTGAGCTCGTTACACTTTAGAATGTTGCTGTTCTTTTGGTTTCGTTTTCATTAAGGCGTATTTGGGGAATCTTCACTTTCCGCGTTAGCTAAATGGATTAAGGAACGTGTAGTATGTATTTGCTGTGACGTACTAGTACCCTAACGGAGAATCTTGGGAAGAACCGTATTCTCATTACATGTAGTTGCTCCTCTTCTTTAGTTAAAAAGAATATAATATTGAGCATGCATGCTAGAAATTAATTAGAAAAGAATATGTTCACTCCGTAGGTCAGTATCAAGTATCAACGAATATTAAGACCTTATATTATATTCCACCTAGGAAACAACTTTTATTTTGCACGCAACACACAATCTCAGCCTTACTTCTTAGTGTATATAGAGTTTGTTACAGTTAGTTTGGTTAGCAAGTTAGTTGCAAGGTAGTTGTCTTTCTATGCCTTGTATATAAGAGGAACCCACCTCACCTCTCATGTAACAAATCAATTACAGATTCAATACACTTTGATTTATTCTTTGTTCTTTCTATCATCATGTCAGCATACTACTTTGATATTACTCATATGTGTATGATCATATATACGTGCGAAATATCAAATATGTGTGCTTTCATGTAACTGTGATAGAAACCTGAACCTATATCTATATGCTATCTCGTTAGCAATATTTTGGGTTCAGCTGCATGTCTTAAGCTGCAAGGTCAGGGACACAACCAATCCAAATATCGCGAGTTGTTTTCGCAAATATCACATCACACCTTTTACATATTTTTGGAAATATTTCTTTTTTTGTTTAAAAAAGAAAAGAAGATTATTTGCATCTTAGTTGAAGTAGGAAGCTCATTTACTAACAAGAAACGTGTAAATTCAAACACTAGTCATGCGACTCACGGGTGGATGGCAATCAGTCAACTCGCGTTGACTACATTTCAGATTTCTTTTGATGCATAGTATTATTATAGGCGCCACGTTCACACCTCATTTGACTAATGATAATTTTAGAGTTTCAATTAAATATAGGCAAACGCTAACTAACTTGTTAAGAAATTTAAAATATAAATATTTTTATTAAAAAATAAAAATTATATTATTCATAATTTTTCATGCTCTTATAAAATTATATAATAATTATTTTTCAGTTTGAATTCTTAAACTAACGTACTTAAGGACACTCATTAGTGAGTTGAAGAATAAAGATATAGGAAATGTATTTGTAGGAATATGTATATAGTATCAGAATTAATTTGAGTCCATGGATGGCGTGTTGCATGGGGAAGAGACACCAACAGGACTCGAGGGTGGTTGACCATATCCTATTTGGCATCATCATCGTGTGTGAGAGTTTGTAGTGAGTTAAGGGCCCTATCAACACTTCCACCTGTTTGTAATTTATGGGTCCCATTCCCCATGACACTCCCTCGTGCCATTGCCTCTTCCTTTCCACTCACTCACTAGTCCTCATCACTATCCCACCAATGCAGACTCACCATAATTAATCAGATACAATCCTTTTATTTTCAAAACAAGAATACTAGTAGCAGCAAACTCTGTTATGGAGTGGGGTTGGATTCACTTCATCAGATTTGAAACTCTTCATGCCGTTCTACATATTTTTATTTTAATTAAAACTTAAATATGTTTTTATTTCTGTAAGTTAATATTTTTTATCTTTATAATTTCATTTTTTTAAATAAATTAGTCATTATAAGTTTATGTTTTTTATTTTTGTCTTTTTGTAAGTTTTTTTTGTTTATTTTTAACTTTTATAAGTTTGTGTTTTTTTGCCTCTAAAAAAATTGTGTTTTTTTAATTTTAGTTTTTTTTTTAATTTTGATTTTTTTCATTTATAATTTCCATAAATTTGTACTTATAGAAATCAAAATTGTAAAAATACAAATTTACAGGCACTACAAATGAACAAAAATATCTTACAGGAAATCAAAATTAAAAAAACAAATTTATAAGAACCAAAAATGAAAAACAATATTAACTTATAGAGATAAATAAAACATATTTAAATCTTTGATTAAATACATCAAAATACCAATTCTACATAATGACTCCCATCTAACACACAAAAATACAAATTATTTGGATTTTTGTTTGATCGGGCGAGCGGGTTAAGTACTGCAACATGCTCAGGTCCCTGAGATAAGGGAAAAAAAGAAACAGATAATTTATTTTTTTATAAAAGAATCATATTAATTTTTTGCTTAATTATCCTTTTTGTTCCTATAATTTATGGTACTCTTAAAAAAATTAGATCATACTATTATATTGAGTTTAGAGGGAACGTTTATATTATGGAGCAATTTTTTTTTTTTTACAAAAATAAGGTCATATCATTTTATTAATAACAAATTATCCCTATAATTTATAGTACTCTTTTTTTTAAAAAAAAATCAGTGCATACAATTATATTGAGTTTAGAGGAAACCTTTATATTTTGGAGCAAGTTCTTTTTTTCCTTTTTTACAAAAACAAGTTTATATCATTTTTATTAATGACCAACTGAGCAATACAGTGAGGATTTTGCTGAAAAACATGGAGACTAGGACAATATAGTGTCACCCTAGCAAGAACATGCACAATATCATTAATTTGCCTCCTAATAAAAGTCACATGAAAGATTTGATTGACAATCAATAAGTCACCACACTCACTAACTAAGCTGCCTAATTCAAATGCATCATCATTTGAACCATTTATTCTATCTACAACCAGCTTGCTATGATGCTATCTGGTTCAAAGAAAACGTCATACAACCCCCAACGATATACATATTTGTTTTTACGTTATAGAGCCTTCAAACCAGCGTTCAAGCAAAAGCAAGAAATCCTTGCTTCTCACAAAACACTGCTTCAGAATTTGCACCAATGAGATCTAAGGCCTACACAAACATGCTCATAATAGCTTACAAACTCTTGATACCTCTCTTTAATTCCTATATATTAATTAATTGATGTCTCATTAAACTTAAGGAAATCTCCCGTTCGGATTAGAGTTGTGTGTGACTATTTTATACGAGGGTCCAATTTTGTTCACTTGACTTTTATCAGTAATGGGTATTCGTAGAAGATTTAAGGGATATAAAAATTAAAATATAAAATATAAATTATCGTGAGGATATGGTAAGGATGCAGTAAGGTTATTTAATTTCATCAACGTTTGATGATCTAATTTCATTAAACAGAGAAAATAGAAGAGGTGCAATCATCACCGCACACATGTCATTGAGATCAAACGCAGTAATCGTAAATGGGGGCCACCTAATGATTCATCTATGCGCACGAGGACGGTGCCTCTCTTGAATTCTAATCCATCAACCATATCAAATCACGGCCGTCAAATAATTCATTACAGCGTTTGGACCCACATGCTCCCTTACCGTCACCCTCTGTGTCACCATTTCCACATCACAGCCACACCAGTCAACTATGAAGACTCCAAACAGCCAATTATAAGACAAACGCGTGGGACCCAGCTGCTTCCCAATCTCACCCGCGTGTTGCTTTAGCATTTCCTGGTATTATAAAGATAAATAAACAAATTAGTTTTCAAAAATATGATGCTGATAAGTTAATCTCATATAATTATAAATTTAATTTTTTTAACATGTAAAATGTGTAATAAATTAATTTTATTATTAAATTTATGAAATTAATTTATTATTAAATTGTAATATTTTATATTAATTGATAATGAATAATATTTTTAAATATTAATTTAACATCAAATTATAAAATTTAATAATTAATCGATCATGAAATTATTTACAAGATTAATTTATCATAATTTTTATATATTTAAAATTAAATTTAAATTTTTAATCTTTCTTATTTCAAAAACCAATTTCTCTCACTTGACAGTTTTGGAATAAATCCAGTTATTTACCCGGAAATTTACTATTCTAGCCTATCACTCGAGCACCTTCCACTTGTTAGTGCGTATGCCACTCATGGGGTTGTGCCACGTGTCGCGGGTGACATTGGCTGTGGCCTGTATTTGGGATGGCGGTAACTCAACGCAACCGTTCACACCCTCATCTGATGTCCCTGATTCGCTTCGCTGGAATTAAACGGCCCTGATTTGCTGATGAAATCAAAATCATGATGGGGTGGCACTTGCTTCGTTCACGCGCAAGCCTGTCATGGATCACTGGGCCACAATTCCCGGAGGCTCAAACCCATTCGGCTGGCTTTGGTTCCCCAAGCCAAGCTGCGGCTCACAAGCTTGGACATGTCGGTCAAGTCTTGTCTTAAAAATATACTATATTATGCTTTATTATATTTTTAGGATAAAATAAAATAAAATACTAATGAGGTCATTACTTGTCTTTCTTAGGATGATGTGTTAATTAAGTTAGTAGAGACATTCTAATATCTCAAATGTTAAAAAGGAAAAAAAGACCAGTTTAGTTTACTCACGAGTAAACGTGTTGATTTGTTAGTGAATTGTTTATTATTAGTTTATGACCACGGGAATATATGTTCTTACGCTTAATTCCCTCCCTCAATAATATTATTGTTTGTCTCTTAACCAATTTTTCTATTACATCATTTTTGTACTTCTATTTAATTATCATTACTTTTTTTGTACAGTTTTGGTACCGGACGTTGAATCAAATCAACTAAATTATTTATTGCTGTCCGTTGGTTTTGGACTTATTGACCAACAAAACAACATTAGTTATGTACAATTAGTAATTTGTAAATTTTGCTAAGAATTATTTATTATCGATGATAGGTATTTTATACCTAAAACAAGTGTTTTCACTATATTTCATATAAAATTAATCGAATAGCATTGTCCGTAGATTAACAAAACTAATTATTTAACTATTGAGTGTATAAATTAACTAGTGTATGGAATTCAGATTAACAAACAGTTTTAATTCAAGTTTTAGATGTACAATTGTGTTAAATCTTTAAAAAAAAAAAAAAATTACTACTCATAGTAATTTTATTCAATGTAAGCAAGATTATCTCCTAAAAGTGGTAGATTTGTCATTTAAAAAAAATAGTTATATTTAACTTTGGGTAAGTGGAATATTATAGCTGAAGATTGAAGCCAAACCTTGGAGTAGTGACTACTGACTAGTCTAGAAGAAGAGAGGGGAGATTTTCTGTTTCTATTTGAAGGCTGCGGAGTGTGGTAGAGTCATCACTCATCACAGTCACGCTCACGCTCACGCGGACAAAAACTCAGTTTGGATCATCTCATCTCCATCAACCTCTCCAACAAAATAAATATCCCTTTACCCTAATTTCTCGAATCTTGTTTGCTATCTCCTGAGTCCGGCTAAATCCTTACCTTTTCAGCCAGTTTCCTCCGTCTTCCCAACCTCAATAACACTTATCCATCACAACCCATGTAACAACTTTCTGTCTCTAGCTTTCAGCTTTTTCTTTTTCTTTTTTCTTCAAACACTCAACCACTTTCTGGAATTAGTTACTTCTACTCTCAAAAAAGTTTCTTTTTATCTTCAGCTTCATTTATTAGTATTTTGGTCTGTTCTATATCCTTCCTTTTTCTTTTTGTCTTCTTTCCACTTTCCCCTCACTTGTTGTGAGATCTTGACATCAAAGTGCGTGCTTGAAAGCTGAAGTCCCTTTTAGGAATACGAGAATGCAGGATCCAACGTTGTTCCAACCCATGAAACCCCACTTTCCGGAACAGGAACAGCTTAAATGCCCGCGCTGTGACTCCACCAACACCAAGTTCTGCTACTACAACAACTACAACCTCTCGCAGCCACGCCATTTTTGCAAGAACTGCAGAAGGTATTGGACCAAAGGTGGTGCCTTGAGAAACATCCCTGTTGGTGGTGGAAGCAGAAAGAACACAAAACGATCATCTTCATCCAACAACACCACCACCAAACGCGCTTCCCCATCACCCCCAGTTTCCTCTGCACCCGCTCCAGAACCCGACCCGATCCGGATTGGCCCCACCCCGGTTGTTGGTGGTGGGAGTTTCAGTTCCCTTTTGGCATCGAGTGGCCATTTGGGCCTGGGGAACCTCTTGGACGGTCTGAATTCAAGTGAGTCTTATCTGAAAACTGTGCAAATGAAAGAGTTTGGGGACAATATTAGTTCGGGTCCGGTTGCGGATCCGGGTTCGGGTCGAAATCCCGGGTCGGAGATGCAAAGCAATGGGAATGCAGAGAGTTTTCTTAGTTTGCAAAATGGTGATTCAAGCTGTTGGAATGGTAGTAATGGTTGGTCTAACCTTGCTATTTTCACTCCTGGGTCAAGCTTTCAGTAATGACAAATTAATGAATATGATTACTCTGATCTGTATATTTAGACATCTTGTGAAAAGAGTACGTAATATATTTAGACATATGTCGTACTATTATGGAGGATCACAAACCAGAAGGCCACTGCTATAGGATTATTAGGTAAAGTTTCGTTTATTTTGGATTTTTATGTTTGTGAATTGTGGTTGGTATGCTTCACTTATATCAATGATGGAAGATAAATGGAAAGCAAGTCATTTTTTAGGGAAGGGTATGGGGGGATATGAATGTTGTTGTAGTGAGATTGTTTTCAGTCTCATCACGTAGAGGAAGTGTTGCCATGGCTTGGAGATTCTAATTTATATAATCTATATATGTGTATTTTACACGCGCAGTTTGTCATTTGCTTTTTTTAATAATAGTTTTTTCGAGTATCTATGGCTTTATGTATGTATGGTAGTGCCCTACTTGACAAGTTGCTTAATTAAATACTTTTGGTAGTGGATGGAGGGAGGTTTCGTTGAATTTGGTTTGAGACCCAGAACTGCACTATACAAAAATTGTAGACTTTTAAATTTTAATATACATTTTCAATGGAGGTTCTACAAGGTTCAAAGGAAAAAAAAAAAAACAAAAACAAAAAAAAAAACAACCTATAATGCATGTTTGTATATTTTATTCTTAAGTTTCCAACTTGGCCATTGTTTTTCCACTGGTCCTCCTCATTCTAGAATATTTAGTTTCTTTCAGTGGATTTCTACCAAAAAATGTAGGGTTTGTTTGTGTTCATTCTAGATATGGAATATTTGGGGAGTCAGCATAAAAGAAAGCATCGGATGCACCATAACTAATTTCAATTTGAACTGGTTGTCTTATTATTGGTCGATCAAGTCGTGTCTGTCTACTTGATGTGTGATCATCTTAAATGAACTCTCAAAGTGAGCTCTTGTGGAGTGTGGACCATATACCTTGCTAATGCTGTGTTTAATACTGGACCACTCTGCTATCCAAGTTTCAATATCATTTACGCAAACATATAAGTTGGGTTGCTGGGTCAGTTTGACAAAGTCAAAATTTGGATGCAAGTCCTTAAGTGTTTTTGGTGTTGATCTTCAATGAGCATTAGAGATTTGGGGTTATATTTCATTAATGTAAGTGAAATTTCAATTCTAATTAGAAAACATTATTATATGTACTTATGAATTTGCATATAATTTTCATAGGTTTGAGTTTAACTTCTGATGCTCATTTTCTCCCACGTTATACTCAGCCATATTTTCAAGCTACTTGTAATTTATGGTTTCATTTTTTCATGTTTTGTAAGCAGTGACGGATCTAAGAATGTACCAAAGGACGGGTTAATTTTTCTTACATAATTATTTAAACTTTAATAAGTAATTATTTAATAAATAGTAATTTAAAAAATATTTATTATTCATTTAATGGATAACATTAGAGATATGATTTACTATTAGAAAATTTTAAACAAATATTAATTCAAAACATATTTTTCTTATATATATATATATATATATTTTTAATTTTAATTATTCTGTCTCGCATATGTGCAAAAGGTCCTAAGCCTGCTGGCCCCCTGGTGTGTAAGTTGCATTACTCAAGAGGGTTTTGATGAACTTTTAAAACACGTTACACGTCTATATTATGAATCAAATGAATGGTAAAGAGTCTAACTAGTGTGGGTTATTATAAATTTTTTGACATTATTTTTTATTTTTATGAATAAAAAAAATTAGGGTACATTGATTTTTGTAATTGTTAGCCAAGCTATCGTTGAATGAAAAGAAGCAGAGGCTGGGTGACTGGGTGAATTACTGTTGACAAATATTTTTCTATAATTTAAAATTTAAAGTAAATATATTTTCTTTTTCTCAATCATTTTTTTTCTAAAGATAAAATTTATTTTGTATTTTTTTATTCTTATTTTTTAAAAAATTGTATTTGACTAAGTGTTTAGTCTTTTTATTTGTTGGAGGCCTTTTGCACTTATTAAGATTTGTTGTTATGTTTGTTTTGTTAGTTTTAGTACTTCGGCTGCACACTGATAATTGTTTTTTATATGTAGCTTCCTAACATTTTTGCCTGTTTCTTCTTTTATAAAAATTATATTATATTATTATAATTATATGTTTTGGAGTATGGTGTTTTTTTCTTGAGGATTTTTTATGTTGTACTCTATTAGATTAACGGATACCTTGAAAGATGAGCATACACATGTTAATTTATATTTACTATTGCAGTGAGAGTGTTTTCTTTATAAGGACAACACATAGTGCGTTTTAATCCATATTTTTTTTAAATAATTTATTTATTATTATATTTATTTTTTGTATTAAGTATTGTTATAAAAATTGTTTGTGTATTGATTATATGTGAAATAATTCTACTATTTAATTTTGGTTTCCTAATTATTTTTTTTAACAATTACAAATCTGCATTCAAAAGATAACTGGCTTTATGATTTTAGTTTTCAGTGTGAACCGCTGACTATTTATTTGCCCTCCATTTTGTACCAAAAGAAGAAATAAAATATTCGTATTTATTTCCTTCATCTAATTAATTAATGTAGTCCATGTCAAATTTTGGATAAGTTTGGTTTGTGAGGTGGGGATGGATGCAATGCCTATACCATTATGACTTCTCTCATCTGGAGTTTTAGATGTCAAACTCACTTTTAGCTAATCACAGATTTCTTAAATTTGTTAGTTTTTGCCAAATGGTGAAGTTGAGATAGATGCATGAAGGCTTAAGTTCCATCCTTATTGTTGCTTTTGTAAGAAAAAATAAATAGATTCGTTACATTTCGCGTTTTTTGAACTTATTCTACTGAGAATAATTACTCCAATTGGTTTTGAAAAGGTTTATGTTTTCATTTTAAAATAATTTATATCAATAATGCATTTTATCAAAAAAAATATAATGATCAAGAAGGCATTCATTTTTCAACTTAATTTATGTCACTTCAATTTTTTTTTCCAACAAATTTTTTATTAACAAATTGTTTAACTAAAAATATTTTTTTCTCTTTTATATTGAATATTAAGTTATGTAACTCATGAACAATAATTATTTACACAAATAATTATTTTTAATTTTAAACAATTCAAAATTACATGTGATATATTAATATATTTTTTTTAAGTTTGTTAAACAACTTTCATTGTAAAAATTATTATCATAGCTTATTTTCGTTACAAGTTTTTTAATCCGTCACGAATATGTCTCTCTATCTTAGCTTTAAAACTCATGCATATTGTACAACTATATATACATGACAAACTCTCTCTGTGTCTTGTATCCATTCGTTCAATTCAATACAATGAAAGAATATTTTCCCTCACTATTTAAGAACTCTTACTCTTTTTATTCTCTTTGATTCGTTGCCTTCGTCATTTTTTATCCAACTTTAAGATGACAAGTAAGTGTAAAAAGTATGAGATACCTGAATAAAACTTATAATAGTAACTGTTTGTATCCTCTATAATTTTAGGAAAATTCAGTACCTTCTTATACTTCAAAATTTCATCCCTCGACCCTCGTCGTTGAGCTTGTAAAAGTCAAAGCATTAATTACACATTCAATGACAACGAGTTTTAGAAAGGAAAACAATGAAAGACTGATGAAGTTGAAAGTCTAAACATACAAGCCCTACATCTATTTCCAAATGTAACCGATGCTGGGTTCAAAGTTTATAAGAAAAAAAAATTGTTTCTTTTACTGCAATAAAGAAAATTTTGTTAGTATTGAAAAACTATACTTCCTTGCTATCGTCGTGGAGAACATCGATGACGAAGCATAACATTAATTTCTAGTTCACTCATACAATTTAGAAAATGTAAAGTGAGCGCGTTGCACAGATATCTCCATCACATTTATTAAATTTAAAAATAAAAAAAAACACTCCAATCTTTTGTGTGTGGCATTTGCTTTGGGCTTTGGGCCCTTTTATTTTGTTAATGTTCTATTAGATGGGGCTGTAAGCCCAGTAATAATAACACGTAAAACCCGGGCCAGGTCTATTCCAAAGCAATTAGGGTTTTCCATATAGATATATATTGTTGTGCCACAATGAAAAGCCTTCCTCTGCATTCAGTCAGCGTTCATCTCAATCTAGATTTGTGTGCGGTGAGTCTCCGGTGAAGAGAAGAAGATGGCGACCGTACCAGGACAGCTCATATGGGAGATCGTGAAGAAGAACAACTCTTTCTTGGTGAAAGAGTTCGGAAGGGGCACTCAGAGCGTGCAGTTCAGCAGAGAGCCCAACAATCTCTACAACCTCAACACTTTCAAGTACTCTGGTAATCATCTCTTTACCCAAGCGAAAGTTATTTTCAAATGTGTTATTAATCGTGGAAAACTGAAGCGTTGAATTAGGTTTTTACATTGTGAATAAAGCTCATTTTATGTTTGCGGTGGTATGATAGGTTTGGCGAACAAGAAAACTGTCGCTGTTCAACCTGCGGGTAAGGACCAGTGTGTTTTGCTGGCAACAACCAAGACAAAGAAGCAAAACAAGCCTGCTGCTTTGCTTCACAAATCTGTCATGAAAAAGGAGTTCCGGAGGATGGCAAAGGCAGTGCAAAATCAGGTAACTTTGATGGTGTATTATTCCAAAAAAAGTTGATTGTATTCCTATTATTTGTTTTCTTTGGTAGCTACATTTATATTTGATGTCAAATCCAACTGCTTTTGCTTACTGAAAAAATGTTGAAAAAATGTTCTATGCCTTTTTTTTTTTTACATTTAGCATTGTGTGCTGGATTAAATACCTTTTTTCTCCATCAAGTGGCCCAAGTGGATTGTTTTGGTGCTGTCTTCATGTGTGTGAAAATTTTCGTGTTGTTGCAGTTCAATTGCAAAAGAATTTGATGCATCAAACTTTGTCAGGAATGAGTGATTGTTTGCTGTTAAAGATATCTTGTCTATATAGCTTATGGTGATTGCTTTATTTTGTTTTGAGCTGATGGTGCTAGCTTAACATGTTGCACTTGAATGCATTTTGGCACAACATAAGAAGAATTTATGTGACATGTTCTTGTACAGTTTTTCACATGCTTTTTTTATTTATTTTAAATTTAAATGAATGTGTTGGTTCTTCGATAAATTTAACTGGTGGAACCACTTTGAACCTCTGGCAACATGAATGATTTTCCAACAGCGGTGATGAGCCTATAACATGTAAGAAGAAATCCCTAGTTGGGTTTCTTCAATGAAATTTACTTGTTACGCTTGGCTTCTGAGCTTTTAAAATTCAGAAGTTATTTCATGAATTCAATTCTTTTTGGAGGGTGACTTCTGTGTTATATGTAATATCATGGAATAAATAGTGTATAATTTCAAAAAGCTGATTTTATTCTTATATTTTTTTTGTACAGTTTCTCACATTTTTTATATATTTTAATTGAATGAGTTGGTTTATTGATATATGTGACGGCTGGAAACTTGTTCTGGTATATCAAGTTTTAAATGGAAATCATTTTTTACCTCTGCCAATATGAATGAGTTTCCAACAGCAGTGATGAGCCTCTAACATGTAAGAAGGAATCACTATTAGGATTACTTCAATGAAATTTACCTGTTACGCTTGGCTTCTGAGCTTTAATAATTTGTTAATACGATTCTGGCCTCTCTTTCCTTTGCTAATTAACTATCTCTTAATGCTACCGCCTGCCGTACAAATTACATAAGAATACCCTCTCAATCTGCATTTGGTGTTTAATGATATTAGTTGTTTGGCTGCCACAAATATTTTACTCATTCTCATAAATTTCTTTGCTGTGAATAAACATAATTTGCTTTTTTGCTCATGCAGTTTTTAAATTTCTTTTAACGTTAGTTGTGTTTTTTATTTATTTTTTTTATAATTTTTTTATTTTGTTACTGGTTCTTTCTCTGCTCGTTGAATGCTTGCTGCTTTGTATCTTGTACTGCCTATTAATTCTTTAAATCTACGCTGCTAATTTTATTGCCTTTTCCTCCTGCCTTGTGATCTGCTTTGCAGGTAGCAGATAACTACTACAGGCCTGATCTCAAAAAGGCAGCTCTGGCAAGGTTGAGTGCTGTCAATAGGAGCCTCAGAGTTGCCAAGTCTGGTGTGAAGAAGAGGAACAGACAGGCTGTGAAGGTCCCTGGCAGGAAGTGAATTTAGAAGAGTTAAATTGCATTCTACATGTCTACCATCCTTTTCCCCCTTTTGTAGTTTGTGTTCCAGAACTCAAATTTAGATTTTCGAGTTTTGTTTGGAGAGGCAATTATTGTGTTTTCAGTCAACAACAACTGGAACTATGTTATAGCTTTCAACTGGGTGGGTTTTTTTCAAGAGATGATTTAAGTAAGAAGGATAGATGTCCGTATTATCGTATATCATCCGAAAAGGAAGGCGGAATCGCCATAATTGCTCAAATTTTTTTATCCCTTGAACAGAAAAGGGTCGAACAAGTTCAGGCTCTAATCATTTTAAAAACAATTTTGAACAACTGTAACTATATTTTTGGGAACAACTTTAACTGGGTCACAAACCACGGGGCACATAATTAGAGCATGAACAGATGAATGTTGTGTACGATGCTGCTCCTTAAAGAATGCCTTATTTGTGAGTTATGAGTTGTTACGGCTGTAAATGAGTTATGAGTTGACTTGTGTGAAGTATTCTAACTTGACTGTTTAAATACTTGATTAGAAATGATTTACGTTTTGCAAGTTTGATATAGAGATATTGCTATATCATATTACTTTTTGACCTAAACTTTGAAGGCTAATGTGTACAGTTTAAAAAATATTTTTATTGACAAACTACATACTTATTGGAAGTAGTTGTGACATGCATTATATTTAATGAGTGTATGTGAAAATTAACATCATCAAAGAAAGATAAAAAAGGTGGTTTAATTCTCCATCAAATTTATACTTTTTTCCATTTTGTCCTAAAACGCATTTGTCAATTTATATCTCATTCTATTGAGTTATTCTATTGAGTTTTGTTTAATTACTTTTCTTCAAGTAAATTTTGATTTATCTCTACCTCTCTTTGTCCTTTTCTCATGTAAGTTTTGGTCTTTCTTTATCTCTCTTTGTGTCGAATTCTTGGCAACAGACTCTTGTTCTTACAGGAGTATTCAGCTGTCCTCTCATTACGTGTCGCGGTCCTCTCATTACGTGTCAAAACTATTTCAACTCTATACCTTCTGTCGAATATTTATTTCTTATCTTATCCATCTTTGTATAATCACACATCTCCACTTTAACATCCTCATTTTTGTTACCTTTATTTTATGCTCATGATGCCTATGTGCTAGAGGTCTGACAGTTGTTCTAAAGAATTTTTCTTATAACTTATGTGAAAATAATAATAATAATTAATGAGACTTAAATTTAGTTTAACAAAAAATAAAAATAAAATCTACAACATTGATAATTTTAGTAGTATATGTCAATATTTTAAATTTATATGTATTAAATGATATTTTACTTTATATATTGAACATCTGGATGGTATAAGGATTAATTTTAATATCTAAATTTTATAATTTATAATGAATTATTTTTAAAAAATTAAATGAGATATTTTTATTTTTTTGGAAAACGCTTCTTCCTCCCTCAAATTATGATTTTAAAATTATAACAAAATATGTATTATGTAGTCAACCAAAAAAGGAATAATTCTAATGCATGACAATACCTCAAAAAAAATATTATATTAGTAAAATATCTTTAAAAAAATTATTTGGCTCCTCAAAATATCATACAGAGGAAATTGTACTTTAAATGATAAAAAACAATAATTAATAACTATTAATTAGAAAATCAATTATTGAGATTGTAATTAAGTTTAGATTTATTAGTCTAGTTTGGGCCGTGTGAGAACCAGGAGCGCGGAGAGAGAAAGTGGTAACGATGGTTCGTGGAAGTAGTCCAACCCAATCAATCAAGACAGAGGCTAGCATACGAAAGGACAGCAACTTTCGTACCATGCACAAGTTTAGGAAAATAAAAGCAAAATGTTATGGACCGTCCAGATATAATAATAATTACATGAATGCATAGGATTTATTTTTGGTTACCGATTGTGTGGGTAATTTAAAAAAGTTGTCAGATATAATAATAATTCCTTTAGTCTAACCTTATCCCTGTCCCACCCCTCCATCTACCACGCGGCCCTTCAAAAACCCCCAAATCGTAACCTTATCTCTCACCGCACCACCCTCGCATTCCACTCCTGCATATGTGGAGAAATGACAAAGAATCCCCTCTAGCAATACCGCTGGTGAAGCTTACTAGGTTCTACTCATCTTGTGCTATTCATTTTTTGTTTCTTTCACATATATGGTTTTACACTGTAATGGTCAAAGAATATAAGAAAAAGGGGTGTAGAGGATAGTGGAATTGGCCAAAGATTACCTTGCCTATTTAGTTATAATATGTCATGTATATTAATATGCTATTTCAATGGAGTTTTAATTGGGCCGGGAATGAAATTTTGTTACTTGGGATTAAATATTATAGTTGTTCATAGAATTTAATGATATTTTTTATGTAAATGGAATGATATTTTTTTGACTGAAAATGGAATGGAATGATATATTATAATGCTGTCATATTAGGCCGGGAATGGAATGATATATTATAATAGTTTTTACCATGAAGGTAGTTAGTAAATTTATTTTGACAATGAACAAAAAAATGGTTAAATATTATACTATTAATTGTTATGTTCATTTTCCAGCCCTTTCTTTCGTGCAGAATTTTACATTTTGATGCCTCTTATTGTCTCACCATATACTATTAGTCTAAAGCATGTTACTAATATTTATCACTTCAATTTTTTTAATGAGATCTTATTTAAAATGTTTATTAAAGATGAATTTTATTAATTAAGTAAATAGTCTCTATTAGTTGATTCAATTTTACATGCTATGGGTAAAAAAATTTGAAAGTGAAATTAATTTAAACATGTGAATTTTAGTCATATTTAATAACTCAAAATTTACTATTTTTTTGATACATACTTAAAGTTTACTTTAGTAATAT
>PYAF01004126.1:1202271-1217666 GCA_007407185.1 Glycine tomentella | reverse complement strand
AGAGTTTATTTTGATGGTCTTAGGTTTATAAAATTTATGAATTTGATTTGGAAAAAAAATATATTGAAAAAGAAAAAAATGAAAATAAAATTATTTTATTTTAGAAAATGCATAATAATTTATAATAAATTTATAATAAATTGAATATGGATTCTATTGAAACAATTTAATTTAAAAACATTCTATTTGAAGGTAAAAATAAGTTAAATTGCTAAACAGAACGTTATAGAGTACCTTATATGACATTTATGGTATGTCAAATTTTTCAAAAAAAAAAAATAACATTATTATTAAAGTCTATTTAGTTAAAAATGACAGTAGTATATTTTTAAATAAATCATTTTAACTCTTATAATTTTGTCTGTTTATAACATAAATATTATTGGTGTTATTTTAAAGGTGTAAACCTTATAATTCTCCCATATTTAAAAACTTAATAATAATAAAATAATCAAATTATGACACTAAGAAAGTTATTTAAGACTTATAGTATTACATAGTTATAATGCCCAAGAACGATAATGTCTATGCTTTATACCATTTGTGACTTCAGTGCATCGACGATGGCATGGGTAATAGAGGCAGCGGTGGTGGTGACAACGAGGTGGGTCTGCAAGGGGGGTTGTTGGCGGCGAATGGGTGATTATGCAGAAGATGATTTTTTTTTTAAATAAACAATATTAAATAAATACATAATGAAACCAAATTTATTTTATATTCAAAATTATCTCACCTAATAGACTCAAACATTAAACCTATTAAAAATACAGGATCAAATTGATCATAATTCACAAACTACCGAACAGTAAAATTTATTTTATTCAATATTTAATTTTTATAACCACAAGTTAATAATATAAAATATAAATTTTTAAAAAAACATATTATTTTCACATCATATATTATCAATTATGTTTACATTAAGACACTTACACATTATAGCTAATAGATTTGGTGACTTTCAATTTTGTCGTTTAGCCTCTTTGTATACAAAAAAAAACTATACTAAAAAGTAGAAAATGATTCCTCTTAGTTATGAGAAATTATAAATCAAAATTTATTCCATTAAATCATATTAAATCATTTTTCTACAGGAAATTATATTAAATGATTAAGATTAAAAATAATAATTTTTAATGTCTTGATATCAATATATGATTTTATAATATAAATTTATAATTTTTATTTACAATAATAATAAAATATTTTCACGAGAGTACGAGTTTATTCTTTCAAACATTACTAAAGTAAACCTTAAGTATGTACCCAAAAATAGTAAATTTTGAGTCATTAAATATGACTAAAATTTACATGTTTAAATTAATTTCACTTTCAATTTTTTTTATAATGTATGGTTATATGCCATAACATGTAAAATTGACTCTACCTATAAATTGCATGGACATTAAATAGTAGAGACCATTTACTTAATTAATAAAATCAATCCTTAATAAACATTTTAAATAAGATCTCATTAAAAAAGAATTCAAATGATAAATATTAGTAGCATTTTTGTGTGGCGGGTGGATTTGGGTTTGGGCTGTTAGGCATAATAACATTTGATTCTTTTGTCAAGACGTGACCTGGTGAGTGGTAACAAAGGGACACTTCACGTGCTTTTATTTCACTTTCAATGTCCAACAGGTTCAGGTACTAATTTCATTTCAATATCTTAATCCAACGACCAATATTTATTTCGTACCATATGAAAAATCTTTTGCTCACGCATGCTAGACTCTGTCTAATTTAATATGAACTACCTTTGTGTTGATGTCAAGTATTAGGGTATCTTTCTCAAACCTAATTATATGATTATTATTTATAATATCTATTGGCTTTTTTTTTATCAAAATATCTATTGGGTTAAATATTATTATTATTGTACTACTAAAATACTAATTAGTAGATATAGATGTTGTAGACATTGTGTGTGGACTTATTATAATTAGAGTTGAATCTTTGGGTAAGTTCATTTTGTGAAACCCACATTTTTAATGAGTTCATTTTTTCAAACCTACATTTTTGACAATTTTTTTTTAAAAAATAGAAAATTAAATTTCAAAAGTAAAATTTGAAATGTTTTAAATTATTTTAAAAACTAACTATGAATTATCTAATAAAAAATTATTTATCCAAAATGATAACATAATTTGTATCTTAAATTATCTAAAAAATATTTTTTACATCATGTTTACTTAATCTATAATTCTATCTTAAATCAAAATATTATATTTTCATTTACCAATCATTTAATCATATATAAAATATTTATATTTTATATTTTTTTACTTTGTTTGCACTATTTATTTATTATTATTATTATATAATTTTATATTAAAATATAAAAAGTCTGCTGACTCACAAATAAAATCCGTTTAACTTATGAGTTAAATGGATTAAACTAAAAAACCTACAAATTAAATGATTCAAAATATACCTCATTGTCATGAGTGGCTCATATACTTAAGTTTGTGCAGCTACATAGAGAGGTGAGACAGAGATAAAGTTATGATAAAAGAAATTATTATTATATCTGACAACTTTTTTAAGTTATCCACATAATTGATAATAAAAAAGAAATCTTATGCATTTATTTAATTATTATTATATTTGGACGGTTCATAATATTTTATTTTTATTTTCCTAACCTTGTGCATGGTACGAAAGTTATTTCCTTTTCTATGCTAGCCTCCGTCATCAATCAATAAAAATAACGGAAGGAGGATACAAACGTACGAAAGGTCTTAATTCAAAATTCGAAATTCCAATTCAATTGCCCTTTCTCTCTCTATCTCTATCTCTATCTCTGTATTTCTGAATTTTGGGAATAGAAAAACCCTAAGCAAAGCAAAGCGGTAAGGATGGGGAACACGGAGAAGCTGATGAACCAGATCATGGAATTGAAGTTCACGTCGAAGTCGCTGCAGCGTCAATCGCGTAAGTGTGAGAAGGAGGAGAAATCGGAGAAGCTGAAGGTGAAGAAGGCGATCGAGAAAGGCAACATGGACGGCGCGCGGATCTACGCGGAGAACGCGATCCGTAAGCGCACGGAGCAGATGAACTACCTCCGCCTGGCCTCGCGCCTCGACGCCGTGGTCGCCCGCCTCGACACGCAGGCGAAGATGACGACGATCAGCAAGTCGATGGGCAACATCGTGAAATCGCTGGAATCGTCGCTGGCCACGGGGAACCTCCAGAAGATGTCGGAGACCATGGATTCGTTTGAGAAGCAGTTCGTGAACATGGAGGTCCAGGCCGAGTTCATGGAGAGCGCCATGGCCGGATCCACCTCCCTTTCCACTCCCGAAGGAGAGGTCAACAGCCTCATGCAGCAGGTTGCCGACGACTACGGCCTCGAGGTCTCCGTCGGCCTCCCCCAGCCCGCCGCTCACGCCGTCCCTGCCAAGGAGGCTGACAAGGTCGACGAGGACGACTTGTCTCGCCGCCTCGCCGAACTCAAGGCCAGAGGTTAATTACTCAGTAATAACACTATCATGGTTATTCAAATCACCATCGTTGTTTCTCGATTCTCATTGCTGATGCAGTGGAATATTATATACTATATGTTTGTGTATATTTAACTGAATCCGGTTGGCACTTGTTATGTGGACTCCCCCTTTGAGGAGGGGTTTTATGGCCTTTTCTTCGTGTTAGTGTCATCGTGTGAATACTTATTACTACATTAATAGAATGCTTATATTTGTCTTTTTCTCTTATGTTTTGGAACAATGGATTGGGTTTTGCTTTGCATCTGCGTGAGTTTCAGGCTGTGAAGAAAATCCATTAAACGCTTGTCTGCATAAAAAAAAAAAAATGCGTTTCAGTATTTTACTCTCCGCATGGGTGCTTGAAACTGCATAAGAAATATGCATTTCAGAATGATGGAGGATGTCATGCGGGCTTTTTGGCATAAGCGATGGGGCAGAACCAGGCATTTAGTAAAGGATTGTTTCTTTAAGTAAGCACTGATAGCTGTTGATTTTTTTATTTATTTATCTATTAACTAGCTCTTCTCAAGTTGCAACTTTAATATTTTTCTTGCTTTTCTTCTGGCTATGAGACACTCCAGCCTTCTGTTTCTCTCCAAAATTAAACAGCTTTATCCACTGGATAGGCAGGCATGGGTTTAGTTTCCAACTTGGGGGCAATGTCTTAGATAGAAATAAAAATGTAGAACAAAATGTTGTGGAATTTGCTATCCGGTACCACAACCTCTTCTTGGCTGGGAGCTTCCTCAACCAACCACAACACTGGGGAGTCACTGGACTCAACCCTCAGCAACCAAAACACAGTAAAATGCAGCGGAAACACAAAAACAGTAAATGCGAGAGAAGATAGGGAGAGAATCAAAACACAATATAGTTTAACGTGGGAGAAAACCTCCAGGAGGAAAACCCACGGGACCAAGTCCAGAAACAATCCATTGTTCAAGAAATAATGGTTACAAAACGCTCAACGGCCACTCGCCGGAGCCACTCGACCTTGCTTACAACAGAAGTGGAAACTCTCAACAAGAAACTCACAGCTCTCGGAGACACTCTCAACGGCTCAATACTGGAGAAAAACACCCACTCTCTGTTTTCGCTCAGCCTCTCTCTCTGTCGCAGCTTTTGCGTCCAGACTCTCTGGAAATTCTTCGTCACCGTCTCCATCTATAATGAGGGTATTTATAGAGAGACACCTCATTTAGGGATTTATCCTAAATGGAAATGGGCCAAGGTCAACACCTCGGGATTTGGGCCCAATAACTTTTCCCTTCGACTCCTAGGGAAAAGTGCCAGCATTGGAACGGAACCTTATCCAACACAAAAGGTGGTTAAGACTTGAGTGAATTATAAATACAAGTGATACTCCGCGATCATGCGTAGAATTTGTCCTTTTAAACCATTCAAATAGATTAGAAATTAGCTCTGGTGATACTATGCTTGTGATATAAACACAACCCACATGACCTCAGTTTGGTTTTGAATCTTGAAAAATAATTAGGAAATATTTTTGAACCCTTTACCTATGGACATTATAGCATTGCATGTTTTGCAAATTAGTTAGAGATACAGACATAGAAATAAATGAATTTGAGAATCTCAGAGATGTGGTGGTATATGAAACACCAAACCAAAAAAGAAGACCCTCTCCACCATAGGTAATACACATAAATTACCTCAGGGTTCTTATATTCATACATTAACTTTCTCTTCCATTCCACTTCCACTCCATTTTTCTTTCTATCTCACTTCACTTTCCATCACATCATCTATCATTCTCTCTCTCTCTGTCTCTCTCTCCACCTATACCCCCAAAAATGGGATGTATGTTTATATTTTTCCATTACCTTAACCTCATCTACATCCGCATTCAGAAAGAGAACATCTTGACAGGTGGAAGCCAGTTTGAAGAATAGCTAAAGGTGCACATCAGTAAGTGCAGAAATAAACTGGAACCTGGAAATATTTTGTGGGCAGAATGAGAGCTTTGAGTCGACCTTTGCTGCTCATGACCACATTAATTCTTAATTCTATTTGAAACTAAGTTCTTACTCAAACAATTGTGTGACTGTAAATGAAGCTGATTTGTAACCTAATGAATCTCCTGAGAACAGTTGAGACTCACAGGGCAGCCTTTATTGGTAGCATCATTGATGTGGTGTTCCCATTATTTTGGAGTTAGTTTTCACAACATTGGGAATTTTTGAGCTGCTGTTGGCCTTCCATTTGTTTTAAAATTACTCTGGAGCCTGGTAGATCTATTTAGAAACCGTAAATTCATTTATCAATAAACTTGTCTTACACAGTATAGATGCAGATGCCATATCAATCTTATTGTAGGTAAGCTATTTTGGAAGGCACAGCTTCTGTCATACACGTTTATAAACTACGTTTACCCTCACAAAATACAAGTATATGAATCATCTGATCTAAGAGTTACGGGAGTATGCCTACAATTTTTCAGAAAAAAAATGATGGGTACATTTTTTGTTCGGAACTTTCCACAGTTTGAGCAACTTGCAGATTTTCACGCTCCTTAGTTTCCTGTGGTTATCAACGTTTCTTGTGAAAATCAAGACTAGCGCAAAACCGAAAATATAAAATAATGAGAAAACAAAGGAAATAACCAAGAATGCAGCAAGTGTTCAGACGTATAGTTTTCTTTTGAAAGCATATTTGTTTTGGTGGGAAAACAAATACTTTACGCTGCAATGAACTCCAATCCGCCGTGTCTTAGTTGATGGCTTAAATGTAATTTTGGTTCTCTTATTTATTAAAATTCACAACTTTGGTCTTTTTTTTTTTAAAAGTACAGACATTTTATCTGCATATTTTTTTAAAAATTGTAATTTTAATCTCTTTATTTTAAAATAAAGACATTTAGTCTTGCAATTTTTAAAAAATTCATAGTTTGTCATTCCATCAAATTTAAAAAGTGTTTAATTGTTAAGAAATTAATCTAGTGTTGTCTAAATTTAGTGACGGAATACGGAATTATTTATTTAGTCTATGTCATAATTAATAACTGTCAACGTTTTCAATTTGACAAAAGGATTAAAATGTCGTTTTATAAAAGTGAATAATTAAATGTCTTTATTTTAAAATAAGGAATTAAAGTTACAAATTTTTAAAAATAAGAAAATTAAATGTCTCTATTTTAAAATATAAAAAAATTTCAAATTAAAAAAATAAAAAAATCAAAATTACATTTAAGCCTTAATTAATTTTGAAGCTTTGTTTCAACTGACTCTTTTACTTTGTCGTGCGTAAGAATTGTATTGGCAAAGCATTGTATAAGTAGGAAGGGCATATAAATATTTTAATTCAATGCAAAGTTGCTTCAAGTTGTTTCAATTATAATAGCAAATGGAAGTTTCCACTGCGTCATGAATCAATTACAAAGCCACAAAAGAGAGAAATCATATTGAAGACTACTACATTGATAAACACACCCAAGATGATCACTCATCAAGCCAGAAAACTTGTTCATATAGAGCCAGTACTTCATATTCGTGAAAAGCTATAAATCTTCACTCCAGCCCCTTCCGAAAATCTCGATTGTTAACAAAGACCTCCAGAATTCATACAAAATGAATGGTACCACATACTTACCATTACACAAGCAAGAGTATATGCACATGCTGAAAATGCAATGCACTTCAGTTTCGTGCCAACATGTTGGGAAGAAATCATGTTATTATATAACCAATAGAAGGGACACGTTATTTCTTAACAAAAAAGTGCGTAGATTATGACAACCTCAGATGATTGTTAAGACAATGTTACTAGTTTTTATCTCCCCCAACGATTCTTCTATTTGCTAAGAATGCTTAATGTTACGAAACAATTTTCGTATAAAGCGTATGAATGATCTGGTAACGTACCCCCCCTTTTCTTTCGTGTTTCAATTCCAAAAATGAGAAGCCCCCTTTTTCTTGTTTGTTTCAATAGCAATAGAATACCCATTACAATTCACTTCAAGATCAAGACCTACAACTGCAATTCCCTACTTCGCTTGATTCTCTTCCGCGATACCGTATCCCATACCTTAAATGAGAGGCAACTTTACTCTCACCTCTCAAATGTGTACTCACCCACCTAATCTTCATACAAATTAAAAAGAAATTCATAGACTGGAATGGAGTTAAATGTCCTCAATCAGAACTGAAAACAGTGCAGTGACAAAGGTTTCTGACAAATTGTAATTGAAATGGAACACGACACACTTAAAGTTCACTGTCAAGAAGAATGGAACATCTGAATGCATCCTTTTTACACAATTTTTGATGTTTACATCTCTTTTTAATATTTTATTGGACTGCGAGTATGACAACAAGAGTATGTGAGGCTGTAATCACAAAGCTTGTTGGGAAGTGATGATGCAATTACGGCGGTTTGCAAAGGAAAGGAAAAAGTGACAGTTACTCTGCAGCATGGGAGGCGGCACGAGTATGGAGAAACGCTGGAGTTTCTAATTCTGTTAAGGTCCATCATGTTTTATTTTTAATTTTTAGAAAGTTATGCAAGTTCAGTTAAAGCAACCTCCAATCCAATAGGTTAAGCATATTATTTCATAGTTTATGATACTATCGTCAAATTTCAGCAGTATTGGATAAGCACTATGTATGTGTTATACATGACAATTCACCTATTATTTCAGCTCAAGATTCTACAACTAAACAAATAAAAATTAAGTCATACCCTTACAAGTCACAACATGAAAATTTAAACAAAAAGTAAATACATTTTAACTAATCTGAATTGGCAGAGCATTGTATTGTATCAGTAGGAAGGACATTTTGTCTCTGGATAGTAATTGGTAGTGTTCTTAATTTGATTTTGTAGTTTGAGTGCATGTTTAGATAGCTACTAGAATTGATTCTAGGACCCAAACCAGGGTGAAAAATTGAAAAAGTAGAAGCAACTGTCTATTGCTTTGACTCTCAACATGGCTTAGAAATTAATTATGAGAAAATTGAATTTAATCCAAACATGCTAAACGGTTGGGTGCAAGGCTAATATTGGCTAATTTGATTTTAAGTTAACTCGCGGCAGCTATTAACTTATGTCAGTTGGAGAGAATAAGTCCCACATCACTAAATAGATATGTTTTGAAAACCTTTATAATAATTCAAGTTTGATTAGCAGGTTGGATCACGAGGCGATGTGGTGGGTCTACGCTTATTGCTAGACTCAGGAAAGTCCCCGGGCCACGACTGCAGAGATGCAGACTCGGAAACGGGTTAACTTCGAGCTGGGACTTGTCTCGCTCCATTGGGGCGAGGGGCTGAGACGCGTGTGGAGCCTTTCCAAGTTCAGCCGAAGATATTGGCCAATATCACAGTCATTCACATGGTTTTCTTGAGACTAACAGAACGGGGCTTATGCCCTCGTGATCCACCCTTTTTTATTTTTCTATCCGTGTGTTCGTTGTAACCAGCCAATCAAGTTGACAGTAGAGAGGATTCGATCGTGGGTACTTTTTTTTTTTTTTTTTTTAATTATTATTGGGGTGGATTTTAAATTTTTATTAAAAGGAGATAAATTATAAGAAATGTTAGGATTCCTAAGTTAAAAATCATATTTTATTACTTATATACTTTTTAATTTTTTAAACTGAAGTCATAATTTTGTTTTTTTCAAAGGTACACTACTTTAAAGTCGTTGTAAAAAATTTTACAACTCTTAATTTTTTTATATATATACATTATAACTTTAAAGTCATAATTATTTTTATGACTTTGAATTTTCACGTGTTTTTTTATTTGTAAAATTTATTTTCCTAAATTGTGATTATTTTTTAATTATTTAATATATAAATTTAGAAAATATATTAAATAAAACAATATTAAAATATAAAATTAGATAATTTTTAATATTTATATAAATTAAAAATATTAATGAAATTCATATCAATGATAAAGATCCATCTAAAAAATTACAGAATTAGATAAAAATAATAATTAACAATATTAAATGATATTTTAGGTCAAAGATTAAAACATAATTAAAAAATGCTTAATAATGTTTTAATTTAAATATTTATAAATAAATAAATTTTATTTTTTTAGTTTGATTTAATATTTCAATATATTTTTATATTATTTTGATATTATTTTTATTTAATATATTTTTAAATTTTTTATATATTGTTTTCTTTAACTTTAGAAAAAATATATTTTAATATATTATTTTTTTATTTAATATATTTTCAATAATTTTCAATAGATTATTTTATTAAATATTTTTTCATTTATTTATTAAATTAATTAAATTAAAAATTATTTATAATTTAAAAAAATAAATTTTACACATTTTTTTTAAATAAGTCGTAAAAATAATTATAACTTTAAAGTCGTAGTATATATATATATATATATATATATATATATATATATAAAGTTACGAGTCATATCTTAAAAAAAATCCTGAAATCATAATTTTTTTTATAATTTGAGTTTAAAAAATTAAAAAAAATATATAAAACATAATAGATGTTACGATTCTAACTTGTTACAACTTATATTCTTTTGATAAAAAAAATTAAAACCAACCCCCAAATGATTAAAATAAAAAAAAAAATTACCCCCATTCCGATGGAATCCCCAACAGTAGACAGTAGACACAAATCATAACAATAGATACACAAAAAGTGGGGAAGAAAACAAAAATTTGCACAAATGTGTATGCAGCATCCCAAACATGATGAACAAGCTGAAAATTTTCTTCTTTTCTTTATACAGCATGTTTGCGGTAGGAAAACATTGAACTGAAGTCAGACCATCAAACATGGTATGTTATTCAGCACATTAAACATTAAGGGCAACAAACTGGGTGAATCTGTCTCCACCTCCCTTATTTGACGAAAATGAGACCCACCTCCTTGTGTGTGTTTATATATATATATATATATATATATATATATATATATATATATTCAGTCAATTAACATTTTTTTATGGTTTGTTGGCTAAGAAGACAATATCCTCATTACAATCATAATATAGTTCACGCTCAAAAACTATGCGTTTCCTTATAAAGTTAGTAAACAAAAATGAAAGATCAGAAGAAGCACAACTGCATCAGAAATCTACACTCTTTCAGTACATTATACATAGAGAACTCTCAATTTTGTTGGTCTTCTAGCCATCCTTGGAGGATGAAGATTTTGGAGCAGTGCTTGTTAACCAGAACAAGCCCCTCTGCACCTTCTGAAGCAGCGACTTTGATGGTGTATTACACAAAGTGAAAGCGATTGCATCCAAATACCAATCACTTCGCCCCTTAAAACCCACAACATAGCCTCCATCTATTGAAAAAGTGAACGGAGTCCCTTCTTCAACTCCATAGGGTCCAAAGGTTCTGCGGTTGCTCTTGAATGCCAATGATCGAATGACGGGGGTGCCTCCACGAACAACTGGACAGTAGAGGCCACTCACACTGACCAAGAACTCATCTGGGAATTGCAGCTTAATCTAGGATACATGAACAAACAGAATACTTTTATATTTGTTTGGAATTTGATGAAATGGTGAAGCAAAGAGAAGTAATAATTGAACTTACCTCAGCTGTTTTGTTACCTCCAACTCCTCCATGTTTTTCAGCTTTTAAAGGCTTGCCATTCCTATCATAAACCACCTGGATGGAGTCTATGCAATGACCATAAACTAGTTGGATTTCTCTCACCCCTGTGAAGGTTCCATCATCCCAGCTATTTCCACCATTGCCTCCCCATGGTCCCACTATTACGCTCTTCTTCCTAATTTTCCCTTCCTGCAAAATGTATTACCCTATTGGTTTAGCTTTGAAGAAACGTATCTAGAACATAAGCATACCTACACAATGAACGATGGAAATTTTAACATTTTCTACATCGGACAGGACAACTAGTTCTAACGGCCAACGTTAAAGAACAAAAGAAACAAAATTATTATATAAGGAAAAACGGTAGGGATCCATTGTGTTCTTTACCATAAGGCCTATTAACTTCCAAAGGGGGAGTATACAAGATATTGGAAGAAACAACGATACGTTATGATAGCACAGCTACTGATTGGAATGCAAAATGATGTTTATATAAGCAACAGATTAGTACAATTATGCAGTATCTGATTCGAACAATTTTAGAAGAATATCACTTTTTCTTTTCAATAAAGTATAGTAATACTAAACGAATCAGAACTACACATTTCAAGTCGCTCATTTTCAATTATAATTTGCGATATATTAGCTGGCCACCATTGTGGGCATCACAGATTCTCACGGGTTATATTCGATGTTAAATGGAACTTAGAATATCAGGAACACTAAGATTGTCCAGAATGGAGCGTATATTGGTTTCCTTATAAACAAAGTATCCACTGTATCATAATTTGATATAACAGTAACAATAAGGGGGGGAAAATACAACGAATAAATTCCACAGCACAACTTTCTTTAAACAATTTTCTGTCAATCATTTGTAAACAAGTCTTCATGTCTCCATGTCATGTTGATGAGAATTCCAGCACAATCTAAGATTAGTAATTTGACACTCCAATGTTGTATACTCAGTCTTCAGCCAATTATACCACGTAGAAGTCCTTTTGTCTTCACTCACTTCGATGTCTTCAAACTTTACATCATTTAGGTCTTCTAAGTTGACATCCTTCAGGAGATGCCGCCAACATTTATTCTTGGAAGTACTATATATGCAACAGATTGGGTCCTTGTCTTTGTTCTTCATCATTTCATAAACTAACTGCAATTGTCATTTTTCCAGTTAATAGCAAAAGCAGTTCAAGATGGCTTCCAGCGGTAATAATATTTTGCTTCATCATTGACGACATATATTTAATTTCAACATGAATGTATGTATGAATTGGAAAAAAGACAAAAAAAAAAAAGAAAAAAAAAAAGAACTAACATACCTTGGGGAATTTACTGTCGGTGGGAGAAATTATAGATAGAGTCACTGGGTGCAATTTCCGTAACAAACAATTCAAAGCATCATCAATGCATGCTGATGAATTGATAATTTCACAGCTGAGGTCAGGCACTGGAGGCAATATGACGCTGTTCAAATCTTCATGAATAACAATATTCTGGATCAATAAACCAGGTAATGAAAAATAAATGAGGCTAAAGAGTTTTTTAGAAATGGAAATTCATCAAAGAAGCAAACCAAATATGACTATAACGTTAAAAGAAAAGTACCTTATTAGAATAGAGAACCAATTTAAATCCTTCACGATTGAACTTTTGAATGAATGATTTCATCCTAATCCAAATTTTGTCACCATATCCAACAACTCTAGGTTCATATTTAGGTACAAAAGAAAGCTTGGCATCTGTGAGTCGGAAAGGGTGAATCTCAACCCAGGGCATAGTCTCACCCTTGCACTCAAAAGACAAAAGATTAGGAGCCTCTACTAAAACAATAGCCAGTTTCTTGCATCCTTTCAAAGTGAATTTCTCAAGATGAGGATTTGAAATAATAATGAATCTACTGTTATTATTGGACATACTTAAATCCAATTTTTCAAGTAAGGGAAAATTGGAGAACTGATTTTCACAAAAATCACGAGTCACTTGGGGATGCTCCAGTGTCAACCTTTTCAGAGAAGTGCACCCATCCAAACTAACTTTACAGGGACTTGTTTTCTTTCCACAATACCAAAATGTGGCAAGATTAGGAGCACTGATCTCAACCTTCTTCAGTTGAATGCAGTGGTGGATCTCAACCCTTTTGAGTCGAATGAGATTTGAAACATGCAAATGCTTCAAACCTGAGCACTTTATGATTCTTAAATCCTCAACTGAATGACAGCTGGAAATAAGATTTCGAATAAAGTTCTCAACCAAGGGAATTTTGTGCAGATAAAGCTTCTGCAGATAAGGAAGCATTATATTATTGCAAGTTCCCAGTTTGCAACCACTTAACCTTATGCCAGTCAATGTTTTGGATGAAAAGACAGTTTGTGGTAAAGTATAGCACTCGCCATTCTTGATGCCAACATGGAGATCTAGTTCTTTGATGTTTTTGTAGATAGCAATATTTAGCCAAAGTTCCAGACATGGGGCATCTTCTAATAAGTCAAAGGAGGTCATGTGCAACACCAATTTTCGTATTTGCAAATTTTTTGCATAGCTGGTAAGTAGAGAATTAGATACATAATCTCTAAATATCATTCCCTTATTACTGCTATCTTCATGTCCAATTTTTGCAGCAAACTTTCTTTCATCAAAAATTGAAACAGAATAAGAATACCACAGTTCTCTCCATCTCTTGGACAAAACACTGGTTCGGATTGCATCGTTCACGTTACGAAGGTGTGATAGAATGTGATGGATGACATGATCAGGAAATTGCGAGATACGATCCACGGATCCATCACCACTTATGTCCATTTCATCTGAATTTTTTTCGACTGGAGTTTCTTTCAGCCTAACAGCCTCTCGAACACAGTCGAGATTATCCTCTAGGCTGCGTTTCCTGTTGCTCCCCGAAATCATATGCAGAGAGACCATTTGACAGGACAGAATACAGATATCTGATAATACTCAACAACCATAATTAGGAAAAGAAACACAGAATTCCCAAAAGCTTCATACTTTTCATACCAAAAAATACAGATCATATTGGATTTAATGTTCATTTTGTTTGACTAGCTAGAAACATGAAGGGGCAATTCATTGAGATTAATCCGATAATCAATAACAAGTCATTACTAAAGACACATAAGAGCAGGAAGTAGGGTTAACATTAAAAACTCCATGCAAAAAGGTGCCGGATTGAAGGAATTACATGAAATTTGGGAATTGGGGAAAGAAAGAAGGCAATTAGGCATAGAGCGTGATAAAATTGAAGAATAAAATACCTTAAATTAGTTTGTTTGCTTGCACGAAGCGAAGAGTTAAGCAATAAGCATGACCATGGCAGAGATTACGTCATCGTAGGGTTTTCGAAACGGAGGAGACAGACAGACAGACAAGAAAGAACCAACGAATGAATCGAGAGAGAGAAACATAGTGGACTCTGTATTGGGCTACTTCAAGAGCCTATAGATATTTTCATGGGCCGAAGCAAGGTTTAAAAGCAAAGTTGAAGGAATTTTAAATATGTTAAATTGGGTTTAGAAACAAAATATGATTCATTAATATTATAAACATGATAAATAATATATAAAAAAAAGGTATCCTAGTCTCAATTCACCAAGAATAGAGATAGACTGATATCCTTGTTTTCCAACCAGACTGGTATCCTAATTTTCCAGCCAGAAGTCGCATGTCTCAATTCATCAAGAACAGAGACAAAACTGGTATCCTAGTTCCTAGCTGCGACCTTTTCCAAAGTCAAGATTCCTTAAGCAAGTAGGTACCTTTAAATCCTGATTGAGAGTTGAAGAATCGAACTTGTCAAACGCTTCTATATGATCTCACAACAATTCTGTCAATGATGCAAACATAAACTCTAATATTATTTGGAATGGAATGCATACATGAACACAAAAATATGTTTCTATTTATACTAATTTAAAGATATGATTTTAACCAATTTTTGAATACAATCCTAAATATATTCTATCATATTATCCAATGCAATCTTAAAGATATTTTATTATATTATGCAATACAATCTTAAAAATATTCTATCCTTTCTTTTAATGCAATATTAAAAAATATCCTATCTTATTTTTAAATGCAATCTTAAACATTTATAATATCATATATTTTTTTATTGTCAAATTATTTTTTTAATTTTTAATATATATATATATATATAAATAATAAAATTTATATTATTATTACGGGTTCACGGATCGGGTCATCGGATCAACGGATCTGTAAATCTAAACCCGTGACCCAACCCGTACATGAACGGTTTTGATCGGTTCGGTTCGGTTTTGACCCAAATATATAAATGACCCA
>PYAF01004126.1:1146841-1200170 GCA_007407185.1 Glycine tomentella | reverse complement strand
TAAAAACTGTAATAAGTAAATAATTTTAAATATATAAATATATTTTTGACTTTATAATAAACAGTTTCAGTTTTTATATAAAAATATTTTAAATCGTAATGGATACACAATTGAAAATAAAATATAAAAAAATAAAAGAAGAATAGTTTGAGATAATTGAAAAAATATATATTTTTTGGCTAATTAGAGGATAATATGCAAAATATACCTCCCAAAACTAGAAGAGTGTTATAATTTTCTAATTAAGAGAACAGGGAGAGTAAAAGTTTTACTACCAAGTTAAAGATTTTAATTTACATTACAAGATATATATGGAATTTTAATATTATTATAAATTGCAACTTTTCTAAATTTAAAATATTTTAGAAAACAAATAAATAAATTTTTGATATTAATATGTTTTGATTCTCATAAATTTGCGAATCCAAAACCTCAAAAAGAGAAGACGTGAGGTCGAGCTTTTCAGCCAGATCCAGCTCTTTAATTATTTCTGATACATGTGTCTGTTTATTGTGATGTCTCTATTTCATTTTAGCATTAAAATTATTGTACCCACATTTAAGATCGTTAATTGTGATGTTATTTGGTAGCCGAAAGAGTCCTTATTCTTTAAGAAGTGTCTTGGTGCCATTAGAAGAAGATCAAGTGCCCCTATGGACTGGGTGAAGACTTTTTAAGAGCTACACACCTTGGTCATTGCTGATTCTCAATCTCATTTATTTTTTTGTTTTTCTTCCTTGTTATCCAATGTCATTACCGCTGGCTTGCATTTCTCAGTTAGTATTTGTTGTATTAGAGTTTATCAGTAGCTTTAAAATCTGTTAGTCTGTTAGTTTGTTAGCGGTTCTTTCCTTCTTCCGCAAGCTTTGTATTACTTGTATAAAAGCCTTGTATCACTTGTCATATTAAATAAGAGAAGAATCATTGAGTTCTTATTTTCCATGTGTGATTCATAAGATAGAAAATAAGAACTGAATGATTCTTCTCTTATTTAATATGACAAGTGATACAAGGCTTTTATACAAGTGATACAAAGCTTGCGGAAGAAGGAAAAAACCGCTAACAAACTAACAGACTAACAGATTTTAAAGCTACTGATAAACTCTAATATGTTGATTGATTAGCTTTTTTGTTCATCCCAATGTGGGAATGCAAAATTCCTTCCATACATTTTGGAAAAAAATATTATTAATTGCGATGTACACATCACATGATAGTTTTAGTTAAATGTTTGAATCCTCTTTGAGTTTCAGGCTTTGAGGAAACCTGTTTATATATCTTAAAAAATTAAGGAATTATTTTTAGGAAAAAAAGAATAAATATGGAGTGAAAACAAAAAAAATTAAATTGTTTATATAATCAATAAAATTAATAAATATTCCATTTTTTTATAAAAATTCTCTGTATAATTTACTTTTTATTATTATATCATCTTATTCACTTATTACTGATATAATATAAAGAAAGGATCTTTACCAAAAAAGGTGCCTTACCAAAAAAATAATACAAAGAAAGGATAAATTCTACATAACTAAATACTACTAAATGTTTACTATTACATTTACACTGACAAAGTCGCAGTACATATAAAATAATCTCGATACTGAAAAAAACAAAGAACTTTAAAAAAAATCTCCAAACAAAAATCTATAAAAATGGCTAAAATGTTATCGTCGTACTTGCTTAATAATATATAATATATGCTGTAGAATAAGAACAACAACAATACTCCTCCTGCAACTGCATAGTTTGGTGAGTTGTGTAATTTTGGTTGTTCATCTTGTGTTGTTCACTGTTCTTTCACAGACCCACCTCAAAGTTGAAAGCAGCCATGGGTTTTTTCTTCAAATGGGTCAACTTGTTTGTCTTTTTTCATTTCCTTGCTGCAACACCCATCTTCTCAAATTCCTCCTCCAGCTCAAATGCAATCGTCACCACCAAGTTCCTAGATTTAGCCAAGGATCCTCTGGTTTTTGATTGGATGGTTGGTATCAGGAGGAAGATTCATGAGAATCCAGAACTGGGTTATGAGGAATTTGAGACCAGTAAGCTGATAAGAGCTGAATTGGATAAACTGGGCATCTCATATAAATACCCAGTTGCAGTCACTGGTGTTGTTGGCTTCATAGGGACTGGACTCCCTCCTTTTGTTGCATTAAGAGCTGACATGGATGCTCTTCCTCTGCAGGTCTACATGATTTCTATATGTTTGCTTTCTTTCCATTTATTGTTACCACGTGCTTGTAATTGTATCAGGGTTCTAGCTTTTCAATCATTATTATTTTTATTGTTATCCGAGTGCGTGGATCAACTGAAGTGAAGTTGTTCTAGCTTTATTATTAGTAGGTCTTGGGTTCGAGTCCTGATATGTAGTTAGGATAAATATTTGGAAGAAGAACTTTGCTGCTTGTAATAATTCTACCCAGCTTGAACAGGATTTCTTCCCATGGAGGATACCTGTAGTCTATACCGACAAAACTATTATTGTTATGAAATCCATACATTTGAGTTTGATTTGAAACTAATGTTTTGCCTTTAATCAAATTTTCATGATTAGCCCTCCTACCCTTTTCCAGTTTATGGGTTATATTTCTAAGAGCTACACTTGTTGGTCTATATTTCGTTGATTTATTTTTGCTTTCTTTAACCTTAGGAAATGGTGGAGTGGGAGCACAAGAGTAAAGTACCTGGAAAGATGCATGCATGCGGTCATGATGCTCATGTTGCCATGCTTCTCGGTGCTGCCAAGATCCTCAAACAGCATGAAAATGAGATACGAGTATGATTTTTGACATTTATGTGGGGGGTCCTTTACTTCATATAATTTATACATAAAGAACTTGCTGTTTTATTTATTTATTTATTTATTTTAAATGTTTTGTTGAAGTATTGCTCTTCAAATAATTTAGAATATGGAGAGTTACACTGCTTCCAGTTTGCCATCTCGACAAGAACATAAGATTTGACTCCTCTAAAATGATTAGTTTCCCTTAGAGAAAAGTCAGACATTTCAGCCTTTAATGTGAAAATCAATAGAATAGATAAATTTTAACAAATTTATGATTTGTTATGCATGTACTTGTAATACCAACAGTTGATTTCTTTGTTAGCCATTGAGATTCCCTTACTTTTTCATCCAAGATGGTGACTCTTCTGATGGTTATGTACTTTTGCTGTTTAAAATTTCTGCCTTTTCATTTTTATTGTAATCATGTCAAAGTCAAACATTGACAAACTGCTACCAGCTATGACTGCTCATTATGCCAACTTTGTATGTAACAAACTTTCAACCATCCTATCATCCGGCATGCAACTTTAGTCTTAAAAACATAATGCATGTGTGTAACAAAAACATAATCTAGAAGAAGACTAGAAAAGAAATGGAAAAGGAAAATAGTTGGCCACTATATCATCTACTATCCCAAGACAGATACTTCAGCTTACTACTTTTTTTTTTATTAATTGTGCTGTTCTATTGTTTTAGTCCTCTTATGGATCCCTGATATCATTCCTTAATTTGTCTCTATAGGGAACTGTTGTTCTTGTTTTTCAACCAGCAGAAGAAGGAGGTGGAGGGGCTAAGAAAATTTTAGATGCTGGAGTCTTGGAAAATATCTCTGCCATATTTGGATTGCATATTGCACCTACCTATCCTATAGGTGAAGTAGCATCTAGGTCGGGTCCCATATTTGCAGGAAGCGGCTTCTTTGAAGCAACAATAAATGGCAGGGGAGGCCATGCAGCTATCCCTCAGCACTCTATAGATCCAATATTGGCTGCTTCCAATGTGATTGTTAGCTTACAGCATATTGTTTCTCGTGAGGCTGATCCTCTGGACTCCCAGGTAAGCTTATTTCATTTCAATCTTTCCCTTCCTGCCACCGATACTCATGTATTCTTAGTTTATATGCTTACCTTACTGTCCAAGAGCATCCAGTTTGTACCATATTTTGAATCCATGACTACCAGAGTGGCCAGCCCGTCTTGTATATGCTCACTTATGCTATGTGTGGGCATTAGAAAGAACTAAGGGAAGCAGGAAAGTATAAGCTGAGCCTTAGCTATCAAAACAATATCTTTACAAATTCTGTGTTTTTACTCACAAGTTCCATAGCCTTGGGTCCGCTAGCCCGATCATGATTTTCCTACCCCCTTGCTTTCTTTCACTCACTCTTTTTTGTTGTCTACACATAATTTGGAAGTATCAGTCCCACCTTTTTGTCACTTACTTAATTTGATATCTTATGCTTTTTATCATTATACGAAACATTAAATGCTTTGTATTCTTGTGGGTCTTGGACATAGTTATGTTTCCAAAGAATAGAGATTCTCATAACTATACAATAATTAGATGGAGACACACTGCCTTGCCTACTCTTGTACATTGGAAAAATACTACAGTATAATCTGTTTAAATGATTATCGAATATGATGAAAGCCTTGTTTCCAGAAATAATTTATTGTTTATGGAGACAATCTTTTGTGTCTTCCTAACATAAAGAATATTGCACAGGTTGTGACTGTAGGAAAGTTTCAAGGAGGTGGTGCTTTCAATGTTATTCCAGACTCTGTCACAATTGGTGGCACCTTCCGAGCTTTTTCAAAAGAAAGCTTCATGCAACTGAGACAGCGGATTGAGCAGGTCTGTTGTGAAGAATAGATTCATTTATACACTTCAAGTGGAACTAATCACCTTTTTTTTTTTTCTTTTGATACTATTAACTCGCAATAATTTGTGTGTTGTAACAATGTGTTTTATTCTTATTTGTTGCTGTACAAATTGTTAATTGACAAACTGCAAATAGATGCATGGATTTTGGATTTGGTTCCCTATGAGTTTTTCATGATAGGGTCATGGTGGAGACACAGATCCTGTGCATAACAAAATTTGTTGGGCATCTCTGCATTTATCTCTCTTTATGTGAACTTGTTTGGTGAAAAAATTGCATGAGAGGATTCAAATTCAGAGATTAATGAAATTTAGGGAACTAAGTTCTTTTTCTTTTATTGCTACTGTGCTAGCAGATTCGTAAATTACTGGCAGGTAAATAGGGTTAAAATCTTGTAGACTCTTTTTCTTGTCAAACTTATTTGGTTTGTGTTGCAACCAATAAATGATTGAACTCTTCCCGAAGTTTTCACTGCAATCCTATTAGGAGCTAAGGCTGATTCATTTATGTAGGTTATCACTGGTCAAGCCGCTGTGCAGAGATGCAATGCAACGGTCAACTTTCTTGATGACGAGAAACCTTTCTTCCCCCCTACAGTAAACAATGGGGACTTGCATGAGTACTTTAAAAGTGTTGCTGGGAGTTTACTTGGCGTGAATAATGTCAAGGAGATGCAACCATTGATGGGATCTGAGGACTTTGCATTCTATCAAGAGGTTTTTCCAGGATACTTCTTCCTCCTTGGAATGGAGAATGCCTCTAATGAACATCTTGAATCTCCACACTCTCCATATTTCAAAATCAATGAAGATGCACTTCCTTATGGAGCTGCACTTCATGCATCATTAGCAAGTAGTTATCTTCTCAAATTAAATCAGGACATATCAGTAGTGGGGGGGAAACGTTATGATGAATTATAATTTATAACATAAGATTGTTGAAAGCCCTTGTTGGGTTATTTGTAGGTGCAACCACGGCGTAGTGGGGGCATTGGTTGGTTACATCCTTAGTTGTAAATGTATTTCATTCAAATTAAAATAAATCCATAGTGCTTCCACATTATAATCGCTAACCCTGCTTGTCTAGGGGGCAAATCAAATGGGAAAGAACAGACAACTTTTTATTTTGATATTTTCTACAATTTCAAAGTCACTCAACTATTATAGAATTCTACTCTAAGTTGAAATAGAATAGCAAGAGACAGTACAATGAGGTATTTCCTTTGCAAGTATTGGAGGATAGTGTGATGATGGGAATCCCAAAACATTGAAACATCTGTTTTCAGCTATGCTAAATTTGCATGCTATTCGAATGAAATGTGGTTTGGAGGATTCAATGTCCAAGACTTCTAAATCCCGGGAGAGCAAAGTAGTTTCTGAAATAAACTAGCATGCTGCAATCAGCACTGTAGAGATTCACCCCAGAAGCCAGGTGGTTATTTGAAAAATATTCTTGAAGAAATCCTGGTTGATGTCATATGTTCCAAAGGTGTTCAGATCAATACTGCCTTTTGATTAGTCCACAAATGTCCGGAAATAGCGGTCGTCAACATCAAGGCCGTGTTTAGGAACTTTAAGACCTTGGCCAAATTTTTAAAGAAACATAACATTATATAAATTATTTCTCAAACTATTTTTTTTTAAAATTTTTTATGACTTTTTCAGTTAAACTCATTTTTTATATGATTTTTTTATGAATAGTAAGACATTTATCAAGAATCCTGTATATTGAGATTGAATTAATTTTTTTATCTTTTATTTTTTATTTTAAGTTTTAAAAACCAAGTTCTTACTTTCTATTTGATTTTTTTCTTCTATTACTACAAAGTATAAGAATAAAATAAAGAAGCACTGCATAATATAAACAAAATATTTTTTTAAAATCTGATATCAATTAAGGTATTAAAAATATGAAAAAGAGACAGAGAAACAATGAGAAACAATGAGAGTGTTGAATAAATGTTATTTTTAATTAAAGTAACTGATAAGTCATATATCAATATTTCTAATCCTTAATGTAAAATAAAAATGATCTCTAATATTAATAATCATGTTCTTAATTAACATATAATTTCTTATAATAAGCTACAAATTCAATTTTCAATTATATATATGATGCTGGTATTTAGTTTTTTCACCTCTAACTATTAATTAAGACAAGTAGCTAACTTTTGATTAATTTTCTAATCATCAAACGTCATTGTCCATTATAATTTAAAAAATAAGAACGGAGTAAAAAAAAAAAACTTACATAATAACAATTAAAAAAAATTACTTATTCCATTATCCAAATGTAAAAGTAAAAGATATTATATCCATTTTTATTCTTATATATATAAAAATGCTATTTTCAAATTCAAATTCATATTCAATTAGTTACCAAAACACAACTTTAATATTTTATTAAGCATGTTGTCTTACACTATCCACGACCCTTGGTCAACATGTTCCGTTAAGTACAGTGCTGTCTTCGATTTGACTATTCTAAGGTTGACCTCTGTGCCCATGTTTTTGTTTCAGCGTTATCAAATGAAAGCATAAAGCTATACCATGACCATGATATGTAACGGAAGATAATGCTCAAATTTCGGGAGTGGAATGCAGGACTCAGATAGGATGAATAATCATTCGTTTGAGAGATCAAGCAATGCATTTGCTTCGAGTTTTATTTCAGCATCATCCCTACTCAGGCTAAAAATTAAAAATAATATAAATTAAATAAATAATTAGAAAAATATATATAACTTTGAACAGTCGTAATTTCTTGTAATAATATCCGATAAAGACGTATTTTATGTCAAAATACTCGAAATTAAGAGAAATAATTAGATAACAAAGAATAGCTTGCAATTCACTAATTGAATAAATAAAATATCAGAAAACAAAAAACTTTTAGGATTCCAAAGATTAAAACGCAAATTTGAGGCACCTAGAGGTCTCTTTTGGGAAAATTTTTTGGACAAGTCCTCTTTGGAAACTTGCGCAGGCCTTCTCCTCTCAATTTCGAGCGTGTGGCCACCGGTTTCGCGTCAATCGGACGTCCCAATCAAAAGTTATGGCCTTTCGTAATTTACAAAAATACCGCGAAAATCCCACACCCCTTTTTTGCCTGCCACGTGTCATCACCTACTCAAATACGCCCCATTTGGGCGTGTTTGAACACGTCCCAAATGAGCGTAATTGAGTACCTCATTTTGCTAAATATTTGACCATTTGCACCATTTTTCTAATTATTTATTTAATTTATATTATTTTTAATTATTTCCCTCCCTACTCACCTTCCCCGTTCAGGAAACAGACAAACAACTACTTATAGCAGGATGTTTGGATACAATTCTCAATAGGATGTCATCTGAATTTTCCAAAGCTGTAAATATTATGAAAAACACACATACTAAGGGTGAGTTTGGCCGCATGAAAAAGAATTGAAAAAAAATATTTTAATTAATGTAAAAAGAAAGAGATGTCGGATTTTGAAGCTAACAAAGGCTAAACTTTGAAGAAAAAAGAAAAGGATACCGTGTGTCTGCAAGGCATTTCCAAAATTCAAACACACATTTAGTAATTTTCATGAAAAAACCCTGTGAAATGGCCCAACATGATGAAAATTTATACGATTAATACAAAAAAAACTGACCTTTCTTAAAAAAAACCATTAAATATTAGTACGTAATTAACAACTGACCTTTCTTAAAAAAACATTAAATATTATTACATAATTAATAACTGACCTTTCTTAAAAAAAACATAAAATTAACAATTAACCACTAACAATACTAATAATAAGACAAGAATGAAATAATTATTATAATCTTCGATACTTAGTGGTATTGTTTTCCACCCATACTATACTTTTCAAAAAGGATTTTTGGGAAATAACTTGGAAATATTATATTATTATGTTGGATACAAATTTTGAATGAATATTCTTCAGAATTGTTGATTTCCAAAAATATAAAATGTTGATGTCTATATTTGACATTAGAAAAGTTTTTTAAAGTGATTTTGTGTGGGGTCAAATCTGTAAAGAAACAAAACTATCTACAGAGTTGCTAATCCCTCCAATTCCAACAGGCGCGGCGAAAGTCAGCACTCCATTGCAGGGGCAGAGTGAAGCTGCGAAATGATGAGCATTTCAAATCTAAGCAACATTCTGCTGCCACTGAACATCCGAAGGTTTGGGCTTTCTCTATCCACTCTCTCTTGCTCTCTCGCCGAAGACGTGGACCCCACTCCCAATTCCTACTTCCCCAAACGTGGCCAAACCCTGGAACTGGTGTGCGAGTCCCTTGCTTTCAAAGGCAAGGGCCTCTGCAAGGTCACCCAAACCGGCTTCGTTGTCTTCTGCGACCGCGCCCTCCCCGGCGAACACTTCATCGGCCGCGTCACCCCGCAAAAAGGGCAATTACGCTGAGGTCACTCACCTCTTCTCTTTCCATTTCCATTCACAAACAACTTTCTCTTTCTCATTTAATTCACTAAACACAGGTAACTAAGGTCAAGACCATAACTCCTCCTCGTGACACTGTCCATGCTCCTTGTGTCTACTCTCCTTATTGCGGCGGCTGCAAGATGCAAAACTTGTCCTACGAGGCTCAGCTCAGAGCCAAGGAGGAGCAGGTTCGCGACCTGTTGATTCACGTCGGAAGGTTTTCTCGCGAACAACTCCAACTGCACGGGGTTATGAAGCCCATTGTTCCTTGTGATATTCATTTTCATTACAGGAATAAGGTTAGTGTGATGCTGTCTGTGCTACTTCTTTTTTTAACCCGATATCGCCCCCGAGGAGGTCAATAGATGGCTTGTGTTTTGTGTTTTTTCATGCTCTGTGTATGCAGATGGAATTCTCGTTCGGTCCCCGAAGATGGTTGCCTAAAGAATCACTGCAAGACAGACGTGCTGATGATGATGTTGGTAACAATGAAAATTATGCGCTGGGATTGCATGCTCCTGGTTTTTTTGATAAAGTTCTAAATGTTGACAACTGCTTACTGCAATCTCATCCTGCCAATAAGGTATGCACTGTTATTCCACAGCTTTATCCACTGCAGTGATTTTGCAAGATATAGTTTTATTTGATTGGCTGTCATATCTTGGAAGCTTATTCAATCACTTCTGTTTTTACTTGGAAATCTGAATAGGTACTTGCAGCTGTCCAAGAATGTTGGAGAGATCCACAACTTGGTTTTTCTCCCTACAGTGTTCATTCACACAAGGGATTTCTTAAGCATTTGATGCTGAGAACTGGAAGGTATATAAGTTATATCTTTCGATCCCTCAATTCTTTTAGGTAGATATGGATACTGTAGTTCTTGTAACTATACTCTCGGTCTTGGATGACTGCTCAAACATTGCATTGGACCTGGGTACATTCTACAACAAATTTTCTAAAAACTAGTGCATGGGTTCAGAAATAGCAATTTGCAGGGTGGAATAGCAATTTATTCATTTTGCAGCAAACCGATTAACTTGGTAGCAAAATTTGGTGTTTTGCATGGCCAGGCTCATACTCTGAGAGTTAAAGAGTGTTTATAATTATTTGTGCACATAAATTACGCTTGTAGTTGTACACTTGGTACCTTTCGTACATTCTTAAATCTTTGAATTTGAAGGATACCTTTTTTTTTCGTACCAATATTAATATATGAGTTTTGTTCCAGGGATCTAACAACTGATCAGCCTGAAGTTATGGTCAACTTTGTGACCTCTTCCTGCAAGCCAGAGCTGTTGAAGTTTCTAGTTGATAAAGTTTCTGTATTTCCTGAAGTGGTTGGTACTTAAGTTTTTTAATTACTTTTTTTTTTCTCCTTATAAATGTGCTTCTTCCTTAACTTTCCAAACTGTATGTACATATTGGTTTTAATACCATTGAAGTTTCTGCTTTGCATGAATGATAGGTAAGTGTCGTTAATAATGTAAATACTTCTGTTGGTAACACATCTGTTGGGGAGGAAGAATACACTTTGTATGGGAAATCTAGCATTACAGAGACCTTAAGAGGGTGTACATTCCAAATATCAGCCAACTCTTTCTTTCAAACAAATACTTATCAGGTTTGCAATAAGCTCAAAAATTTTGGCATTCTCTTTAGACCCTGTCCCATATTTTATTTCTTAAATTTAGTCATGGTCATCTCTCAAGAAAAAAAAAATCATTTTTATTTTCCCTTTTAGGCAGAGGTTTTATATAAGCTTATAGAAGATTGTGCTGGAGTAAGGGGTGACGGCTCAGAAATTGTCCTTGACCTGTTTTGTGGAACAGGCACAATAGGTCTGACGCTTGCAAGAAGGTAATCTTTGATCTCCATCTGGTTTTAGTATTTTAGGTTAAACTGTGAAACAATGAGATTAATTTCTTGTCTTCCAATTTTGAACAGTGTTAGACATGTTTATGGCTATGAAGTAGTTCCTCAAGCCATCACAGATGCTCATCTTAATGCCAAGATAAATGGAATAAAAAATGCAACATTTGTCCAGGGAGATCTCAATAGAATTGATGAGAATTTTGGGAAGAATTTTCCTGAACCTGACATTGTCATTTCAGGTTTCGTTGCTCTAAGTTTCCTTATTCCTACTTATTCTTTCGTTATATTTATATCTCTTAATTAATTTGGCTTGTGCTAAAAGCTATTTACTTGAATATAATCTTAATCAGGAGTACATATGGAGATATTCTTCTACCAATTGGATTTGCCACAGTTATTCACCTTGTTTTTCAATCACTTGAATATCGTTTGGTTAAATCAAGTGGATAAGTGTCATGCAAATTTGAACTTGTCATGCTTTCTGTACTGATTTGTATACAATTGAGAGGAACTTGCTACATTTGACTTCGTGTATGGAGAAATGTGATAATTAGTAATTTAAACTGGTATTTTAAAATGTGCCATTCAAGATTTCAACATACAGTTTCCATGTCAAGAAAACAAACTTAGCTCCATTTTAGGTATTGACACGCTGATCATTTATTTTGTTCACACTGGCTGAAGATTATAATTCACAATATTGGTTGTCTTTTTGTGTGACCCAATGCATTACACTTCTCACCATTGTAAACTTAATGCAGATCCCAATCGCCCTGGAATGCACATGAAGTTGATTAAGTTCCTGCTAAATCTTAGGGCACCTCGCATAGTGTATGTCTCTTGTAATCCTGCCACGTGCACGCGACCTTGATTATCTTTGTCATGGTGTGGTATGTGTCATTTTATTTTATATTATTAGGCTTTGGGATTCAATTATTTGAGCTGTTAAAGGTTTTGTGCAGGTGGAACAGAATATAAAAGGATGTTACAAGTTAATAAGCCTTCAGCCAGTTGACATGTTCCCACACACACCTCATATTGAGTGTGTTTGCCTTCTGGAGCTTCAGTAATCTGTGATAAATTAAAACGTTCCATTTCAAGGTCAGGCACTATTTCATTTTCTATGCTACATTTGGAACTACTTGGGAGTTTGCACCTTGGATGTCTGATGAATTTTTAGTGACTGTTTTGTTTGAAATATCTAAATATATCAATTGGTTCAATTTATTTGAACTAGATTTAGTAAAAAGACAAAGCAATTATCATAAACCTATATATTGATTTGTTGTCAAATATAGATTCCATTTGTAATTACTATTTCTAAATGAAATGAATAAAAATTGCAGAATTCAGTGGATAACTGGACTTGTTCAGCTGGCTTAACTGAGTTGTATTGATTGGCCCATGGTGGCTATGAGAAACTGCTATAAAAATTACCATTTCTCATATTCTCCGTTTCTATTCACTGTTATCAAGTCTTTATTACAGCAGCTGCAGCTAATATATTAATGCAGTCATAGGTTATAGCCTTGTATATATAGGCCATCTCTGTAACATTGCCTATTCCTGAATTTGTATAATGCTTTATAGGCCACTGATAGTATGAGTTGAAGTTGTGAGTGATAAACAATCCACACTAATTCAAATTATGTTTCTCTACAACTGTACTGTGGTTTGTTTACTTGTTTTCTTTTTCCTTCCGTTCCTTTATTTCTCTGTTTCTGATATGGCTTTCAGGGGATTACAAGCTTAATACAAGATGCAAGTCAAGGTTGGGTCTTCAAGGTGATAGATAGGAAAACTCATACTTTTATGCTGCTAAGTGTGCCTAATGCTTTGCCTACCCAAAACTACTGCATCAGTGTACAAATTACAAAATCATTATGAATGGTGGTAGCATTGGCAAGCATGCAGGGATCACATTGTTGCAACCTTGCAAAAGTTTCTCATACATTTCCAGTCATGCAGAGCCCCCAAAAGGTTTTGGATTCATGCTTGGCAACCTCCAAATGTGGATTATTGTTGAGTGTTGATCCCACTTCATATGATATGACAAGTTCATCATGAAATAGATCATATGCTACACTTGTCAGATCCTTGTGTACTTGAGGTGGAAGTCCAAGTACATCTTGAAACATTAGATGTTTAACTGGTTGAGTAAACAGTATTCAGCGTGCATATAAATAGATCATATTCTTCTCTTCATTTCTTTATCTTTAGAAAGAAAACTAAGTGCTATTTTTGTGGCTGTATTGACTGGGGTACGCTTTCAAGTAATTTTGCATGGTGTATTTGTACCGTTATTAGTCCTGTGAAAAGGGGGAAAGAGACCAAGAATGACATTGGAAGAAGTTATGAAGAGGGATCTCACGGTGAATAATATATTTAGGGATTTTTTCATTAACCAAAGCCTAATGGTGTTGTGTGATCCAAGTAGCTGATTTTACCTAAGGAGATAATACTTTTGTTGTTGTAGTTGTATTTTTATTCTAGGCCTGTTTTCCCTGAGATAAAAGGGTACTAATCAAACCGAAAGCAGGCAAGAAATCTTGCTGGTACAAACAGAAATTTGTACGCTAAACAAAACCTGTATGTTTCGCAATACTCAGCCTATCATAGAATGTATCATAATGAAGACTTACGACAAGACTGGGGTTTCTGTATACCGAAAATACCTATTATAAATTAATAAGATAAAATGGTTATAGATACTTGATAGTATTCAGGTTTTAGGTTGTAAGGCATATTAGTCAAATGTTTCCTTTCTTGTATTTACCTCAGAATTTGGATTGCTGATCTAGAACTCATCCACAATGAAACACTTGGAACATAATTATTTATTTATTTATTATTATAAAGCATGTCAAGCGTGGCATATAACCATTATAAGAAATGAAATGTTAAAGCCCATGAAATACTAATAGACATGTTATTGATGAAAATAAGTGCTTATCACGGTTATAATTCAATTTCTAACAACATTATTAGTAAGTGATGCTTATTGCACCCTATTCATGTCAAGAAGGATATAAAGTCCTTGTTCCTGGGCTCGTAGGCTTTTCTAGTTTTAAGAGTGACATAGTTGGTCTTTTATGCTGTAGCTTTCATGATTTTTTCATTGTATCCAATGGTATCGATTGTTCCTAAGGATCTTGGTCCATGTTCCAAACACCTTGATTAACCCTCAACTTAGTTAATTAGTTCATAACTCCTCAAGCGCTAAGCCTAAATGGTGTGAATACTTGTTATGGTTGGACGATCCACACAGCCCACATGTTCACACTAGAGAAAACATGTTGAGAAGTCTTAACATTAGAGAGGGACTTAAGAAACCTCACAACCTCTATTATGCGTGATCTGGTGTGACAATGGGGGGTATAACACATTTTTATGCCATGTTTTCTCTAACGGTCTTGTAATTGTTCCTACCTTTTATAGGGGTGGTTTGTTTAGCATTGTTCTCACTTTTGTAAGAGGAATGATGCTTATCGTACTTACTCACATGTGAGAAGGATCCAGGGTCCTACTTTTTGGGCTCAATGGCATTGGGGTTAATGGGATTTTCTAATTCCAATGATTACATGCTTATTGCATGTTTGAATTTCAGGTCAAAACTTAGGTTTGGATCAACTTCTGTTTCTAAGAAGTATTCAAATCATTCCTTTTCCAAAACGGAATTTGTGGATCATTAAATTTATCTTGGAATTCGTACACCGCAGTTTGAATGAATATCCAAACATACCTTTAGTCTATTATGTTGTAGAAGCTCCAGATAAAAAATCCTTTGATATTGGAAATATATGGTTCCTGTTGGGTCGGTAACCCTATCTATTTGCGGAAGCGAAGTAAATCTGTGAGGAAATGGGAAAATATAGAAGCAGAAAAATATCACCCAGAGAACACAACAAATTTTAACGTGGAAAACTTCCTCAATGCGAAGAGTAAAACCACGGGACACTAGTCCAGAAAAACATCCACTATGAAAGTAGGATTACAAAGATGATCTCTCTAGTAAGACTAGAGGTATACACTCAAAATATATATCTCACCCACTAAGGATGGCTTACAAATTTTATCTCTCACTGGGAGGATTTATCTCTCACCTATATGGTGGAAGTCTCTCTTTCTCTACAAAGAGGAACACTCTCACTCTCTTCAAAGAGGAACTCTCTTACTCTCTTCAAAGAGGAATTCTCTCACCCACACAACTCTTCTTCAATGCTTTGAAGAATGCTTCAATTTTGGGATGATGAAACCATTGGCAATGTTGCCAATTTATAGCCTCAAGATGGCTTACCTACCACACCAACCAAGGATGCTCACCTACTACACCTACTACACCAACCAAGGGTGCTCACCTACTACACCTACTACACCAACCAACTTATTCTACCAACTCTTAATTAAAGAGGAAATAGTCCAACAGTTCCTTGAGATGCGAGAAGTGACAAGTTGGAACATATTTTATATACCAGGAAAGAACATGATCATCTGGACACTTGAAGTCAGCATCAGGTTTTGTATTTATATACATACTTGGAATGCAGGAGTTTGTGTACGTATGGGAGTAGTAAAATTTGGCTAGAGAAGAATGACAAAGTAAAATAACTGTAACGGTAATGAACAATGATGAATAATATTCCTTCAACTAAGAGAAAACAAAAGAAAACGACACAGATGATTGTGTGGGCCTGGTGTCGTGTGCACGTGGGGGTCAACATCATCATCTCCCCCCATTGTAGGGTGGATTAAAAAAAAAAACTCAGTCAGTGCCATATAAGAAAGGGGGAAGCTTTTTGCGAACATGACAATTCATGGTTGATGTAAATCCTTTCATTCAACGATGGTGATCAAACTCACACCACTTTTCCCTTTTCCTATCTGATCTTTGGTCGACATGTTTGTTTCGTTTCTGTACCAAGAACTTAGTTATTTATAGTATGCATGAGAAATTATTAGGATTCGAAATTATTTTGTTTTCACAAATCTTCACATAAGATATAATTAAGTCTTATTAATACTTTCTCTTTAATTAAAAACTTGAATATACGTTAAGATTAGTCAGCATTACAAACACATGATAGTTCTAGACTACTTAATATATAATTTCTCACTGAAACAAAGATATATGGAAGATCTGGCAATGGGCCACCTCTGTTTAGTTGACATTATTCGAGGATTGAAGTCAATGAAGGCTTTGAGAATAATTAAGACTAATAACATAACTTGGGCCAAAGAAGGTTATGGGTTTACATGAACTGGGGCAGAAGCCTATATCCTAATGGTCCATATAATGACCACTGCATGTGTAACGTGTTCAGTTTCTTCAATTCTTCTCCATCGTCTTCTTAATGTGTCTTTAGCGATCCCCCCCTTTTCCAATTTTCTCGGGTGTTTATTAGCAAAGGTTTATTGTAGCATAATAACGGACTGGGTTCAACTATTACAGAAAACGATCACATCTCTTTTTTACTGTAACTTGATTAGGAAAAGCACTAAACGTAGTCCATAGCGTCATCCATGAGCCAAGTCAATGTTGTACATTAAAACATAATACAAATTTACAAGTGTTAAAGATACATAAGTCAATATTGTACCGTTTTGGTCGTCCCTCAACTTACTCAGGACTTCGAGTCTCTTAATGTTTATGCGTTTGAGACTGAAAGACCGTGTGTACCTTTCCAGTCATACACCGACCGACTCAAAACTTTGAGCCGCTTACGCACTTGAGGTTGTCTGTTCTAGTCGTACGCGGACCGATTCGAAACTTTGGGTTATTCCTGGTTGTGGTCGGTGGCCGTTAGAAAAATATTGCTAGTTTGCTACCATTATAACACTCCTATAACCCCTCTCTAAGGTCGTAATAATTATTAAAGAAGTACCATTACAAGACATCTTCAATAGAGAATGAGTAATATATGGGTGACCATTATCATCTTGGAAAGAGAGACCCTCTTAATAAGAATCCCTCAATCCAAGCTAACGAGAGAGAGATTACATTAGTTTCAGTTAAATACTTTTGGATTAAGCCTCTTAAATATTAGGTGATACTTAATTACAATAACAAGCATATAAATTAAAAGACCATGCTTGTGTGCTTTCTACATTTGAAGTTTTTGAGAGTTGATAATTATGATATATAATTGTAAAAGTCTCATTGGTGTTCGAGTCAAGGCTTCAAACTAGTATTTTACTAGTCATGGCTGTGGGGTTCATCATCTTTATTCAATGTTTTAATTAATTTCAATTTTGCTCAACCATATGTAACCGTCAGTTTGTCATAAGTTTCCATCCTGACGTAGCGGTTGAGAAAACTGTACGTCTGCCAAAACTAGCTTTGAAACTATAGGAAAATGAGTAACATCCACCCAATGGGGTCCATGGGATGAATGGAAGAGTGAAAAAGTTATAAAATGTAATACAGTAATTAATATGGTGAGTAAGTAAAAGAAAAAGAAACATTTGAGTAAAAAATAAATGGAAGAGAAAATAAGTGTATTGTTAATAACTCAAAATTATATAGTAAGTGTGTTCGTATGGGCTGCAGGTTGAAAACGATATATACCTGTCATGTTAGATCAATTTAAGTACTCGATCCTTATCTTTGTTTTTTAAAATAGTAACATCAATCCAAGTAAGTAGTGTAATTGTTGATACTTAAAAAAGCAGGTCTCATCATATTTTTAACCATTTTTTGTTGTCTCATACTGAGAGATAAAACTTACAGTTTCACGGTTAAAAACACTAGTATGAAATGGTGATAAATGGATAAATTCTCCCAGCTTTCTTACAATGAAAACTCATCCTGTTTGGTCATTTTAAATTTCTGTAAAATATATATTTTATTTTCGAACGAAACAACAAGGGAGTTAGAATTTTATGAATAAATAATTGTAGTAAGTACGTAGTTATTTGAACTTAATCTAAGTAAAACGTTTCTTTCAGTTCATGATCCATGTTATAACTCTCCTATTTTGAAATTTGTTGATGAAAATTAACTTAGGAATGTGATATGAGATGAAGAAGAAATATGCAAAACAAAACATCCACATCAAACATTAGAACTTAGAAGATTGAAATTATGTAGTGTATAGTATAGGATAGGATAATAATAATGTGAAGAATGGATGGTGGTTGGATGAGATGTTCTGGTCCCCACCCCAGTTATAATACAACTCCCTTTGTTTTTTCACCTTTTTGATTTGCTATGTGGACGATGTCTATCTAATCATAACTTGAACCAATGAAAATTCGCCATGTCAAAACAAGAGCGTTTAGTTCACGTGTGACCTGTTATTATTGAAGGTTGTGGCTCCTGGGGCCTACATTATAAATTAAGATTCTAACTTGGGGACCATAAGCTATTGAGCCGAACTGAGCCGAGCCGAGCCGACAAGCCAACAGCTCACGTCCTATAATCTTGGGCTGGGCATGCATAAACTGAGTGTAGGCCCAAAGTGGGGCCCACCAAATTGTCAATGGACGGGCTATGGAAGTTTCTCCATTCAGTCATTCACGCTTCAAAGTTCAAACACATTTTCCATTTTTTCCAATTTCAATTGTTTAGGAAATTACCATGAATAACGTTTAAAATTAAATTGATAGCAAAGTTTATAATTTTATCTACTTAATATGAGTATAACTATGAAGAAGAAAAAAAAATTAGAGACATCATCGGGATGGAATATTGTCACCATATTGGACCGAAACGTTATTATTATGGGAGAAGAAAACAAGACTACATGAAAAAATAGATAAGAAGCTGACAATGACATTTTATTGCAGGATTCTGGTTATAATCGTTAAAATGAGTTCGGTATTCAATTCTAGGTAAATTTAAATACCGGGTCAATTTTTTGAACAATTCCTACCCATTTACTTTCCTACATACTAGAATGTAGGTTACGTTAGATTTATTTTGCTTTTCTAGATCGTGAGGTAAGTTTACAATATTCTTTGAATATGAAATTAATTTTGACTTGAATATCAGTTTGAATCTCACCATAAGATTAAGATACTGCATGTACATTACAACAAGTTATAGAAAATAAAGAAATCTCCAATATGACTGGCAAAGCACCAATATACAGGTTTAAATATAATTTTATTTATTTTTATTTAATTTGTAATTTTGATCATATATTTTAAAATAAAGACATTTAATCTCTTTACTTTAAAAAAAAAATATGATTTTAGTTCTCATATTTCAAAATAGAGTTATTAATTTTTTTATTTTAAAAAATTCATAACTTTAGTCATTATATTTTAAAAAATATATACAATTTTGATCAAATCTTCAATGTTATCTATGTTTTATTTCTTACATGATAATTAATTAAATTATTTTTTGATGATACTTGAAATGAATATAGTTTAAGATTCAACTGGATAAAAAAAAAGAAGAAATAAAACATAAACAAATTTGAGAATTCGCCTAAAATTGTAAATTTGTAAAACAAGAGGACCAAATATCTTTATTTTCAAATATGGGGTTAAAATCACGGATTTCTTAAAATAAAGGAATCAAATGTCTCTATTTTAAAATGCAGGGACCAAAATTATGAATTAAACAAAATAGAAGAACTAAAATTGCATTTAAACTTAACATATATTGAGACCATTAGTAGAGACTCATAGAGGCCAAAATGATGATTTTTTTTTGGTTCAACCACCATAATTAGAACCTTTGGCTCTTGAGTAGGATCGTGAGATAACCCCGGCCACAAACTTTGATTCTTTGGCCTTGTTATGAGACGTTGGGGATTGAATCTAGATCTTTCTCCACAAGTTCAACACGTGTTATCAATTGAGTTACATCATATCAAAATAATGAACTAATGACAAATAAAACATATCATATTAAGTTAACCTATAAAAGGTTGATTTATAAGGTAAAACTAAAAAAAACTTTTTTTAGGACACTATTATAATTATCCATAATACTTTTATTGTATACGAATCTAATTGTCATGAACATTTTATTGATAACTTATATTTTCCGTCAAGGACACAAAGTTGCCGCCAAAAATGAATTTTGTTGTATGGTAAAATCTATTCTCAAACACCTTAATTTTCCAAATGTGTTATAACTTATAATTTAAGCTGTTTTTTTATCTGTAAAAATCAAACATAAATAATAGAGATTTATAATAATTTATACTTACTATTATATCAATTGAGTTAAATTCTCTTAATTCTATGCTAGATTTGTCTAACTTATAATTTAACCTACAATATTTTGATATGACTTTGGTATACAAACAACATTTTTATAATTTGCGAATAGAGTCTAGCTCATTTGATAAAATATGATAAGTTGTTGTAAATCTTAGTGTTTGACTTTTTCTTTTAAATAAAAAAACAATATTTTTTATTATTTACATAGCTATATATATGTACAAAATTATATGTATGCTTTAAAGTTTAAACTCATTAATTTATTTATTCACCTACAAAATCCGTGTTACCATTTTTGTACTGGATGGTGAAGGTGAGTAGAGAAACATAGGAGTTGAGATGATAAGAGAAAGAGATGCTATGGGAACCCATTCACTGAGCTGTAATGATGGATGGGGCGCATGTGAGGAGCTGGCTATAGCTATATGCCTCATCAGAACTCAGACCCCTCACTCTCACTGTCTCCGTGGGAACAATGAAACCAACTCAACTCCTAATAAAGTTCAAAGATAAACTCAAACGTGACCAGACAATTTGGCATACCCAACTTGCTTTCTCTTTCTCTATCTCCTAATTTGACCGTCTTTGCTACACTGCCACCACGTTTCGTGTTCCATTATATGCTTAAGAATAATACTATGCTGGATACATTTTTCTCACGCTCACTTTTTGACAACTTTATTTTCTCCCTCTCTCTCTATCGTATTACTCCCTCATTTCATTTCATGCCTTTTCTCTTCCTATCTCTTGTCTTATTATAAAGTTATTCTAAGATCTTTACGTCGAAATAGTGTTACATTATTGTTGATTACCTAAAAGAAATAATCCTATTCAAACATATTTGTAAGCCAGATCCTTTCCATGCCCAATTGTGTATTGCATATTTTTCTTAATAACAACTGTTTCTCTTATATCACACTTCTTTATTACACAATTCACCTATTACAGGAAATTTCAACTGTTGTCATATATAAGAATCGACATGTTACTATTTCAAGTGAAATTGAATTTAGTTTTCTTAAGTAAAATTTCAATTCATGCATCAAAAAGAAAAACATCATTGAAAAATAAGATTTTACTAAATATCATCAGTCAAATTTTTTTGATAGGAATTTGATAAATACTTTGTACCTACCTATGATATGACAAAAAAAAAAAAAAAACACATTTCGTCAAGGGATTAGAGAATATGAAATTGGGGTTTCCTATCCTTAATACAACTGGTAAAGCATTTACATAAAAAGCAGAGCATAGATGCAGAGGAGTCCTATATAATATATGCAAGTAAAACTCATAAATTTGACTCATCCAGTTCATTAAGTTTTCGATGTAGAGCATTTCAAATTGCAAAAAGTTGAATCTTACATCAGTACTGTTCTTCTGATTTAATCAGTAGATTCCTCAAAGAATTTTACCACCCCGACTTAGACAATTACGCTAGTAGAAAGTGAAAAACATCACAAGGCTATGATTAAAACTATGATTAACAAAAATCTTTGAAAAGATAGTGATGCTGTAACAGATGCTCTCACTTTCACTGTAACTTTACAGTGCGCATGGAATATCCATAAGCAACCAAAAAGAGGTCAGAGCTTTCCCCACTTAAAAAGAATAAAAAAAGATAATAAAATATTCAATCAGCTGAGATTCAAAATTTTCATGCTCCCCGTCTGCAAAAATATAGTCTTACACACCCATTAGCCTTATCTTTTCCAAAAACCATTGTAGTACTGCTCCAAAAACTGTTAAAGCATATTATATACCCTCTCCTTTTTCTTTCCTCACAATAAATGATCAATGTCTATTTATTATACAATTTCCTGACATAATTGTTCAAGTTCCAATATTTTTTTTTTTATTGTAAAAGCTTATACCTTTTGTTCTTCCAATCTATATAAGCTTCCATTCAACAAACAAACACACACTGCATCATCAGTACTGGTATTCCATGGCATCTGAAGGTACAACCTTTATTCTCTCACTTTTTATTCTCTCATCTGTTTGTTAAACGTATCTGTTCAATGTTTTCAAGCACATAACTAAACTTAAAGTCATTGTGTTACTGTTCATAACGAAACAGTACATAAAATTCAGCTTCCCCATCTGACATAAGCTTCGGTTTTTTTCTTTCTCTCTATCTCAATCTCCATCCTACTGAATTGAACAAGTCAGTTAATGCAACTACCAGATTGTACGAAACTGCAGATGCATCTTCTTCTGTTCCTGTTGGCTCTTGGGTTAGTGTTCTGGTTTTGGAAGCACCTGGATCTACCGCTGGTAATCCCTTCATCACATTATCTATGTTTATTGGTTTCCTCTAGTCACCTGGAGGCAATCCTGTTCCACATACTATCTGTAACTAAATATATGTAATAATATAGTTTGGAAATGTATATGTTTTGGCCTATATATGTATGTTATCTAATATAGTCTTCAATATGATATATAGGTAACTAAGAAGGATCAGTTTGTCATTCAGCTTTCAATTGGATCTCTTTTAGTTTCACTTCATCAGTGATTGTTGTCAAAGTAGTATCATCAATGGATGGTCTAAGTTGGGATGCCTCATCACAACTTGTTGCTAACACACCGGTCTTGTGGAGCACTCAGCCTCGACACCTTGAAGGAGAGTATCATCATTCCATGCCCCACCTAAGTTCAAGTGTTCTGAATAATCAAACAGGCTATGCATATCCCAGTTCTGAAAAGGTGAGGGGCATGGTTCAGTTATCCACTACTTCTGAGATAATGAGTATGATGCCAAACACAAATCTGCCACAAAGAATTACAGCAACCATGCCTGTGAAATCAGGAGCAGCTGGAGCCAGTTGGGAAGAGGCTTTAACATCCCAATCATGCCCGTCCCTTTCGGTGAATATGAACCAAACTAGCAATTATGTAGCAGATCTCAACATGGCCCACCAGCAACAACAACACCTTATCAATGGCACACAAAACGGCAAGGCTACTACCTGCTCTCTTGATCAGTCACTTGATTGCTTGTTTTCAGCTACTAATAATAGCAACACAGACGCGTCTGTCGAAGATGATGGGATTTCCATGATTCTATCTGACTGCAGAAACCTATGGAATAACTTCAGTTATGGAAGAGCAGCTTCCTCTGGTGAATCTGAGAGCACTGCTTCAATTAATGCTAGAAACAGTGACATGCGGTATCCATCAGTCAGTGAGCTGGATGAATCAGTCTCTCAAAGTTTCTCTAATCAATATCTCAGTCAAGGAAGAGTCATAGATTCTGAAGTTATTTGCACAAAAAGGAGCAGTAGTTCATGCTTCAGCATTGCTCAGAATTCTTCTGCCACTGAAGGTGGTTTCAGGCTTATCTCAGAGACTTCACCAAAGTCCAAGAGGCCCAGATGGAATCATAAGCATCCTGGTTCATCAAATATCAACTTCCAGCAGCCAAATTCATCTGAGACACCTTCCTTTGAAGAACCTGATCCTGAGGCCATAGCACAAATGAAGGAAATGATATATAGGGCTGCAGCTTTTAGGCCAGTGAACTTGGGCCTTGAAGAGGTGGAAAAGCCTAAAAGGAAGAATATCAGGATATCAACTGATCCACAGACTGTGGCTGCCAGGCAAAGAAGGGAGAGAATAAGTGAGAGGATTAGGGTTTTGCAAAAGATTGTACCTGGTGGAAGCAAGATGGACACTGCATCAATGCTTGATGAAGCTGCAAACTACCTTAAGTTTCTCAGATCACAAGTCAAAGCACTAGAAAATCTAGGCAACAAGCTTGACACAATGAATTGTCCTCCCACTAACATAGCCTTCTCTTTCAACCCTTCTTTTCCCATACAAACACATTTCCCCATCCAAAACCCTAGCAGCCACATCCAATATTCCAAGGGTTGAAAACTTGACATGATTATTATCATGAAAGAAAAGATGTAAAAAGGGATATGAGAACCTATAACCTCTAATTTTATTCCATCTAGTGACTATGATAAACATACGCTCATGTCCTAGCCAAAACTGCAATTTTGTTCATTAGTAGTCATTCATGTAATTTTCTTCTCAGAATATCTACTGTGAGAGACTTGTTTAAAATTATCATTAATGATCTAGTTGCTATTTTTATTATGGGCTTGCACGAGTGAGTGAATAATGTACTTTTGGTTACACTAATGCTTTTGATGCTTCCACGGCACTTACATTTTATTACTTTCACGAACGAAGATGGTTATAGTAAAAAAGTAGTGAAAGTAATGCAAAATGAGTTACATAACCTTTTAGCTCACAGAAAGGTCTAGCAATTATAACACCCATGATTAAGATCAAGGGCTAGAAAGTGATTTCCACTTTAAGTTCGTTTTAAAATAGTTTAATTCAATCTATGTACTTAAATTGTTTTTTTCTTGGCAATCTTCAAGAGTTGTTTTTTTAATAAGAAATTTGTTAATTAGCTAACCTATGTGAGAGACATTCTCTTAAGAGTATTGAACTGAGTCAGTGGTCCGGTCTCCTTGATTCAACCCAAAGCGTGCTCTTGAAAATCATTCTAAACTCGTTGCTCAGCACGTGTATATTCTTCTTTTTTGGCAGGGGTGTTTGTCATAAGCAATATACAAATAAAACTTCTGTGTCTTGTTCAAAAGTTCCGAATAGAAGTTCTTAAATATTAGTGTAACTAATGATATTGTTAATGATGATGACTATGATAACGACGGCTAACACGAAACATGATGTGGCTAGAACATGGATTATTTTAATTTTGGCTCGGATATCTTGACTAAGCACATGCCTCTTTGATACTGTATCTGCATGTGGCATTTTCCAATACAATATGAAACCCTTTCGGCCTTTCGTCTGTCATGCTTTAGAATTATTCCCACTTTTTGTTCACCATTGATCGATCATCAGCATATAATATCTCCCACTAATTTTTCTTTCGATCCCAAGTTAAGATAAAACTGGTATTTTAGTTGTATATTATATGAAGTAAACAATTATTTTTATATGATTAAAATTTACAATAAATAAATGTTTTTAACATAAATTTATCTATTATAATTAAAATTAATAATAAATAAATATATTTGAATGTATAAATTATATTTTAAACTTATAGTGGACAATTTAAATTGTAAACTAGTATTATTAGGCAAAGATGTAAAATTATTAAACTAACACTCACGTTAGTTAGGTAAAATATCCATATATAGAGTATTGATTTCATGACTTAAATCCTTGACATTATCCATTTGTTTGGTATAATAAAAAAAAATTAGAAGAAAATGAGGGAGAAAAAGATTGGATAAAAATGCTAAACTTTTAATGCTTGTTTGAGAACTGAGACGGAAGTGGGGACAGATTTTTTATAGATATAAATAAAAAAACTTCTCCCTTTAATGCGAGGAAAGTGATATATATATATATATATATTATATTCTAAAAAATTAAACAATTTTTCAGTAACATAAAAATTAAAAATTTATTGATTCAACGAATTTAAAGAGGCTATGGTAGTTGGGCTTATTTCTATATGTAAAAATTCTGTCGTGGAAAGGACTAGATCTTCGGCATTGTTTGGATTGTCTCTATTGATTTTGATCTTTCAATCAGTAGATTGCGTTTCTTGGAAAAATGTTACTGCGGATATAAAAAAAACAAAAGAAAAGAAAAAGATGTTACTGTAAACTCGTTGGTTCTCTTGTTGAGTTTCATGTTTTATTTGTTATTGTTAAAATTAAAGGATAAATTGTCTTATGTTTTATTTGTTATTATTATAAAAATAAGGGTTAAATTGTCTTGGACTTTATTATCATTATTATTCTAAGGAAAAAAATATGTTTTTCATCCTCACAAATATGAAAATGTTTGAAATTTATTTCAACAAAATTTTCAGTATATTTTTCGTTTTCACAAAATTGAAATGAGTTATTTTTTTGGCTCGAAATAAGATTCAGACATTTGAATCTATGTACATGACTTTTTTACATTAGTTACATGTACAATAGTACAAAAATGTCACATTTTAGATCAGTTATATATATAATTAATGTAAAAAATGTCACATTTACATTGATTATATGTATAATCGATAAATCGGCATCGTAGATTTGGATTTATCGAAACCTATGTTTGGACAAAAAATGATACATTTCAATTTTGTGAGGACGAAAAATCTACTGAAAATTTTACAATGACAAATTTCAAATATTTTCATATTTATTAAGATGAAAAATATATTTTAACCTTATTCTAATAACAATAATTAAAAAAAGGAGTGGGTGTAGTGAATAGACAGAATAGTGATAATTGAAGGTATGGGAAAAATATGTTCATTCTCTTACCTGTCATCTTCGGGATTTCTAAAGCTGATTTTGAGGTAAGAAATTGAAACATCTTATTGTAAATTGCTGGATAGATTTGATTTCGCCCTGTAGTTCAAAGGCAAGTGTTCTTAACTTTTGAAAATGATGTCATGTAAGGAAGAAACAACACATTTAAGTGTAAGGCTTTCTAAGCCTCCCCTCACGCTCAAGGCTACTCGCGAGGAGTGTGATAAACATTAGTGGTCTATCAATAAATCTAGATGTTCTCTTATACTATATTCAATGGTAGATTTGAGCTTAACTCAATTTAAAATATCGATTTAAGCATAGTTGATCCATAGAATTTTTTATAATGATAATATATAGAAATTAAACTTGTAATTTAGACCAACACTTTTCCAAATTTACTATCTTTCTAGAGAGCTCTCTCCACTAATTCTATCAAAGGAGACAGTGATAAAGCTGTGCGGTAACCTCTCATGTTCGTCAGAATTAGACGGAGTTGTCATATTGTTTGACAAACATTGTTTCAGTTCATTAACTACATGGCTCATGGTTGGCCTATTAATGGAAGTGGTTGTTACTGAAGCCTTTGCAGTGTCTAAGGCCTTCTTCACATAATCAATATCAAATTCTCCATGTAATCTTGAATCCATAATATCATTGATCCCCCTTTCAAGCAGTATAGAATCAACCCATTGAATTATGTGAGTTTTCTCTTCAGTTTTGGTTATAGCAGGTTGACCTGTAATTATCCCAAAACTGAAAACATCACTTTTTTCCTTCAAATTGTGTGATCTATTGTACCTGCAGAATACAAATTTACCACTCAATTTATATCAAACGTTGTCTTAAGACTATTTGACTTTTGCCACCTGTGTTTGAGTCAAAATAATAACTTACTCTGGGTCAAGATATCCAGGGGTGCCAGCTACCACTGTGGTCATATGGGTGTCACCTTCATCGGGGTAGATCTTTGACAACCCAAAATCAGCTAGTTTACCCCGGAATTTTTCATTCAGTAAGATGCTTTTAGACTTGACATCTCTGTGAACAATCGGCGGATTAGAGCCATGGTGCAGATACTCATATCCTATAGTTAAAAGTAGTCACATTTTGTTGAATTTGTTGCATAAAACTGACTCATACTCTCAAAGAAAGAGGAGAGGGCCAAAAGGATTCTTTTCATACTTCTGCAGCATCCACTGCAATTTGAAGTCGTTGGTTCCAACTCAATATATTTTCGCTTTTGCCTACATTTTTTTCGATCCACCAAGGAATGCATGAATTTTAAATCGAAAAAACAGAAAAGGCATCATTCTTGGATTTTGGTGCATAATGATATAAAGAAAATTTGTTTTCCTATACATACAACTGATCTTTTGACTCAATTTTTAGGCTTCATCTAAATGTATCTGATTTAACTTGAATTGCTTGTCATATTTTATCGGCATTCATTGACTGTTTAGAGATTTTATGCAGATGATCATGACATCTACCGAATCAGAAGCATTTACTTTCTATCAGTACCTTTTTTTTTTATATGGTAAGTCTATTGATTTTTACAGCAACTACTTCAAATGTCATTTTAATGATGATATCTGATCGCTTGATAGTATAATTTTCTTTTACACTCAAGTGTATTAACTGAAATTAGAGTCGTGTAAAGCAAAAAAGAAAAAAAGAAATTAAAATCATGTTTGAATCTTGTCACATGTACCAAAAGACATCTTGACACGTAAGTACTTATCAGGAAGAATAAAAAGATTTAAAATAAGAGTTTTCTGGTCTCATCATTTACTGGGCAAGGTGAAATAAAAAATAAAAAGAAAAAGAAAGCAAGAAAAACTCACAACTTCTACAACATGGCGAGCTTTGAGATTGAAGGGTCTATCTTCCCTAACAAGCCACTTGAAGATAAATTCCTGTTTTGCACAACCAATAGTTATTATATATGTTATCATTGCAGTTTTATAAATCTATAATATTAATTTGAGAAGCATCACTTAGAAACTTAAAAAGTTGTGATTCTTGGGGACTGATTTGCGACATAAGTACAATTCAGACCATGCCACAAGTAGGCTACAGGGCCGCATGGATCACCTTGCCAATCTCTTGTCACTTTATAAACCGACTTGATGGTTGTAATCACATCAACTTGTTTTTTTAATGCAATTAAAAATTTGTTAAGATTAGTTTGGAAAGCGTATATTTTAGTGAAAACCGAGAAATGGATTTGAATATGAGAAATCATAATTTTCTTAGCATACCATCTCCCTGGTACGTATCCGATTGCTGGAAGTCGTTAAGTCTATAAATTTCAATGGCATTGATGATGGGAGGTAGGTTTGAATTCTCGGTCATCTCAAGTGAATATTTAATTTTTCCCCCACTGGTGCCTATACGGCTATATATAGTGTCGGCTTTCTGGTACCGTGGAGACAAATTTTGATACCATGGCTTTCCATTCTGGGTGATGTTGAATTCTCTTGTCTGATTCTTCTCTAACACTTCAACCTCCGTGAAGTGCATGTAAACATAGTATAACTCAGTTTGATCTTGTGGCTCCTAGCTTATTACCAATGGAGCACTAGCATTCACTGGTGTAACTGCGGTGCTCATGACAATTGCTGGGGGTTTGAAATCGCTCTGGCTTAAAGAATCAACAGAAATAGAAACATTTAACTGTGACCAATCATTGTTGTTGCCATAGGCAAACCAGAAACGATCATAAACATCATAGTTGTACCTGTGAGAAAATCAAAATAAGTCCAACAATATAATCAATCTTTTAATGCAAAGGATTTAATCCCAAAAGTATTAGTTCACCTGTAGGCTTGGTTTGAACCTAAATCCCACCTGTTGTAAGTTTCCAGCGATCCAAATCTAGTGACATAAGTATCATTTTTCAAAGTCCTCAATTCTATAGCTGATATAAATGGTGTCCTATGGCCTGAGTTAACCAGACAGGGTTGTACGTAATCCAATGAAGGAACATGTATGATCTCATTGAATTGGTCAAGGGATGCATTGTATATTGTCACTGTAGCCCACCGGTTAGCCCCAAGAACAAGATCAAACTGTGGTAACATATTTTGGCCATCATAATTTCCGTACAAAAAATTTGCCCGGATCAAATAAGTAGAGCCTCTTTTGATGCTTATTTTGTAGCAGTTCCTTAGTCCTTATGGGAAGCTTCTGACAAACCACGCTTGTTTCTGATAGCCATTTTTATGCTATTGTCCTACTCACACCCGTATTTATGAAATTTGCATCTGAAGTGTAATTTATGCCTGCTGTCGACTCAGTATAGTTCACATCAGGTGGCCGGCCCTGGGGTAGGGCAAGCGGGGCACCCGTCCAAGGTCCAAAATTTTTTTGTACCAATATCTTAAGTAAAAAAAAATTAAAAGATAAAATAAAAACAAAAACTTGTATTAGGGACGTATTTTGTGTGTTAGAGATCCATTTTTTTCATCCCTTAATTTTAATATTATTTGTATTTCAAAAATTTGTGTGTTAGGGATCCATTTTTTCCATCCCTTAATTTTAATATTATTTATATTTTAAAAAATTTGTGTGTTAAGGGTTCATTTTTTTCATTTCGCCCTGAGTCAAAGAATTTTCAGGAACGGTCCTCTGACTCCACAATCTATGCTAATGAATCCTACATCATAAAAATGCATGGGAATTAAGACTTCAGCGAAACTTTTAATGATATAATAAAGTTCATGTTTGAATTTGTTATCAAACCTGATTGGTCCTAAGCTTGAATCAGAACGGCAAGAACTAGACTTACTAGCAAAACAACATGAAAATTCATCGACATTCCCATTTCTGATCACCTTCTGCCTTTGAAGTAGATCGAATATGACAAATATGATGAGATTGCCCTGCTGCGACTTATATTACAAAAGGATTTATGTTTTGGCGACGTGGTCAATTTTCAACATGGAGGTAAATCTAACCAGTTTTAGTCTAATTATTCATTCTTCCTTGCAGCTAGCCAGTATGACCAGTGACAAATCCAGAAAAATAATCAAGGGGGAGCACTAATAGTATATGCTAGAAAAATTATTTATCTTTACACATTTAGTGACGAGAATCTAAAGGAACAAACAAATAGTCCAACCAAATTACTGTTTTGGATTGAATAGAATAATGAAAGAAGTTTATTGTAACTTGCGATGAGATTTCAAAAGACCATGATGACAACATGAGAGTTAGTTTAGATATAAGTATTGAGTTTAAGATTTTTGAATACGAGCTATTACAATATAGACTAAAATATTTCTACAAAATGCATATGGTTCAACTATACTTCTCATTTCAATGAAGAGTAAGGACTTTAATCACCTTATAAACAAGTGTTAATGCATGAATTACAAATGAAAATAATTAACAAGCATTGCAAACTATATAACAAACACAGAAAATAATTAACAAACACTGCAAACAAATGCTAAGAATATATTAAAATTTTAATGACAAAATTTAAGGGGGGGCATAATATAACAAGTACTGAAAATAATTAACAAACAATACAAACAAATGCTAAAAATATATTAAAATTTTAATAACAAAATTTAAGGGGGGACATTGCCCCCCAACTTATAACCTCCACCTCTAAGTATGGCACTAGGTACATCCACTTGCTAACTTACTTTGTGTTCTTACCAAAATCTGGAAATTTCACGTGTGGGCTTGATGTAGTCTTGGTGGACTCCAAATTCTGTGGCGCTGGGAAGTGACTAGGCTTTGCTCAGATGAGGGACATGCAAAACAAAGGAAAAACACTTCGACGCTCAAGTAAGTACATTAAATTTATAAGGGTGACCAAGTGTGAGAACTCGACCTAAGATGTAAGGAATGAAAGATTTGAGTAATGCATTCAAGTGTATATGAGAGAGAAATATTGTGAGTGAATATCAAATGAGAATGAGATGGTTTAGAGAGAACCTTGGGCCATTGCTTATACTTATAGAGAATCTGTTGAGAAGATAATACTAACATATAATAGGAGACAATTATCTTAATTTGAATAGAAGATAAGGTGTACCTTGTTGATATATTATTACTTGTAGATAAATAACAATTAGTAGATAACTTGTTGAGATATTATATGATAAGGTGGTTACACCTATTTGAATATCTATTTGAATATCCTGGCATATAGATATGCTATTAATGAGGAGAGAGAATATTACTGTTGTCCGTGTTCCTGTTGAGGGTCGATGTTGGTGCTCCTGTAGCGGTATTGATAAGGAACCCGGACACGCATGTCCGAGTTGGCACCTGGAGGCTGAGTGAGCGCCTATTAATGAGGCAATGCTGCCATCCTTCGCCGCGGGATGCACCGTCAAGCTCATTGCAGATTGCACCAACAACGCGATTCAGCTTGCGATGTCGTGGCTTGAGGATTGCAACCAAGGAGGAGAAGTTGGAGACACAACAATGGCCGCGCAATAGGTGAGGAGGTTTGGCGTGGTGGTGGTGGTGGGAGTTGCAATGAGGTTGAGACCAAAGAGAAGAGCGTCGTGGAGAGGAGAGCAAGGTGGAGAGGAAAGACCGGAAAGAAGATTGCAAAACCAGTAACCAATGACAAATCTAGACCATTGATTATTTTAATAATATATCATACGATGTATAATAATACTTCACCGGTGTACCCATAAGTTTGGGACTTCACTTTAGAATTCACCTTAACTATTTACTTTTCAAGTAGTATATATTTTTCTTCTATCTTTATCCGACCGCTGGGTCACTTGAACTGCCTCTGTGAGTCCAAATGTTGTTATCAAAATCTTTTTGGGCATTTTTTTCTGCACCCGAAAAAGTTTCTCCCACCACCTCCTTTTATGGCCGGAAAGAGTATTTTTACATTCCGGAATACTCTTTCCGTAATGGTGTCAGAAATTTTTTGACGTGCGGGAAGTTTTAGCCAAACTTTTCCTTCTCTTCCAAATGGGCTGGACACCTTTTTGTAGCCCAATGTTAGTGTGCGTAGGTAACATCTGATGTGTGGGATGTCTTACTTATCAGTAACCGTTGGATAGAGAACATCCCTCCACTACGTCTTCACACATAGGAAAAAGGAGTAGCAAACAAATTGCTGATTTTTTTATTTATTGAAATGAATTATTTGTAAAACTAATTATTAAAGTGAGTATTTCACAAAAGTATTTATTTGTCATAGATAATTTTTGTTACGTAGGATAGAATGTAGGAGGCACCATTTTTCAAAGTCCTCAATTCTATAGCTGATATAAATGGTGTCCCATGACCTGAGTCAACCAGAGAGATTTGTACGTAATCTCTATGAAGGTACATGTATTATCTCTTTGACATAGTAAAGGGTTGCATTGTAAATAATCACTGTACCCCACCGGTTAGCCCCGAGAAGAAAATCAAACTGTGGCAACACATTTTGGCCATCATAATTTCCGTAATCTCTCTTGTGATGTTTATTTTGTAGCAGTTCCTTTTTCCTTCTGGGAAGCTTCTGACATCCCATAGCTGTTGTTGATAGACACTTTTGAGTTCAGATACTATTTTCCTACTCACACCAGTATCAATGAAATTTGCATCTGACATATAATTTATGCCTGTCCTGGCTGACTCAGTATAGGTCACACCTTTAAAAGATATAAGGGGGGCAGAGATCACTGGTTCAAATCTTTCCGCTAAAAAAATTTAACAATTAATATTTGGCGATAAAAAAAAAAAAAAAGGCCACACGTGCAGGAGCTCCGCAATCTATGCTGATGAATCCTAAAACATGAAAATGCATATACGGACATTTGCGGATCCGAAAAAATAATCAAGGAGATACTAGTAATAGATCCAGAAAAGTTTATTTATGTCCACATATTTAGTGGCGGGGTTTGGGGACAGCGCCCCCAAAATTTTTTTTGTAAAAAAATTTAAAGGAACAAATAATTATAAACCATAATCTAAAGAAACAGACAAATAATTAGACCAAATTACTATTCTGGATTGAATAAAATAATGAAAGAAGTTTATTATAACTTGCAATGAGATTTCAAAAGACCATGATGACATGAGAATTAGTTTAGATATAAGTATTGAGTTTGAGATCTTTGAATATGAACAGTTACAATACAAACTAAAATATTTCTACAAAATGCATATAGTTAAATTGTACTTCTCATTTCAATGAAGAGTAAGGACTTTAATCACCTTATAAACAAGTGCTAATACATGAATTACAAATGAAAATAAATAACAAACACTGCAAACTATATAACAAACACTGAAAATAATTAATAAACACGACAAACAAGTACTAATGATATATTAAAATTTTAATGGCAAAATTTAAGGGGGCCAACTAACAAGCTAAATCCATCCATAGACATGTCATATGTTAATTTTTGAAGAGAGGTAGATTATAATAATTTCATCCAATAATTTAAGTGGGGACACTTGCCCCCCTTCTCTCCAAGGTGAATCCGCCCATGTGCATGGGACTTTAGGCTTCAGCTAAAGTTTTATTAGATAATAATGATATAACGAAGTTCATGTTTTAATTTGTTACCAAACCTGATTGGTCTTGAGCTTGAATCAGAACAGCGGCTTTGTTACGTATAAGGGGTATTTTATTTTTTTAATTACCGTTTGGGGATAATTTTCAAATTAATTACTAAAAAAGGGTAAGTCGTAACATCTGTTACGATTTCTCAGTCAGAATTTTTTTTTTAATTTTTTAATTTGAAGTCGTAAAATTTTCTACGACTTCAGTATAATTTTTTTTTGTAATTTATGCGTAAAATTTTTTCCCACATGAGTCGAAAATATATTTACGATTTCTCAAATTTTTAGTTTTTTTTTTAATTTTTAGTGCTTTATTATTTTTTAATATTTATTTACTGTTGGAAGTCGTAAATTTATTTACAACTTGAAAGTCGTAAATTTATTTACGACTTCCACAGTTATACTTTTTGTTTTTTTATTAAGTTTTTTTATTACTTTATTTTTTTAGTTTTTTATATTAATTTAATTAAATAATTTTAAAAAACTTAAAAATTAAATAGATTAATTTTATTTTTAGTTAGATTAATTTAATTTTTAATTTTTAAAAAACTTAAGAATTAAATTAAATAATTTAAAAAACTTAAGAATTAAAAACAAAAAATAAAAACAAAACTTAAAATAAATATTTAAAAATTTAATAATATTTAAAATGATTAATGTTTTCAATAATTTTAAATATTTAATTTAAGTTTTGTTTTTATTTTTGTTTTTAATTCTTAAGTTTTTTAAAAATTTCAAATTAAATTAACCTATTTAAAAAGAAAATTAATTTATTTAATTCTTAAGTTTTTGAAAATTATTTAATTAAATTAACGTAAAAAACAATAAAAAAACATAAGAATAAAAAAAACTTAATCTAAAAATAAAAAGGAAAACTGTTGGAAGTAAATAAATATTAAAAAATAAAAAAAAAAGTAAAAATTAAAAAATAATAAAAAAATAAAACTTGAGAAGTCGTAAATATATTAACAACTTCCAAGTTATAAATAAATTTACGATTTCGAAATTATAAATATATTTTCCGATTTTTGTGAAAAAAAGTTTATGCTTAAATTATAAAAAAAAATTACACTGAAATAATAAAAAATTTTACGACTTTAAATTAAAAAATAAAAAAAATTAATTCTGAGAAGTCATAACTTATCCGTTTTTAATAATTAATTTAAAAATTACCCCAAACAATAATTAAAAAAATAAAATGCCCTTATGCGTAACAAAGCCTCAGAACAGCAAGAACTGGACCTCCTACAAAACCAACTAGCAAACTCCCCTCGACATTCCCATTTCTAATCACACCTTTCTGCCTTTGAAGTAGATCGAATATGACAAATATGATGAGATTGCCCTGCTGCGACTTATACTACAAAAGGATTTGTGTTTTGGCGACGTGGTCAACTTTCAAAATGGAGATAAAGTCTAACCATGAGTTTTTGTATTTCTGCTAGCGCAGTATGAACATCCACTTGCTTACTTAGAAATTCCTGTCATGTTCATCACTTGTCACTCAATGCATCATCACAAAAATAATACTACATTCATCGGTCAATCAATGTAAACAGAAATAAAATTAATTAAAAACATACCAATAGATGCATCTTAACCGAATATTAAATTAGCAATAAAATATCTATGTATGTGAGATGAATCTTTAAACATGTTTAAAATATTCAGGGCTTTGGAAATCCTGGTGTTGTTTCTGGATGAACCCTTGACTGGCTTGGTCAATATATATATAGCTTGGTCAATATATATATAGCCCCTATAATAATCCCATTTACTGAGACAAGGCTACTAATGTCAAGACAGGATTTCACGATCCTCATGCCATTGCCCATTATACATGTCTCAGTCTCACTTTGCATTGTCTCGCCGTGCAAATTCAGCGGTACAAATATAAATGAGAAGCTTACTATTTCAAAGTATGCACGCTTTGTGTTGCTAAATTGTATTAAATTTCATGAATTAAATTACTTTCGACAAGTCTCTTAAAACTGATAATTTGATAGGACAACTAATGCTAACAATTAATATTTTGTTTTAATTTGTTTCTAATTAAAAAATTTCTGAAGATTTTATTCCGTGTTGAAAATGAAATATCAAAGTATTGAACAGTCTCATCGGCAAAGCAAAAATTTCTCGAAAAACATGTAGAACGGCACTTTAACAAAATGATGGCCTGATAAAAAAGTTGTATAATAATCTGAAATGGTAAGCCAAACTAGCTAGGAGTACAATCATGAAAGATAAGAGCCTAAAATTTAACCTGGGCACAGTATACAAGAGCATGTGCAGTACGCGCAGGTTCTTATATATATATAAGGTTTTTTTTTTTTTTTTTTTTTTTTTTTTTTTTTTTAACTTTAATCAATCCTGTTTAACTTTTTTTTTTCCTATTGAAATCAATAACATGTAGTTGTTTATACAAGTATTATTACCTAACCAACGTTATACCATAAATAATGTATTTTTCAAGTAATATTATAGGACTCATAAAATTAAATTAAATATTTATTTTAGTAACTTTAACATTATAATAAAATTTTGTGTAAAATGCTTAAATCTACATGAAATTATAAGGTCTACAAATTTAAAATAAATAACTCATTCAAATAACATGTCATTGTTTAACTACTCCACTGTTCCCGTTCCGTTTGGTTATATAGATATTGAATCTTACCCCTTGTTATATAATAATAAACTACCTGCGACCATGTCAATTTTTTTTTTCAATAGATACAATGTCAAAATTTTTAAAAGTATAACTGGGCTTAATTTTTCATTTAGTAATAAAATTAAAAAATAAGGTACTTTCTAATTTCCTAGTTGATCTTAAGACATAGTGCAACGGAAAATGTCATGGGATTGTCACAAAGTAGCTTTTATTTAACATGGATATATATTGTCATATAAAAGAAAAAGAAAAAATTCGTGCAAGAATGATATATAAAAAATCAAATTAGAGCTTTCACATTCATTACAAATTTTTGGAACATATATTGTCATCTTCATATTCGCTGCTTACCAAGTCTTTAGGATTTTAATCCCAAATTATATTCAAAGATAGAAAAGTAAACCCTAGTATCTAAAGGTATATGCCTCATAATAATAATCCTTCAAGATTTTATAGTCAACAAATTAGTTTATTAAAAATCTAATTGATCATTCGTCACCAGATTATTTCTTTACAAACTCTATTGACAAATTAATCCTATAAAACTTGTATTTATTACCAACGAATTATTCAAATATTGTAAATAAAACTTTATGTCGTATCCTGTAAAAAGTTATTCCTTGACGCGGAATGGCGCCTGACTGGGGAATACCGGGGTTTAAAAAAAATATAAAGGAAAGGGGATTAACGTAATATTCTTTGTGTGATGATGTTTTTTTTTTTTTTTTTTTTTTTAATAGTGTGAGGATGAAATTTAAAACGATTCAAATTAGAGCTATGACATTCATAGGAATATATAATTGTCATCGTCATTCTCTTACTAAGTCCTAAGGATGTTAATTTTCCAACTATATTTCAAAGATAGAAAAAGCAAACAACTAGTATCAATGTCTCATAATATTAATATTTCAATATTTTAGTCAACAAATTGATTTAGTAAAATTATGTTTATTAAATTAAATAAAAATAATAATTGAATTAAATATAATGGCCAAATTTAAAGTTACAAAAATTACATTCATTCAAATACGAATGCAAAGTAAAAACACCAATCATGCGCCGACTGGCAAATAATGGAGCTACATCCCAAGCACATTTCATGCACGTTGCTGGAATCTTATCCTCTGGAAATTTAACGTTAGCAGATGCTATGGCCTATGGGCATCTCTAGTATTAGGCTTTAGTTTCCTTTGCTGTGTTTCTTTATTTTCATGCGCATATATAAAAAAAAGAAATAAAAACACCAATGATCAATAATTATACATCAATATTCATTCCACATTATTTATTTTTCTTCTATTAACACACTTCATTTCAATCACCAAGCCTAAGCACACAGTCACATGCAGGACAAGTTAATTTAACATTTAAACAAGTATCACCCAGAAAACATACACGCCATAAAGCGGCTATTCACTACTTGTGCGACTTCACTTTCACTTGTGTGGCTTCATCTCCTTCTGACATTATAAGAGGAAAACCACCAACCCTACTCAGTTCCATCTTCAAATAGTCTTCAATCATACATTACTATATGATTATAGTCATCTTATCTTGGGCAATCGTTTACCTGGCCTGGGGACTAAATTCGGTATTCAGATTCATGGTGACCGGTTTAACTGAATCTCTTGAATCAGGACCACCATATTTACTTCCAGCTAATTCCATTGCTAAAGACTCCTTCAGTTCAGTCACTATCACACTTATGATTGGCCTTCTGTTGGGATTTGGAGATACACATGCTGTTGCTATTTCTACTGCTTTCCAGACCGAGTTATTATCAAAATCCCCTTCTAACCTTGAGTCAACAATGGTCTTGATATCACCTTTTCCAACTAAGGAGCTAACCCATTGACTTATGTGACTCTTTTCTTGATTCTTTGTTATCACGGGTTGACTCGTGATTATCTCCAAAAGAACAACACCGAAGCTATAAACATCACTCTTCTCTGTTAATCTATTGGTTATGTAGTACCTGCATGACAATGAATGTAACTCAACTTTTTATATACATACTCATAGAATCATCATATTTATTAAGAAAATGAAGGATAGGAATAGGACAATATAATTGAAGTACTCACTCAGGGTCCAGATAACCAGGAGTACCGGCAATAACAGTTGACACATGAGTGCTCCCGTCTATTGGGATAATTTTGGATAGACCAAAATCAGATAATTTCGCTTGGAAGTGTTCATTCAACAGGATGTTTGTAGATTTTACGTCTCTGTGGATTATAGGCGGCTTGCAACCATTTTGCAGGTACTCCAATCCTGAGACCAAAAATATATATTGAGAGAGGAAAGGAGGCTAGGAGTGCAGAAAAGACTAACTATACATGTGCTCTCAAACCTGAGGCTGCATCCACTGCTATACGAAGTCTGTCTTCCCAGCTTAAGAATTTTGTTTTGCTGCGTTTACCTGCAGAATCAAGTTTTATAACTTACTGTGCGTGTTATTTTTTGTTGTCTAAAAGTCAGTCATATGACTCATACAATTGTCCAATAAGGAAATATCCATATCCAGGGTTTCAGCATACAAACTACTTTAAAACTTTATTGCCAGAAATTTTAACAAGAAATTAACTTTATTTGGGAACTAACCAGTGAGATGTTCTTGTAAGTTTCCATTAGCCATGTATTCATATATGAGAGCCTTATTGTTTCCTTCATTACAATAACCAACAAGGGAGGTCAAACTTTTGTGATGAACTCTCATTAGAAGTTTAACCTGGAAATCAAAATCACAACCACGTTTAACCTTATATATTTGTTACAGAGCTCAAAAACCTAGTTCAAAGTGATTAAAAACTTACCTCTGCCTGAAATTGTTGATAACCATGAACAGATGATGGGGACAGCATTTTCACTGCAACTGGAGTGTCATCGATATAGCCCAGATAAACTGTTCCAAATCCTCCTTTACCCACAATTGTATTGAAATTGTTGGTGATGTTAAGGACATCAGAGTATGAATATATCTGTTTTTTAGATTGCAGTAATGAATCATCTTGTTCTCTGTATGGCGGTGAGATCGGACTTTGATCCTTCTCTACCATTAAAGCTGTTAAATCAAATATACAATAGTTTTGAAAACTAACAGGTTACGAGTTTTCTTGGCAAATTATCAATAAAAATATTTTTATCAATGTAGGCGTCACCTTTGGAATTTCTCCGTTTAAGGGTCCACAATATTGCTGCCACGGCCACCAGAAGGATCACAACCCCACCAACGGATGCTACTACAGGTTTAACAATGTTGTTTTTGTCCTCTTCCTCTCCCTTTTCTTTTTCCTTTTCGTTGCATTGACCAGATTCACATAGATGTGGATTTTGGCCCACACTTGCATAAAAAATACAGAAGATTTATGTTTTAACTCAGTAAATCTTACAAGTCATCCATAATTTGGTGTAAACATGTCCGTTTTGAATTAAAATAAAATATCCAGTGAGATTAAGTGATAACTTCAAAATATTGGACATAGATAAAGAAGATTTATGTAAAAGACTAAAATATAACTAATTGGTGGTCATTGGGTTAAAAAATGACGATATTAAGAATTTGAGAATTTTCAATAGGATCCATACCTTAGTGATAGGGAACCTTCCTTAGATTTTTCAACAAGTGTTGAGGGAATTGAACCGGAGAGGTTATTATTCTCCAAGTTCCTGCCAATAGACGAAAACTTTAATATCCTCCTTTTCTATTTTCTAAATGCAGAGGAATCACATAGTTCCAGACATTAACTATCAGTCCAGTAACTTACAAGATCTTCAAGTGTTGTAATTGAGACAGAAAATCAGGAACTTCACCGTTTAAGCTATTGTTTGATAAATCCCTGGAAAGCAAATAACTTGGCCATTTTAAGTATGTTTAAATCTTATTCTTGACACATAAGTACATACCAGAAAGAATAAAAATATTTGAAATAACGGATTTTTCTAGTCTCACAACTTCTCCAACGTGGTGAGATTTAAAATTGAAGGGTCTATCTTTCCTGACAATCCACTTGAAGATAAGTTCCTGTTTTGCACAACCAGTAGTTATTTATATATATTATCATTTCAGACTCAGTTTTCTAAAGCTATAATGTTAAATTGGAAAAGATGACTTACAAAGTTATGATTCTTGGGGAGTCATTTACGGGATACGTACAATTCAGACCCTCCCACAAGTAGTCTTCCGGGCTGCATGGATCACCTTGCCAATCTCTTGTCACCCCATAAACAGACTTGATGGTCGTAATCGCATCAACTATTTTTTTTATAATTGAAATGCAAATAAATAAAAAATAATTGTAAAAAAGTGTAGATTAACTTTATTAGTGTAAACCAGAGAAATGGATTTTAGATGTTAGGAATCATTTTTTTTTTCTTGGTATACCATCTCCTTGATATGTGTCTGGTTGCGGGAACTCTTTCACTGTGTAAATTTCAATGGCATTGATGATGGGAGGTAGGGTAGAAGTCTCGGTCATCACAAATGAAAATTCAATTTTTTCCCCACTGATGCCTGAAGTGGTGTATATAGTTTTGACAATGTGGTACCTTGGAGACACATTTTCTTCCCATGGCTTTCCGTTCAGGGTGATGTTGAATTCTCTCGTCTGATTCTTTGCTAACACTTGAATCTCTGTGAAGTGAAAGTAAACATAGAATGACTGAGTTGGATCATCTGGCTCCCAGCTTATTACCAATGGAGCACTAACATTTGCTGGTGTAACTGCGGTGCTCAAGACAACAGCTGGCGGTTGGTAATCGTTCTGCACTAAAGAATCAGCATCAGTCGGAACTTGTAGTGGTGTCCCTGTATCTAAATCGCCATAGCTCCAGTAACGATCATAAACATCATATTTGTACCTGTGAAAAAATCAAAGTAAGTCCAATAGAATAGAATCTTTTACTGCAAAAGATTTAATCCAAAACTTGTGTAATTTCACCTGTAGCCTCTGTTTGAACCTAAATCCCAACGGATGTACTTTTCCAATGATCCAAATCGAGTTTCATAGATGTCATTTCTCAAAGTCCTCAACTCTATAGCTGATATAAATGGTGTCCCAAGGCCTGTTTCAACCATACAGATATGTACGTAATCCAGTGAAGGTACATATATGATCTCAAAGGTTAGGGAAACAGATGCATTGTTTATCTTCACTGTATCCCACCGGTTAGCCCCGAGAAGAAGATCAAACTGTGGTAACATATTTAAACCATCATAATTTCCGTACAAAAAAGAAGCCATGATCAGATACTTGGAGCCTCGTGTGATGTTTATTTTGTAGCAGTTCCTTTTTCCTTCCGGGAAGCTTCTGAGATTCCACACGTTTCTTAGAAACTCATCTCTGAGTTCAGATACTATTTTCCTGCTCACACCAGTATTTATGAAATTTGCATCTGATGTATAGTTTAAGCCTGTTTCCAGCTCAGTAATGTTCTCACCGGCAGGAGCTCCGCAAGCTATGCTGATGAATCCTAAAACATAAAATGTATGCATTATGCATGGGTCTTGAGGCTTCAGCTATACCTTTATTAGATAATGATATAATGAAGTTCATGTTTTAATTTGTTAACAAACCTGATTGATCCTGAGCTTGAATCAGAACGACAAGAACTAGAAATCCTAGAAAAGCAACTAGGAAACTCCTCGACGTTCCCATTTCTTATCACCTTCTGCCTTGTGCCTTTGAAGTAGAATATGACAAATGTATATCAGGTTGCTGTTATGACTTATACTACAGATTAGTGTTTCGGCGACGTGGTCAATGTCAACACCCAACATGGAGGTAAGTCTAACCAGCTTTTGAATTTCTTTAATTTTTTGTCACTTTCCCTTTTAGTCTTATTATTTTCATTCTTCCTTGCAGCTAGCTAGTGCGGTACGACAGCAGCTACATCCACTTGCTATACTTTGAAATTCCTGTCATGTTCATCACTGGTCACTCATGCATTTGCATCAAAATATGCTGCTCGTGAAAATATATATTGTAAATGGAAATGAAAATTAATTAAAAACTTATCAATTGTTGCAGCTTGGCGAATATTAAATTAACAAGAACATGTCTATGTATGTGCATGCATGTCATGAATATTTTTATATATGTTGGAAATATGAATGCTTTTGAAATCCAGCCGGTGTTTCAGGATGAATTCTTGACTGGCCGCCTGATCCAACATTGTATGCTGCTCGATCAATAGCCCTATAATAATCCCATTTTGCTGAGAGAACATTACTAATGCCAAGACAGGATTTCACGATGCCACTGCCCATTATATATGTCTCACTTTGCATATTGTCGGGCCCTGCAAAATTCAAGGATATAGATATACAACCTATAAAATGAGTGGTAACGTTTTTCTTCTTAACAGAGAGTGCTAACATTTCTAAGTATGCACACTCCGTGTCTCTAAATAGTATTAAATACATGTGACGAACAAAATAAATAAATTGTATTAAAATTCCTGTAAAAAAAAAATTGATTCCTCATGCTAAAAATTAAAATTTCTTTGATTTATTTCTAATTAAAAAATTTTGGAAAATTTTATTCCGTGTTGAAAATGAAATGTGAAAGAGTGGAAGTATTGAACAGTCTCATTAGCAAAAATTTATCGAAACACATGTACCAAAAGCCATCTTGATTATTGACACATAAGTACATACAAGAAAGAATAAAAAGATTTAAAATAAGAGTTTTTTCTATTCTCATCATTATTGGACCAGGTGAAACAAAATAAAAAACGCACAACTTCTCCAACGTGGTGAGATTTAAAATTGAAGGGTCTATCTTTCCTGACAATCCACTGGAAGATAAGTTCCTGTTATGCACAACCAGTAGTTATTATATATGTTATCATTTCAGACTCAGTGTTCGAAAGCTATAATGTTAAATTGGAAAAGATGACTTACAAAGTTATGATTCTTGGGGAGTCATTTGCTGGGTACGTACAATTCAGACCCTCCCACAAGTAGTCTTCCGGGCTGCATGGATCACCTTGCCAATCTCTTGTCACCCCATAAACAGACTTTATGGTTGTAATCACATCAACTGTTTTTTTATTTATTATTGAAATGCAAATAAGTAAAAAAATTGTAGATTAACTTTATTAGTGTAAACCATAGAAATGGATTTTACATGTTAAAAATCATTTTTTTTTCTTGGCATACCATCTCCTTGGATTGTGTCTGGTTGCAGGGAACTCTTTTACTTTGTAAATTTCAATGGCATTGATGATGGAAGAGTCGATCCACTAGTTTTATTAATCAAAAGGTCCAATGGATTTTCACTTAGAGCTACATGATATGTAACGCACCCTTCGCTATGAGGGTCATTACTAAACATAACCACAAACAACCAAATAATCAATCAGAGTTTAAGCAGTTTGGAAACACATACTAAAAGTGACATCAACAAATGTCATCATCATATATACACTGTACATATAATATGGTGAATATACATATCTTTGTTTAGATACAAAACTGTACAAATATCCCCTCGGGGTATAACAAATTCAAAACCAAAGGCTAAGTACAAAACATCAGAGCCACATGCTCATATCATCTAGCCTAAGGTATACAAACAGCAGCTATCCCTGCATAGGCCTCTTGCCTTGGGATCTATCTGCTACTCTCGAGGAATCACCTGCATCATAAGTCCCACAAACGGGGTGAGATATAAAATCTCAGTAAACTCAGGGCCCTTGAAGGTATTTCCTTCCCCGGGTTCACTGACAACGCACATCTATATATATATATATATATATATCAACCACAATCACAATCATCATCAGTGAAACACTAATTCCATCATCAGGCACATCAATGCACAATACACCTGACCACAATCAGGCTATACACATTCATCAGCCAAAATCAAGGCATACTCATGGCATAAAGCCATTCATCACATCAATGACTGTCATGCAGAGGCTACATCTAAGTATATAGGAACATCTCCTCTCAGGGAGGCTACCTCTATATACTCGGCACATCTCTTGCATGTATCCCTAGCGGAGGCTTCCTCTGGATATATAGGTACATCTCTATCTCAAGATTTCATCTATATATCAGGTACATCTCCTTTTGGTGAGGCTACCTCTGTGTACATAGGTACATCTCTTATCACGAGGCTACCTCTATGTATCACAGGGCCATCTCATCCTCTAACTCAATACAATTGCCTGGAAAAGGCTGCCTCTGTGTATATAGGAACATCTCCACGTAGGAGGCTACCTCCATATCACAGGCTCATCTCTCACCAGGTCTTTCTCAATCTCAATCATCTATCCTACTACAATAGGATACTATTCAAGCACAACATGCATAATCAGGTTTCACCTTCAACCAGACATGCCACAAGTCAATCACATTATAGCCATGTATATCAATCCTCCTATCACAGGGTTCAGAACACATTTCAAGCACAACAAATCAATACATCCCAATCTCCCACTCATAGGGATCAGAACATTAGTACACAGCATCTATATACATGCTTACTCAAGTTTCATAATCACTCAGGCATGCTACCAATTCTCATATTCATACATATCAATTTCCCTTTCTCAGGGAGCAACACACAATAATTCCCTCTCTCAGGGATCAATCATCAATCAACAACTCATGGCCCTACATAAAAATCACCCATCTCTGGGTTCAGATCAAATGTCAAACATCAATTACCCTTTCACAGGGTTCAGACATCATTTACAACTCATAACCATACATCATAATCACCCAGCTTTGGGCTCAGGCCAAATATAAAGCATCAGCTACCCTTTCATAGGGTTCAATTAACATCTACCATCATTCACAGTATTATACACGTTCCTCTACTCACATATACACATATCATAACCATAATCCTAGTGGATATATGGTGGAACACAGCAGAGGATACACAAACAAGAACCAAGAGCTTACCTGCTCTAGACAGATCACCGGCTCTCCCGGCCTCGTGGTCAACACCACCAGAGCTCTCACGCTCACGTCCTACACAAGAACAAACATATAATGTATCAGACACGGTTCTAAGCCGTTCAAACGAAAGGAAACTCTCATCCTTTCTATAATCATAAACTAATCACTGTACAAGTGATCATCTGATCCTCAATAGGATCCCTCTCAGCCTATACCAGGCTACAGAGTCTCTGCAAAGACTCTGATCAGGCTAATATAAAGCATGTCCCTGCTTAAGCCTGCTCAAATTCCATCGTCTCATTATCAGCATTTCAAGCTCATAAACCTCATCTATACAACCTCATGAGCAACTTTGTCAACTGCTCTAAGGTTCAGATTAGTCAAATAGTCAACCTTTTATCTCTGCTCATACTGACTCAGAGCAAAATCAAACTTCATCAATAATGATGATTCAAGGCTCTAAACTCCTCAGAACAATCCTCTGAGCATAAGACTCTACAGAGCCCGAACCTAATAACGGCTCTAACACCTCCAAAAACACCCCTCAAGATATCCAAAATCTAACCAAAGACCCAAACACAGAACCAACGGCTAGAGCTCGAGTTTCTTACCTCTGTGTAGCTCAGACACACTAGGGAATCACTTTCCCTAAGACAGCTCGCTCAGCCAAAGCCTCTTCTGGTCCTGGTTCCTCGATTCCAAAAACTTCCTTTGGAATCTCAATCTCGCCGTAGGTCGACTTTTCTCGAGAATCAATCGAGGTGTCTCACTTATCTCGGGGTTCTAATCACTTTCTCAGTTGGGTCGGAGGTGTTTAGATGAAGGATAAAGAAGATATAAAGCTCTGTAGCTCATCAATGGCTTCCTCTCTCTCCTTTTCCTCTTCCATTTTCGTCCCAAATGACCTTATATATAGGCCTGCCCGAAGTCCCGCGCTGATCGCGCTGTTCTCGCGCTAATCGCGCCATCTGTTCGAAACACCCACGCGAGTAGCGCCGCATTCACGCTGATCGCGTGAATTGGCCGCAAGGATTGGCCTGATTCAAGCATTTCACGCGGATCGCGCCACTTTCCGCGCTGACCGCGCCACAGGCTCGACCAACCCACGCTGTTAGCGCCACAAATCACGCTATTAGCGTGAACTGGCCGCAAGGATTGCCCTTATTTAAGTATCCCGCGCGGTTAGCGTCAGACGCCGCACAGTTAGCGCCACATGTTCGAATCAGTTTTCTCAACTCTTTCTCAAGCTTTTCGCTGAATACCCTTAAGCATATTTATTATCCTTAATCATGAGCTTAATCTAAGCTTAATCACATGCTTAAGAACCCAGGCATTACATTACATGATACACACTCTGCAGGTATAAAGGATTGATTGGAGCATTATTTAAAATGTCCCCATTTACAAAAATGTTGAACTCTCTAATTTGGTTTGCCTTGAACTTCTGGAGTTCAACAAAGAACATGTACACATAACATGTGGATGCATTATTTTTGGGAAAGAAGAACATGCATTAGAAGTTTAACCTGGAAATCAAAAGCACAGCGATGTTTAACCATATATTGTTATTCTCGACCTCAGAAACCTAGTGTAAAGTGATAAATAACTTACTTTTACTTGAAAATTTTGATAACCATGAACTGAAGATGGAGAAAGCATTTTCACAGCAATTTGAGTGCCATAGATATAACCCAGATAAACTGTTCCCAACCCACCTTTACCAATAATTGTATTGAAATTGTTGGTAATTCTAAGGATATCAGAGTGTCATGAATATATTTGTTTTTTGAATTGATGTAATGAATCATCTTGTTCTGGGCATTGCGGTGACATCTCATTTTGATCCTTTTCTACCATCAAAGCAGTTTAGTATTATACAACAATTTTGATCATTAACAGGTCAAGATTGAATTTGTTTGACAAATTTTCTACTAAAATTACGATTTTTTAACTATTGTAGTATCACCTTTCGGTTTTCTCTTTTTAAGAGTCCACGATATAGCTGCCACAGGCACCAGAAGGATCAAATCCCCACTAACTGGCGCTAATAAGGGAGTAACAATGTTCTTCTTTTTCTTTTTCTTTTTCTTCTCGTTGCATTCACGAGATTCACATAGATACAGATTTTGGCCTACACTAGCATGGAAATTGAAATCAAGGAAGATTCAGGTTTTAACCCTCAGTAAATGTTAAAAGTCCTCAATAATTTCAGTAGATACTTCATTGCAGTTTGCTTGTTCTTTGTTCAGTAAATCAATTGTCCGCCAAAGTAGCATGGGTGACGCCAATATTTAACATGAGAACTAATCAACTTGAAGAATTCAATATTCAATTCTTCTTGTTATTGGTTATAGGCAAGAAGGTTTACACAGAGGAGAGTGAGGCATAATTCGGCGTGATCCATATACGATTGAGTAAAAAGAAAATAACTAGTATGGTTAAAAGATTACTGCAAAACTATTGGAATAGAGAAAAAGATTTGCGTGGAAGACTGAATTGAAATATTACTAATTGATATTCATCACCACAAATAGCCATATTATGAATGAGACTGTACAAAAAATTAAAAATATTATGAATATGAGAATTTTCATATGATCCATATCTTAGTGATAGGAAACCTTCCTTAGATTTTTTAACTAGTGATGAGGGAATTGAACATTTGAACCTGTGAGGTTGTTATTCTCTAAATTTCTGCCACATACACAAGCATGCATTTTTTTTTCATTTTTGGTCCTTATAATTTTTTTTTGTTCATTTTTAGTTTTATAAATTTGTGTTTTTTTCCATTTTGGTCCATAAGATATTTTTCTCATTTTTAGTTCCTTTTAGCTTGTATTTTCCAATTTTGGTTACCATAAGCGCGAACTTATATAAATGAAAAAATTAAAATCTTAAAAGAACTAAAATTAAAAAATACAAACATACATGAACTAAAAATGAACAAAAAAAACTTAGCATAATCAAAATTGGTAAATTGTCAGCTTGTAAAGACTAAAATTAAAAAAATAAACTTACAGTTACAAAAAAAATTAAAAAAAAATGATATTTAAGCCATAAAACAATCCAAATTAGAGCTATCATATTCATTTCAAATTAGGAATATATAAGTGTCATTGTCATATTCGCTTACCAAGTCCTAAGGATGTTAATGCCCAATAAATATCAAAGATACAAAAGTCAACACTAGTATCTAATGTTTTATGCATCATACCAATTTTTCAAAATTTTAGTCCACAAAATAGTTTATCAAAAATCTAATTCATCATTCGTCACTATGTTAATTCCTTGAGAGAGTTTCTTGAAAAATTAATTCTTCAAAAATTTAATTTATTACGCTTGCCAATCTTGTAAGTTGTAACAGGCAACTATTCCAGATACGCATAACCTACCAAGCGCCAATACACCTAAATTCCTATCTAATTAATCTAGTAAACTTCAAGAAGAAGCCTATCAACGTATTGGGGCACGGTTTACACCCTATTCATCTCCTAGCCTTATCTCATAATTACTATATTGAGCGTCAAACTCGTTAATTACTATCAGAAAAGGTAAGTGGAAGAGATATGTTTTTTTTTTTTTGGTGAATGGTAAGTGAAAGAGATGAACACAGTAAGCATGGAAAGCTTCATTAATTTTCTATATGGAAGTGTACTGTGAAAGACATGATATATATCCTCTTTACAATCTTGAGAAAACCCAACTAACTCAAAGCTAACTAATCATAAGTTATAACTATTGGCCTAATTAACTAACTTTACAAATCAGTTACGAGATGGTTATCAATAGACAGTGTGATAGTTACTGATAGCCTCTCACCAATTCCTCCGAGCACGAGATCCCACCCAAGATATCAATCAACCTGTTGGTAACCGACTGAAGACATGTGAGAGGCACATGTTCCATAGTCTTGGGCCAGTAAGGAACAATGTTCATTCACTTATTACGAGCACAATGCACAAAGTAAAAATAGCTTATTTTATACAAGGAAAAAATTTATAAACTGATTTTCATTCCTCTTATATATGTAATTTTACTCTGTTCGCACACTGCACTACAATCACCACACCCAAGCAGAGTCACACGGAACACAAGTGGGCGAGTGTTGCATACATATATATACACAAAACATCACTGGGAAAAGTACGGGCAAAGTAAATCACCTACTGACCAACATGTTATATACGCAACATCACTTTGATCGATCCCATTCTGAAAGGAAGACTAATTACCTAACTTGTATCCATCTTTGAACACATTTTAATTAGTCATTTATTACAACATTATTTTTTATTCTTCTTATCGTTTACCTGGGCAGGTTGAGGTGTCCAGATTCATGGAGATTAGTTCAACTGAATCTCTTAGCTAGATTCATGGAGACTGGTTCAGCTGATGAACCTCTTGTTATTAGATCGGCATCAATGTGTTTAGTTCGAGCTAATTCGGTTGCTAAAGCATCCTTTAGTTCAGTCACTATCATTTTCATGATTGGCCTTTCGATGGGCTTTGGAGAAAGACAAGCCATTGCTAGTATTACCACTTTCCAAGCTGAGTTACTATCAAACTCTCCTCTTAACCTTCAACAATGGCCTTGATATCCCCTTTCGCAATCAATGAGCTAACCCTTTCACTTATGTGAATATTTACTTGAGTCCTCGCTATCACGGATTCACTTGTGATTATCTCCAAAAGCACAACACCAAAGCTATAAACATCACTCTTCTCTGTTAATCAGTTGGATATGCAGTAACTGCCGGACAAAAGAATGTAACTCAATTCATTTTCTGTACGTCAGAATTTGTTAGTAGCACATTTCTTATTTTAAACGAGAGCATCATATATATTTAATATAACTATATTATCTCTTTAATTTAATTTAGCTTTCCTATATTTACCTGCAGAATCAAGTTTGAATTAATGTTTTATTACTTTCTATGTGTTGTTTTCTGTTGTCTAAAAGTCAGTCATATGACTCTTACAATTATCATACTTTCCCTATGTTTCACATCTTTCAGAATACAAACCAAGTTTTGGAATTGATTTGCACAAATTTTTAAAAAGAAATTAATTTTATTTGGGATCTAACCAGAAAGATGTTCTTGTAAGTTACCATTAGCCATGTACTCATATATGAGGCCCTTATTGGTTCCTTCATTACAATAACCAACAAGGGAGGTCAGATTTCTATGATGAACTCATTAGAAGCTTAACCTGGAAATCAAAATTACAACCATGTTTAACCATAAATATTTATTCTTGACCTCAGAAACCTAGTGTAAAGAAATAAATAACTTACTTCAGCTTGGAATTGTTGGTAACCATGAACAGATGACGGGGAAAGCATTTTCACTGCAACTGGAGCGTCATTAATATTGCCCAAATATACTGTTCCGAACCCACCTTTACCAACAATTGTATTGAAGTTGTTTGTGATTCTAAGGACATCAGAGTATGAAAATCTTTGTTTTCTGAATTGATGCAATGAATCATCTTGTTCTGAGAATTCCCGTGACATCTCACTTTGATCTTTTTCAACCACAGAGCTGTTAGTAATCATACGATATTTTTGAACACTAACAGGTCAATATTGAATTTGTTTGGAAGATTTTAAATTAAAAAATGAATCTTCTATGATTGTAGCATCACCTTTCGATTTTCTGTTTTTAAGATTCCACACTATAGCTGCCACCACCAGAAGAACTAAACCTCCACGAACTAATAGTACTATGGGAAAAATATTTTTCCCTTTCTTCTCGTTGCATTGACCAGATTGACATACATATGGATTTTGGCCCACAGTAACATGGAAATCACAGAAAGATTTATGTTTTAACTCATTAAACCTTACGAGTCATTGATAATTTCAGTAGATACTTCAATCTATTTTGGTTGTGCCGAGATATTCAGCGGATCAACAACTAACAACTGCCTATGGAAAATCATAGGTGACACCATTATTTAACATTTGAACCAACATAAAGAATTCCATATTCAATTTTGTGATAAGTCATGGGAATGAAGGTCTACAGAGAGGAAAGAGGGGGGCTATAATTTGGTGTAATCAATGATCAGATGAATACTGAATTAAAAACTCGAAACAAAAAGTAGCAAGTGTGATTAATTTAACTGCAAAATATTGGACGGAGATTAAGAAGATTTATGTAAAAAGACTAAACAATAACCAATAGATAATCATCTAAATAAATAATGATATTATGAATTTGAGAACTTTCAATAAGATCCATACCTTAGTGAGAGGGAACCTTCCTTAAGTGACGACGGAATTGAACCGGAGAGGTTATTCTTCTCCAAGTTTCTGCCAAAACAGAGAAACTATAATATCCTTTTTTTATTTTTTGATACAGAGGATCACAGTTCTTTAATTAACTAACGAAGCAACTTACTAGATCTTCAAGTGTTGTAATTGAGACAGAAATTCGGAAATTTCACCGTTTAAGCTATTGTTTGATAAATCCCTGGAAAACAAATAAATTTCCCCTTTTAACTATGTTTAAATCTTGACACATGTACCAAACCACATCTTGACACTTAAGTACATAACAAAAAGAGTAAAAAGATTAAGAATTAGAAGTTTTTTCTGATCTCATCAGTTGAAAGAAAAAAACTCAATTTCTCCAACTTGGTATGGTCTATCTTTCCTGACAATCCACTTGAAGATAAGTTCCTGTTTTGCACAACCAATGTTATCATTCTAGTTTTGTAAAGCAATACTATTGATATGAAAAGCATGACTTACAAAGTCGTGATTCTTGGGGAACCATTGCGATCATAAATACAATTTAGACCATTCCACAAGTAGGCTACAGGGGCACATGGATCACCTTGCAAATCTCTTGTCACCACATAAACTGACTTGATAGTTGTAATTGCATCATCTATTTTATTTATTTATTTTGAAATTAAAAAAAAATTGTAAAGAGCGGCTTAGATCACGTATATTATAGTGTAAAACAGAGAAATGGATTTTGACTTATGAGAAATCATATTCTTTCTTGGCATACCATCTCCTTGGAATGTATCTGATTGCTGGAACTCTAATACTCTGTAAATTTCAATAGCATTGATGATGGGAGGCAGGGTTGAATTCTGGGTCATCTCAAGTGAAAATTGAATTTCTTTCCAACTGGTGGCTGACGGGGTATATATAGTGGTGGCACTCAGGTATTGTGGTGAAAATTTTTGATACCATAGCTCTCCATTCTGGGTGATCCTGAATTCTCTTGTCTGATTCTTTGCTAACACTTGAATCTCCATGAAGTGCATGTTAACATAGAATTATATTGGTTGCTTTGATCTTCTGGCTCCTCCATTTTTATTACCAATGGAGCACTAGCATTTACTGGTGCAACTGCGGTGCTCAAGACAATTGCTGGCGGTTTGCAAGAGTTCTGGCTTATAGAATCAGCAGGAATAGAAACACTTAACTGTGTCTAGTCATTGTTGTAGTTGGGGGTGTACCAGAAACGATCATAATCATCATAGTTGTACCTTTGAGAAAATCAAAATAATGTTGAGGGCCAACGGATCAATTGGGTGTTGGTACACACGAATTTGAGAGAAAAACAGCTTCTATTACTCACAAGAATAGAATTACAGAGATTTACAAACTCAAAACAAAACAACTCTCAAACTCAGACCACTGACACAACACTCACTAAGAATTCTCACTACTTGGATGAATTCACTCTTGGTGTTTCTGTGTGTCTAAGTGATG
>PYAF01004126.1:1127845-1144973 GCA_007407185.1 Glycine tomentella | reverse complement strand
TGTCCTCCAACTTCTTCCAGAGGGCATATGCGTCTGTCTCCTGTGCAACATGGTGGAAGACACTATTGTCAATCCATTGACGGATCTGACCAATAGTTTTTCGATTTGATTTCTTCCACTCCAACTCCTTAGCAGAATCAGGATTGTTACCCATCAATTCTATGGGATCGAACAAATCTTTACAGCTTAGGAGATCTTCTATTCGAGGTCTCCACAGCGTATAATTTGTAGCAGTAAGCATAATCATGGCTCCGGAAGATGATGTTGACTCTTCTGTGGTCATTATCACCTTATAGTAGCTTAATTCACCAAAACAAGGTTGAATCTTACAAAATGGAGCTCACCGTTGCGTCTGGAATGGTCAACAATGATGGAATTAACACTTCACGGCCAATATTCCACTATTGAGGCAAAATAGCTGATGGGTCACAAGACACTGTTAACCACACAATTAGCCAGGTAAGTGTATCGTGGGAGTCTCTCTGTGCTATGCAACGGTGACTAATTAAATAACCACACACTTTCCTAGACACCAACGGTGCAATTAACTTTATCTTGTGGAATTGACACTTCACGGCCAATATTTCACTATTGAGGCAAAATAGCAATTTCCCAAAACTTTAGGGACCAAATCACAATTTCAGAAAGATCAGGGGTTAAACTGAAATTTCAGAAAGATAAGGGGCCAAACTGAAATATCAGAAAGATAAGGGGTCAAACTGAAATTTTAGAAAGATAAGGGGTCAAACTGCAATTTTAGAAAGATAACTCCGGTTGTCTTCTCAGGCGATGAACAGTAACTCCGGTCGTCTTCTCCGGCGACGAACTGTAACTTCCGGCAGCGTTGACCAAACTTTGACTGCGATTTCTGGGCTCGTTTGAACTCCGATTAATTCGCCGTTTGTTGCGTTGGACTCGGTTCGACGAGACGAATCCAATGGTGCAATCAAAACTGAATTTCGGGCAAAACTCAGAAAACCCAGAAAAACGATAAATCGACCAACACCTCAAACGTGGCTCTGATACCACTTGTTGAGGGCCAACGGATCAATTGGGTGTTGGTACACACGAATTTGAGAGAAAAACAGCTTCTATTACTCACAAGAATAAAATTACAGAGATTTACAAACTCAAAACAAAACAACTCTCAAACTCAGACCACTGACACAACACTCACTAAGAATTCTCACTACTTGGATGAATTCACTCTTGGTGTTTCTGTGTGTCTAAGTGATGATTTACAACTGAGGTTTGCACCTCTATTTATAGGCTGAAGAATGGTGTGAACGTTTGAGGGTGGTGGTGGCCAGCTGGTGGAAAGCTTGTGTGCAGCTGGAACTGGTGGACAGCTGGTGAACGGCTGGTACTTGGAGGACAGCTGGTGAACGGTTGGAACTAGGAGGACGGCTGGAACTTGCTGGAAGTCATCAAATAAGTCCAAAAGAATCAATCAATCTTATAATGCAAAATATTTAATCGAAACGTATGACTTCACCTGTAGCTTCTGTTTGAACCCAAATCCCACCTGTAGTAAAATTCCAATGATACAAATTCAGTGACAAAATATCATTTGTCAAAGTTCCCAATTCTATGGCTGATATAAATGGTGTCCCATGACCTGTGTTAACAAGACAGATTTGTACGTAATCTAGTGAAGATACTAATAGTTACTAGAAGTGTTTTTAACACTTGCAATGAAAAATTAGGATCTACTTTGCATTCAAAATATACAACAACAATAAATAGATAGATTTGTATATCTGTATGCAGTGACGGATCTAGGACCCTGGGTTAATGGAGGCAATTTATTTAAAAAAATAAAAATTAATAATTATCATTATCATATGCAATAATTGAGTTTAAATACGAAGATAAGAAGTATAAAATATAAAATTTTAAGATAAATATTTGCATTTTATTAAAATAAGAGGGTGCATTTACTTACTCTCACATTTAAACTGGTAAGAAGGTTCAAATACATAAAATAGGGAGTGCAAAATATAATATTTTAGGACAGATACTAGTGATTTTATTGAAATGAGGGGTGCATTTACCCACCCTCACTCCAACATAGCTCTGTCGGTGTTTGTATGTATGTTCCTGAAACAACAAAAAAACAAAAAATTTCTTCAACCGTGTACAAACTCTACAAAATTTTTCACCCAGACCAATATTTGTTGTCAACTCTCTTATGAGTGAAAATCTAAAGAGTAAATCTTATTTTTACTTTTCAGGTCTAAAACTAGACTTGAACTTTTCTAGTTTGTGTCTGGTGCCTTTTCTTTCTAATGGATATGCTTCTATTTATAATAGTATAGAGAGATGGATTTGGATATTTTTTTAACGAGAAAAAGAAAAGAAAAGATTAATGTAACAATAAAATATTATTCTTATTTTATGAACAACTTTCATATTTATAAAATAATACTTTTTTTATATTAATTATATTCTTGGTGTTTGCAAAGAATATAATAATATTGTACTAAAATATTTATTTGATTAAATTAAATTTTTTAATTTAATTATCAAATAAATTATTTTTTTTTTGCAAAGATTATAACACTAGTTTATGTTTGACCCTGTAGGTTCAATAATAAATCAGTAGTAAATTAATCATAATTAATTTACTAATCAAAGTATGCGTCTAGCAACACTCCTTATTATCCGAATAACATGAAGTAATATCTTTTACCTTCAAAAAGCAATAGAATGTAATATTTTTTTCCATCGTTTACAACTCAAGGTTAAGTCTAGAGTATAATATTATTGTAATAAGCTAACACATTTAATCGATGAATGACTTAAGAAACTTTCTTCTTTCATTTATAATATCTTAATTCTATCATAGAACTCAAACTCATTACCTAGAGTTGATGGATTTCTTCTTGATTAATAATTAATTCTACAAGTATTTAATCATATTCAATATTCATTCAACTAGTGCCCTAAGATATTAGGTGTCCGGAATTAAAACATAATAAATTATTTGTTAATTACTATGATAATCTCATATCAAAGAAAACTATTATATTTCTTCTTAAGAACTTCCTATTGAGATATCAAGGTAATGTTAACTCTTAGGAATTCTCAATTGAGTCAGTTCAATGATAACATCCACATGTACATCATCTATATATGCAATTTAATAAATGAGATATATTAATATTTAATTTATCCAATAAAAATTATTACATATATATTAATCTATCAAAAACAATTTAAATTTAAATTATAAATAATTTATTTCTCATTATCATAATTTCTGTCATGATAATAAATCTCTAATTTTAATTAAAAATTTATCAAATTAAAAATATAATAAAACAATAAATATGATAATAAAATATAAAATAATTCCTTACTAAAATTGATAATATAATACATTAGATCTTGAATATACATTTATTTCTAATAAGTACGTACAAGATCTCCTTCTTCCCGTCAACAGATGCATCACATATAATATCACTCTACCCCACCGATTAGATCCAAGAAGAAGTCAAACTGTGGTAACATATCTTGGCCATCGTAATTTCCGTACAAAAAAGTAGTGTCATATACAGTTGTAGTACAACGGTAACAATCATATGTGTGTTCGGATACCAACTTGAAACAGACACATGGAGTAAATCGTAGGTCAATCAATAGATGGCCATTATGAATTTTGAGACAACCACGGTCGGCCGACAATCTAGAAGGGCACATAGTCCTCTAACGTCAAGTGTATCAGCATGAAAAAGCTTGAGACCATAATGGTCCACACATTTTTTTACAATATTATCTAATTATTATATGACAATATATATATATATATATATATATTGTAAAAACCATATATAGAATTATTTCAAATGAATTGAACAAAAATCATAATGAACAAATGGTCTAAACTTACCACTTCAGTTATATCGCATCTATCTGAAAGAGTAAACTCACAATGTACCGTGTCCATGTGGTACGTCCTCCTTTGTAGACAGAGGTTTTGTTGCTGCGATGGAGAGATTCGGGCTCAGTCGTTGTTTCCCAGCTAGCTCCGGATTTTCTCGAGGGCTGACTAGTAAGACATTATATTATATCTTTAATTTTGAAGCTCAAAACTGGCCACTTAACATGGCAACAGTTTGTCCCTTACGTCTATAGTAGAAGGCCATCAATGTGGAATATGCTGTACCATTTATTACATGCCATAACTATGGAGAGTTATTATTGTGCCTTTTTTCTTTTGTTTCTTGCTATTTTTATTTAGCCCTTATAATATACTTATTTTTTTCATTTTGTCTTTGTAATATTTGAATAATTTTCTTTTAGTTCCTAGCATTTTTTAAAAGGGACTAACTCAAAATGAACAAAATATTAGAGACCAAGAGAAAAATAGATATACTACAAGGATTAAAACAAAATAATAAGAACTAAAATAAAATAAAAAATAGAAGGACAATTGTATAAAAAAAAATTACAAGGACCAAAACCGAAATGATGATACATTATAAGCACCAAAAATATAATTCAAATCATTAATATATTATAAGTAAGATTAATTGTCCAATAAGATAAATATAATATGCAGTCAATTAAATAAGGTATAATTGAGAAAAAAATAATGACTATATATTTCAATTTCTCTATTTTAAAATGTATTTTATCAAACAATTATTTTTATGCAAATTAAATATTTCTTTTAAGCATTATAGGTAAAATTAACTATTAAATAACAATAGAAACTATATTTATTAAATATAATATGTAGTCAAATTATTAAATATAAAAATAGTCTATTAAAACATGTGTTTTTATAATAAAAAATAAAAAACAAATAGTTAATAGGCATGCATGTCATATTAATAATATAATTACATTATCAATTAATTAGAAATGTATTCTTTAAATATTTTTTATGATAGTTGTTAAAAAATCAATAAATAAATAAACTTATAAGACAAAATGGTTTGATGGTAATTGAATGATAACATACATAAAAAGACTTTACACTATAAATACGTTTGTAATTGTCTATTCATAAATATATTATATTTAATAAATATCATAATTAATATATTATTGTATAAAATAGTTTATAAGTTAATGAGAAAAAAATTATATATTAAGAGTTTCAATCAAATGTATAATAAGTTTAATTTATTGATTATTATAATTATTAACTTAAAATTTAAATATAAATAACATGGATTTTCATTCTTCATTGTTTATTTTTACACCATTTTGTACTTTAATTTGGGCTACGATTACCACTTCCAATCACAAATTAGCATATATATATATATATATATATATAATTTGTTGACACTTATAATAATTAACATAAAAAGTAAAATATAATTAACATTGGTTTTCATTTTTCATTATTTATTTTTACACCATTTGTACTCTGCACTACGATCATCACTCCTTAACGCAGATTCACATGGACGACAACTGAGCAAGTGCATGCATTTATACAAATCTCACTGAGATAAAGTACGATCCTACTGACCAACTTCTTATGCAACATCACTTCCTTTTTGAGACTTGATTTCATTAACTCATGTCCATCATCCAACACACTTTAACTACTTATTTTATTTTATTCTTCTTATCTTGGCTAGTTAAGTTTTCACCTAGCCAGGGGAAGGAGTTCGGTGCTTAGATTCATATTGACCGGTTCCACTGAATCATTGACACCACCACTATATTTTCTTCGAGCTACTTCGGTTGCTAAAGTCTCCTTTAGTTCAAACACTATCACACTCATAACTGGCCTTTCTTTGGGATTTTGAGAAACACAAGCCATTGCTATTTCTACGGCTTTCCAAGCTGAGTTAATATCAAAATCTCCTTCTAACCTTGAGTCAACAATGCCCTTGATATCCCCTTTCGCAATCAAGGAGCTAACCCTTTCAATTACGTTGCCCTTTTCTTGATTCCTTGCCATTACAGGTTGATTTGTGATTATTTCCAAAAGAACAACTCCAAAGCTATAAACATCACTTTTCTGTGTTAATCTATTGGATGAATGGTAGCTGCAAAACCCAATTTAGTTTCTCTCAGTTTGTGGTGATAATTAACTTAAATATTCATGTAGAAACTCACTATATTTTCCCAGAAAATGATGGATAGGACCATAATTAAAGTACTTACTGAGGGTCCAGATAACCAAGACTACCAGCAACAACAGTTGACACGTGAGATTCCCCATCAGTTGGGATAATTTTGGATAGACCAAAATCAGATAATTTTGCTTGGAAGTATTCATTCAACAAGATGTTTGTAGATTTCACGTCTCTGTGGATTATTGGAGGCTTGCAACCGTTATGCAGATACTCCAATCCTGAGATATTAGATTTGGGGCAAACATATTGACAGGGTAAAAGGAAAGTTAACAAATTAAAACTTTCCAAACACACAATTTGAAGTTTAGTTTCTGACCGAAGGCTGAATCCACTGCTATATGAAGTCTGTCTTCCCAGCTCAAGAATTTTGATTTACTGTGTTTACCTGCAGGAACAAGTTTTGAAAATTTCTATAAATACCTACTTTTGTTTATTAGAAGTCAGGCATACAACTCATACAGTTGGGCAATATGAAAATTTCCACATCCAGAGTTTCAGAATTCAAAGCTAACTTGGAAATTGATTTGCACAAATTCGTAACAAGAAGTTCATCTTATTTGGGAACTAACCAGAGAGATGTTCTTGTAAGTTTCCATTAGCCATGTACTCATATATGAGACTTTTATTGGTTCCTTCATCACAATATCCAATAAGGGAAGTCAAATTTTTATGATGAACTCTCATTAGAATTTTAACCTGTAAATCAAAATCACTACCATGTTTAACCATATATACTTTCAGCTCAAAAACCCAGTGTAAAGTGATTAATAACTTACTTCTGCTTGAAATTGTTGATAACCATGAACAGACGAAGGGGAAAGCATTTTAACTGCAACTGGAATGTCATCGATATAGCCCAGATAAACTGTTCCAAATCCTCCTTTACCCACAATTGTATTGAAATTGTTGGTAATGTTAAGGACATCAGAGTATGAATATATCTGTTTTGTGGATTGCAGTAATGAATCATCTTGTTCTCTGTATTGTGGTGAGATCGGACTTTGATCCTTCTCTACCATTAAAGCTGTTGAATCAAATATGCAATAGTTTTGAAAACTAACAGGTTACGAGTTTGCTTGGCAAATTATCAATAAAAATATTTTTATCAATGTAGGCGTCACCTTTGGAATTTCTCCTTTTAAGGGTCCATAATATTGCTGCCACGGCCACCAGAAGGATCACAACCCCACCAACGGATGCTAATACGGGTGTAACAATGTTCTTTTTTCCCTCTTCCTCTTCCGTCTCTTTTTCCTTTTCGTTGCATTGACCAGATTCACATAGATGTGGATTTTGGCCCACACTTACATAAAAAATACAGAAGATTTATGTTTTAACTCTCAGTAAACCTTCCAAGTCATCCATAATTTGGTGTAACCATGTCCGTTGTGTTAGAATTCAAACTCTCCCACCGTCCATCTAGAAGAAGCATGACAGAATTGACCATTCAATGGTTGTTGGCAGACAAGTTTGAAAGAAGAAAAGATTGGCAGCCTACAAGCCATCAAAATTGACAAAGCTTTTTCACATTACAATAATTTTCAACCTTTTGTAGCTATATATAGGAAGTGTTACGGTGGGTTCTAAGCAGAGAGAGGAAAAACATTGAAAGAAAGTGCAGTAGCACTTAGTTAAAAGAGAGGAGAGTAGAGTTTTGTCTTGTGAGGAAAAATAGAAAGAGTGATTATAAGTTAGTGGGAGTATTTTGAGAGAATAAAATTTTTGTAGTGTGTTATTGAATTTCTTGTCAATTTAAATACAAAGAGTTTTCCTCAAATATTTTCATCATCTCTCGATACTTCCAACACGTTGAATTAAAATAAAATAAAATATCTAGTACGATTAAGAGATAACTGCAAAATATTGGACATAGATAAAGAATATTTATGTAAAAGACTAAAATATAACTAATTGGTAGTCATTGCGTTAAAAAATGACGATATTATGAATTTGAGAATTTTCAATAGGATCCATACCTTAGTGATAGGGAACCTTCCTTCGATTTTTCAACAAGTGTTGAGGGAATTGAACCTGAGAGGTTATTATTCTCCAAGTTCCTGCCAATAGACGAAAACTTTAATATCCTTTTCTATTTTCTAAATGCAGAGGAATCACATAGTTCCAGACATCAAGTATCAGTCCAGTAACTTACAAGATCTTCAAGTGTTGTAATTGAGACAGAAAATCAGGAACTTCACCGTTTAAGCTATTGTTTGATAAATCCCTGGAAAGCAAATAACTTGCCCGTTTTAAGTATGTTTAAATCTTTTTCTTGACACATAAGTACATACCAGAAAGAATAAAAATATTTGAAATAAGGGATTTTTCTAGTCTCATCATTATTGGACCAGGTGAAAAAAAATAAAAAACTCACAACTTCTCCAACGTGGTGAGATTTAAAATTGAAGGGTCTATCTTTCCTGACAATCCACTTGAAGATAAGTTCCTGTTGTGCACAACCAGTAGTTATTATATATGTTATCATTTCAGACTCAGTTTTCTAAAACTATAATGTTAAATTGGAAAGGATGACTTACAAATTTATGATTCTTGGGGAGTCATTTACGGGATGCGTACAATTCAGACCCTCCCACAAGTAGTCTTCCGGGCTGCATGGATCACCTTGCCAATCTCTTGTCACCCCATAAACAGACTTGATGGTCGTAATCGCATCAACTATTTTTTTTTTTATTGAAATGAAAATAAATAAAAAAATAATTGTAAAAAAGTGTAGATTAACTATATTAGTGTAAACCAGAGAAATGGATTTTAGATGTTAGAAATCATATTTGTTTTTTCTTGGCATACCATCTCCTTGGTATGTGTCTGGTTGCGGGAACTCTTTCACTTTGTAAATTTCAATGGCATTGATGATGGGAGGTAGGGTAGAAGTCTCGGTCATCACAAATGAAAATTCAATTTTTTCCCCACTGATGCCTGAAGTGGTGTATATAGTTTTGACCATGTGATACCTTGGAGACACATTTTCATCCCATGGGTTTCCGTTCAGGGTGATGTTGAACTCTCTCGTCTGATTGTTTGCTAACACTTGAATCTCTGTGAAGTGCAAGTAAACATAGAATGGCTGAGTTGGATCATCTGGCTCCCAGCTTATTACCAATGGAGCACTAACATTTGCTGGTGTAATTGCGGTGCTCATGACAACAGCTGGCGGTTGGTAATCGTTCTGCACTAAAGAATCAGCATCAGTCGGAACTTGTAGTGGTGTGACTGGTGTCCGTGTCTCTAGATCGCCATGGCTCCAGTAACGATCATAAACATCATAGTTGTACCTGTGAAAAAATCAAAGTAAGTCCAATAGAATAGAATCTTTTACTGCAAAAGATTTATCCAAAACTTGTGCAATTTCACCTGTAGCCTCTGTTTGAACCTAAATCCCGACGGATGTACTTTTCCAATGATGCAAATGGAGTTTCATAAATGTCATTTCTCAAAGTCCTCAACTCTATAGCTGATATAAATGGTGTCCCAAGGCCTGTGTCAACCATACAGATATGTACGTAATCCAGTGAAGGTACATATATGATCTCAAAGGTTAGGGAAACAGATGCATTGTTTATGTTCACTGTATCCCACCGGTTAGCCCCGAGAAGAAGATCAAACTTTGGTAACATATTTAAACCATCATAATTTCCGTACAAAAAAGAAGCCATGATCAGATACTTGGAGCCTCGTGTGATGTTTATTTTGTAGCAGTTCCTTTTTCCTTCCGGGAAGCTTCTGAGATTCCACACGTTTCTTAGAAACTTATCTCTGAGTTCAGATACTATTTTCCTTCTCACACCAGTATTTATGAAATTTGCATCTGATGTATAGTTTAAGCCTGTTTCTGGTTCAGTAAAGTTCACACCTGCAGGAGCTCCGCAAGCTATGCTGATGAATCCTAAAGCATAGAATGCATACATTATGCATGGGTCTTGAGGCTTCAGCTAAACCTTTATTAGATAATGATATACTGAAGTTCATGTTTTAAATTTGTTATCAAACCTGATTGATCCTGAGCTTGAATCAGAACGGCAAGAACTAGACATCCTAGAAAAGCAACTAGGAAACTCCTCGGCATTCCCATTTCTTATCACCTTCTGCCTTGTGCCTTTGAAGTAGAATATGACAAATATATATCAGGTTGCTGTTATGACTTATACTACAAATTTGTATTTTGGCGACGTGATCACAATTTGAGATTAGTGACGATTATATGTAAAGATTCAATCTTGCGTCGCTTCTCTTGATAAGATATTAAAAATACCTAACAAGCTAGTTTGATAGATATAAAATGAGGGAGAGGATACATGAATGAGAAGGAAATCAAATACGAAGACAAAAAGAAACAAATATTCTACCACTGCATAGTGCAGTGATAACAAAACATGAGTATATGCTGAACCCACCGTGTGTAAGACAAAGTGTTTTGACTGGTTCTGTTGCCTCGGGCTCAGGTGTTTCTCAGCGCGCGGCTGCTATGATATCCGAGGTTCAGATATTCTTGTACCGTATGTTTTGGTGGTGGATCGATGAAAAACTCATGCATTTAACTTAGTAACAGTTTGTCGCGTACAGCACAAGACAAGTCAATGTGGAATATGTTGTATCGGTAGATTCCATACAAAGAAACAGACGACGACTATAGACTTCCTCAGATTGTGATTGCGCCGACCGGCGGTACAAAACAAAGTCAATACCTTGGATTCTTTGCTTCCAGCGTACGTCCACAACCACAGACCTATACTTCCCGTTCCCCAAAATAGTATCTTACAACTTATTATTATTCTTGAAATTTAAAAAGATATTTCATGTCTTAATTTGACAAATTAGAAATTAATATGTAAAAAGTTTTATATATATATATATATATATATATTGAGTTAATTGAATCAAACTAGTTGAATTATATGTCACTTAAGTTTGATTTATTTATTTAATGAGCTCAATTTTTAACTCAAGTTCAGTTTATTTGGTTTGTGAACCAAATTCAATAAATTAATTATTGAATCAAGTTTTGTATTATTTTTTAGTTGATTGAGTTGATTATCACTCCAATTGGTTATTTCGCACCAATATAATATCATAGTGATCCATGAAAATAGTATAGATTAGGTAAAGTATATTTGTAAAAAAATATTTAAAAAGTGAAATATCTAAATGTACATATATAGTTTATTTAAAATAAGATATTAAGCAAGAGAGATTAAAATTAATGTTATTATTTCTGAAAATTAAAAAAAAAAAATTAGAAAAAATATCATGCAACATAGATTAAAAGTTATATGCTATTTTTATTAGTTTATCCAATATATCATCAAAACATTTAAGTTAATAAAAAAAACTCTAACTCATCATAAGAAAAAAAACTCTAACTCACGTGTAATTAATAATTTTTTATCGAATAAGTTTAGTTTTTTTACTGATAAGTTACTAAAGCTACACAATTTATTTGTCAAACATATAGAAACTAATTAAACTTGACTGCATAGAAATAAGCTAAAGACTAAATCGTAATAAGTATAAGTATATATCATGAGATAAGATAAGGAAAAAAAATAAAGATTAAATAAAAAGGAAATATATATGATATTTTATTGACTTATACTTGTTACTATTATTAACTTAATTTCATTTTTATTTTTTAAGTTTGAATTAATGAATTATGTGTAATTTTGGATCTTTAAATTCTTTTTCAAACTAATAGAAGTGTTTGCGGGTCGGTTCGGATCGATTTTGGTCAAATTTAGAACCCAACCCAATCAAATGTGATCGATTCGATTTGGTTCGATTTTCAGAATGAAAAAAACTTGAAACCTAACCCAACCCGTTCATGATCGATTCGGTTCGATTCAACGGGTTACCCATTTAATTTTTTTTTCTTAGAACTACTATTTTATATCATGAGTCTTTCAAATATTCAATACAATTAACACAATATTATCAAATGTATGAAAGTAGTAAAATTGATTCATTTAATATCATCAACATAATATTCTAAACTAGACTTATAATATAAATTAAAACAAAAGATTCTTGAACAAGATTTACTATAATAGTCTGAATCACAACTATTTCTTACAAACTAAGCTTTGCTATAACCAAATTTGTTGTAATCAGATTTGCTGAAACAAACAACTGAACAAAATATGATTCATTAATATTATAAACACGGTAAATAAAATATGAAAAAAGGTAAAATAAATAATATACCTGAAAGTAATACATTAAAAAGTTCCAACACTTACTTTCAACACTTGGAGACCCAATATCAGTAATATTTAAAGCCAAATCAAACAATTCTAAAAATTTAAACACAATCCTGTTAGCACAAAATTAATTGATATTTTATACGGATATAAAAAATGAAATAAGGGATTACACACCTGATTCAATCTTTTCTGCTTCATTTATTTCAACTTGCAAGTCATTAACATTTTGCTTAGTAGATCTAAGCCAATTTTGGATATAAATGAAAGCTTCAACAGTAGTAGGATTTAAGGAATTATGAAATGAATCTAGAATTCTACCCCCTATATTAAATGCAGACTCAGATGATACAGTATATACAGGAATAACCAATATATCTTTAGCCATACAGGAAATAATATAATATTTGGATGTCTTCAATTTCCACCAATTCAAAATGTCAAACTCAGGGTGATCATCTTCAACATCATTCTCCAAATACTTATCTAACTCATTTTTTTGCACCTCACCCAGTTTTTTCTTGATTTTCATTCAAAATTCATCATCTGAATCATCATCCTTTCACCTTTGTCATCATTATGTTGTGAGACCATGTTTGAAGTCAATGTACTAGAATTAGTTGAATTGCTACTAGAATGAGAAATAGAATGTTCTAATACATATTGCTGATTCAGTTTCTGAATGAGGTCTTTCAATTTTTTCGTTATGTCCATACTCTTCTCAATACCATACATACAATTAAAACAAAATTGAATGTACTCACATTTATAACGAAGATCAAGGAACATGGCAACAAACAAAAGGTAGTTAATTCTACCACTTTCCCAATATTTGTTAAACTTTAAGTGCATATTTGCTGTCATCCTTTGTATCACTATGTTATCATTATGGGAAGAAAGAATTTTTTAATTTTTAATATATATATATATATATATAATAAAATTTATATTATTATTATAGGTTCACGGATCAGGTCAACGGGTCAACGGATCTATAAATCTAAACCCATGATTCAACCCGTACATGATGAGTTTTGATCGATTTGGTTCGGTTTTGATCCAAATACATAAATGACTCAACCCAAACAGTTCGGATTAGTTCGGGTTCACGGATGACCCGTACTCGCAAAGACCCCTACAAACTAATTATATATTTCTATATTTAAAATTAAACAATGTGGTCCTTATATGTCAAATTTTTATATTTAAACCCCGTAAAGTCTCTTTTCTACTTAATTTATTTATAAATTGAATTAAATTAAACCTTAGTTTTCTCATAACTCGTCAATTAAAACACCAAATTTCTAATAATTTAGGGTTGAGTGAACTTATAGAGGTAAGAATACCGGTTGAAAAATTTAATAGGGAATACTGAATTCAAAACCTGCAAATGTAAGAATATTGGCCTCTAAGAGGTGAGAACACTTACCTAGAGAAATTAAATGAGAATACTTATAGTGCATACTCAAAGTGACAACATTGGATTCGGAGACTTACTAGGCTTGTGAAGTTAATTTTGTATAACGATGGTGAATGGACTTAATTAGAAAACAAAATTAAGTTCAAGAACCTAATTAATAAATAGTTAAAGAAATTAATTAAAATTTGTAAAATATTTCAAGAACCTATAAATTAATTTAATTACCGTAATTTAAAACCAAAGCAGTCATGAGATAGGTTTAGAAATTTGGAAGTTTTAGTACAAAAAACCAAATATAGACTTTTTTCTTTTCTTCAAGAGGTGAAGTCAAACTCCAATATCAGGACTTAACAATTTGCACATACTTCTCAAATTGTAGACTAAATTTAATTTAAAGCAAAAAATAAATAAATAATTTATTTTTTAAAATATCAAATTAAGTTAATTCATCGCATACATACTCAATTTTTTTTACCAAATACGAACTCAAGGTAAGAATAACTTATTTTATAGATTTGAGAAAAAATGATTATGCATTAACAATGTCAAAAGTTTCACATAATCCCATCCCAAGTACTGCCATAAATATAACCAATTAATGATGGTCATCACCATAAATAACCATATTATGAATTTGAGAGTAAAGCCACCGTGTCGTGTGGCCCTTCTAGTAGACAAGTATAGATTATGACGGGTTTTGTTGTGCTGTACGTTTCTCGATCGGGGGCTACTTTCGTCGAAGGGATGCAGTACTGTGACCTTATGTTTCGTGATGGATCGATCAAAACCATTTAACATGGTAACAGTTTGTCCCGTAGTGCAGTAGAAGTCAATGTAGAATATGTTGTACCGGTAAATGCCATACTAGAAAACAGACGATGAGTATTGACGGGGTGGGACAAAAGACAGTAACCATTATCTTGCTTGCACCAAAACCATTTTACACGCTAACTCGGGTCAAACACTCTAACACTTTCTGCCCTGCAGAAGACGATGACTAAACTAAAGAAATAGCTTTGCTCTTTGCTTCCAACGTCCACAACCACATGTCTCTACTTCCAATGCAAATTGGATTACTGTCTCTCTTGAAGTGTACATATTTATATAAATTTTAATTTTATTTCAGGTGTTGCAATTTTACTTTTTAATTAATTTAATTTAAATTTCTGTTATTTTTTATTTATAGGTAAATTGTTTAAATTATATTTTTAGTTTTAATTATTACATTTTTTGGTATTATGAATTCTACTGTTAGTCTTAAATTATATCTTAAAATATTTTTAATTAAATTTAAAATAAGTAAAAAAAAAGTAACCTTTACTTAAGTAGGCGTTATATTTTTATTATATTAATTAATAGTAGTATAATAGTTAAATAAATAATCTAATATAAAATTTGGGAGAATTAATTTAAAAGCAAACTTTTAAGATAATTAATGTTGTAAGCTTTTTTAATTAACTATTAGTAGACTATTTAAGGGGACAAAATTTTGGGAAGTTAATGCAAAGATACGTATAATTTTTGAATTACTAATTAGTTTAAAAGTTTATTCGATGCAAAATATGTCTGTATATGTAAGGGAGTATTTGGTAGGGGAAAATTTAGTTTTTGTCGGTGAATCATGTTTTATGGAGTTGAATAAAATTTGTTTGATTACTTATTGAAAATTTTTAGATAAATTTTTTAAGAACTAAAAGAGTTATTCATATTTTTATTTTAATTATTTATTATATTATATAATTTTATAAAAAAATAACATGATGTTTTAAAAAGAAAAATTAAACTAAAAAATGTAATCTCTCCCATAAAATTTTTTTTGGAGAAAACTGATTAAAAACATTATTTAAAAACATTCTATCCTAGGAATGTTATTTTTGTAAAAATACATATCAATCATGAAAAACTAGTTTTCTTAACTTATTATTTCTGGAAAATAAAAAACTTTTCTCTTACCAAACTCTCTTAGTGCAGAATTTTATTTTCCCCTCCACGTGCATTGACCAAATGAACTTGACAATTAAATTAATTAATTTGATTCAATTAATTATTTTATAAATTTGAACCAAATAAATTATAATTAATTATATTTTTAAATAAATAAAAATATTTTCAACTTGAATCAATATGATGATTCAATAAAAAAAATGAGTGAAATATAATTTTAGTCTCTTAACTTATTAAGATTTTTGTTTTTAATCCCTCAAACTAAATGTTTACTAATTTTAATTTTCTATCTATTTAATTTTTATTTAATTTTTTATCACTATCATTAAATAGTTTTTCAGTTAAAGGATAACGTGATAGTTTTTGGTCTCCAGAAGGATCACAACCCCGCTCTTTTACTTCATCAAACAAAACAACCATAAAAAAACTACATATTCAGAATTATAAAATATATATATATATATATATATATATATATATATATATATATATATATATATCAGCGAAACTCCTCATCTTCAAACGCGCACGCACACCGAATCTCCTCCCACATTTAAAATTCTTAATTCAATCTTATCCTTCCCACAACACCAGCACCTCCCACCACAATCTCCATATGTCCTTCACATTCTCACCAAATAATTACATAATTTTTATAAATTTTATCCAAGGAAAAAATAAATAACACCAAACCCAAACAGTTTGGAGATCAACAAGTGGGCAAGTGTTGCATTTATATATAGACGAAGTCTAGCATACAAAAGGAAAAGATGTTTCGTATGATGCGTAAGAAATATCAGTCGTTGGATTAAAATTTTAAGATGGATTAGTAATTGGAAACCTGTTGATGTAGTATTTTCACTTTATCTTTTGATTACGAGAAGGACACATGGTGACAGGAGACGTCATCTCTACTAAAGTACTTTACTTTACGAAAAATATTTATTCATTTCATTTAATATATACAATTAAATGCAAAAAGTTGAGAACAAATTGTTTAAATGATATTGAGTTTAATTTTTTTATGAAAATAATTTAATTAAATTTTATTTATTTTTAACAAAATTTTTATATGAAAAATATTTTTTCAAATTAATTAAATATTTTTTTCTCGGTCATTATTTATTTAATTTAATATAATTTAAAAATAAATAATTTAAAAAATGTTGTTATTAGTTTATTTTTTTTATTATTTGAGTAATTTAATATAATTTAAAAAGAAATAATTTAAAAAACATTGTTATTAGTTTAATATATTTTTTTATTATTTGAGTAATTTGAAAAGACAAATAAATTTGTTTATATATTGAGTAGGAAATTACAAAATTTAAATAACACATGTAAGTTTAATTTGAAAAATAAAATTTAAATTTTAGGTTGTTTGAAAATTAATAAATTGGATAGTAAAATAATTTAATAAATATATAAATTTAATTATTATAATA
>PYAF01004126.1:1060207-1097213 GCA_007407185.1 Glycine tomentella | reverse complement strand
GCTCCAAACTCTCACAAAGAATGGCCAAGTCCAAGGAAGAGATGAAAGAATTAAAGCAAGTGCAGTAAAATAGCTTTTGATAAATAATAATAGCATTCAATACATCCCAATGAAATTTACATCAAGTGCTAGTGCCCTAACTACAATGAAAGCTTAGCCAAACCTCATGATGAGTGGCTGAGATACAAAAAGAGGCATATCCAGCTGAAGCAAGGAAGAAGAAGATGGAGATGCAACTCCACTTGTACCTTCAACTCCCTTAATCCCTAGCTAAGGAACCCAAGCTCTAAAACCCTAAGTTTGTGTTTTTCTCCCCTCCAAAAACGTCCATTGAATGCTGGTGGTTGGAGTATTTAAAGCTCTCCACCTGAAATCTCTGTTTTGCCCTTAATGTAGGCAGCTGTCGACCTGTGGCGCCCATGGCGCCACACTGGCGCCCATGGCGCCAACTTCCAGAAGGTGTGGCGCTGGTGGTGCCAACTTGGCGCTAAAGGCGCTGGCTGAAAGGGCATATGGCGCTTCTGGCGCGGGAACAGGCGCTGAAGGCGCTGAACTCCAGAGACTATGGCGCTCAAGGCGTGGATTTGGCGCCCTTGGCGCCAACTTGCAGAGTGTGTGACGCCCTTGGTGCGAGACTGGCGCCCTAGGCGCCAGATTCCAGTAGCTGTGGCGCTCTTGGCGCCACCCCTGGCGCTGATGGCGCCAGCTGCTTCTTCAGGCTTGGTTCTTTCTCCTTTGATTTAGCCTTTTTCTTGGTATTTTGGTCGATTTCCTGTCAATACATCAAGATAGCTCAATACACACACAAAGAGGGCAATAATGAATGCTTAATGCTTAAATCTTGGTCTAAAAGCTTGGGAAATCCTTATATGCTGGGCGCATATCATGGATCAAAATTAAATCCGAAATGAAAAACGTCCAACTAAAATTATCAGTTTTGTTTTTTTCAAAAAGAAAAGGTACCGCTAACTCATCAATGGGAAATAACTCCAATGCATGTAGCTCTATCGTGAGTCGTGACCAAGATTATTATGCTGCCTCCTAAGCACAAATTTTCCACAACTTTCCTCATCGACCACCAGTCCACCACCGTAGTAAATAAAGAAACAACGTTAACAGACACGAGACAAGAGTGTGTGATTAGAAAGCAAAATCACACGCAAGGTTAAAACGAATGGTCTGAGATAAAGGGTCTCCACGTGTGCTCATTTAATAGCCATGCCAAACTTCAGTCCTCCTTCATCAATAGATCAGTGATAAAGAGTCATTTCAGTTACCATATTAGTTCGACAATTCGACTTATAAATATAATACATACACAAGCAGAAAACCTCGACAAGCTTAATTATTGTTAATTGGCCCTACAAAGATGACTATTAATAGCACAGAAACACTTCTTTTGCTCTTAGCATTTGTCTTCTTGGCATGGGGCAATGCACAAAATACCCTTGTGCCAGCAATCATAACATTTGGTGACTCAGCTGTGGATGTTGGGAACAATGATTATCTGCCTACACTTTTCAAGGCTAACTACCCTCCTTATGGAAGGGACTTTAGCAACCATCAACCCACTGGGAGGTTCTGCAATGGGAAACTAGCTACTGATATTACTGGTGAGGAAATAGCATCAAGCTTGGAACTTATTTAGCTTGGAGAGAAATAGTGCACATATATTCATATATATAATTTTCATTCTTGTTGAAATGATGTTTCCTTTTGCAGCTGAACACTGGGTTTTAAGAGTTATGCACCTGCATATCTTAGCCATCAGGCATCAGGGAAGAATCTTCTTATTGGAGCAAACTTTGCTTCAGCTGCCTCTGGTTATGATGAAAAGGCTGCTATTTTGAATGTAAGTTTGGAATGAACAGTACACTCCCCCACCCCCACCCCCACACACACACAGACACAAACTCATATCTTCGAAAGGTAATGGTTTTTTAACTTTGTTTTTTTTTTTTTTTTTTTTTGCAGCATGCGATTCCATTGTCCCAACAGTTAAAATATTACAAGCAATACCAAGGCAAGCTGGCCAAGGAAGTTGGCAGTAAAAAAGCAGCATTGATTATTAAGAATGCACTCCACATATTGAGTGCTGGCAGCAGTGACTTTGTGCAAAACTATTACGTCAATCCTTTGATCAACAAAGCCTTCACTCCTGATCAGTATTCTGCATACCTTGTGGGTGCATTTTCAAGCTTTGTTAAGGTATGCTGTTATTGTTACTCTACAAACTATGTCTATTAATTGGAATAATAAGTCAGCTCATAAGCATCACGAAGTAATCTATATAACTTCACCAAAGCTCCGAAATAAGAAAGACCTTTAAAAGTGGTTTGTTTTGAACATAGGACTTGTATAAATCGGGAGCTAGGAAAGTTGGAGTGACTTCACTCCCACCTCTGGGTTGCCTACCTGCTGCAAGAACACTATTTGGTTTCCATGAGAAAGGTTGTGTCTCGAGGATCAACAATGATACCCAAGGATTTAACAAGAAAATCAAATCAGCCGCAGCAAATCTCCAAAAGCAACTTCCTGGTCTTTAGATTGTAGTCTTCGATATTTTCAAACCACTCTATGACCTTGTTCAGTCCCCTTCAAAATTTGGTAAGCAATACTTTGGCTAGAATACAATGACATGGCTTTCATCTCTTTGTGTAAAAGGGTGCTATTTATTCTTCTAAACTGTCTTGTGATATGCTCAATCAATAGGTTTTGCGGAGGCAAGGAGAGGTTGCTGTGGTACTGGGATAGTGGAGACAACATCTTTCTTGTGCAATCCAAAATCATTAGGAACTTGTTCTAATGCAACCCAATATGTGTTTTGGGACAGTGTCCATCCTTCACAAGCTGCTAACCAAGTTTTAGCCGATGCATTGATTTTACAAGGCATAGCCCTTATCACTTAAAGGCTCATGAGGCCACCAACGTTCTGTGTACCACTATTCATTATGCACGAGTTTGTTATTTCTACAGTCCGTAAAAGCCTGCTGTGTTTTAGTGTTTAATAAAATCTTAGGAAATTTCATTTTAACTCGTTTCGGAATACACTGGTTATATTAATTGGGTTTTTTTTAATCCTTATTCCAAAATTTAGCCATGGTTATTATGAAAATCAAGGAACAGTGAAGTCCAAATTTGAAATAAAATTCTTGCTGCTGCTATGCTTTCCATTTTACATTCACAAGCACATGCCTATGGAATCACCTAAAAAAGAGAATATAAAGCATTATAAATCAGAAGAACAGAATAGACATGAACACTAAAATTAGATTTTAATATTTTCTTATTACAATGATATCATCGATTAGCGACGAATTGACGTCAACATATAGGCTACTGATCCTAACAATTAGTTGTGATGTTATTCAATGCTAAGCGCACATTAGGCAAAATATTAACAATTTGTGAGCAATGATATATTATACCAAAACAGTTACGAAAGTCATAAAAAATGATGTGGCTCATGATTCTCGCATTGCAAATTCACCTAATCTTAAAACGTGTTAGCTGGTTAATCATGTCACCCATATAAGGCCTGACATTGTGCCACGACCCACTTCGTAAACCAATTGCGAGAAAAAAATTGTGACAAATATCATTTTCCATGATAAAAAATGTTGTACAGTGGTAATATGAACTAAGATAATATTGAAGTATGCCAATGATTGAAAATGCATTCTTATTTGAAGTATGCCTATGACTGACAATGCATTCTTATTTGAAGTATGCCTATGACTGAAAATGCATTCTTATTTAATACACGGATGGTGTCTGAACTAACCTGATGGCTAATTTACATTGTCTACTGTACCACCTATATCTAATGCATGATATTCACAGTTCAAAAGGGTAAAATCTTTGCATATTGATGATAAGTTACAATAAACTAACTACATGATGCTGATCTTCTACGTCTTTGATGTGTAGCACTCACGCTAGAATCTTTTAAAGCTTCTGCATATTTCTCCAAATTATTATTTTCCAAGCCTAAGGAATCAGAAAAGGAACCTTTTTTTCGTGCACTGAATTTATTTGAGCTTCTCATGAAACAACTATCTGAATTTCTCCTATCACCTTCCTTCACACTCCTCAAACTAGAGAAATCAAAGGAAGTTCTAGAGGTGGCAATGGGAGTTGCAAACTCACTCCTAAGACCCTCAGTTCTGGTTGATGTGCTCAAACAAAGAGGATCGCTATCTTCATATCCAGGTTTTTCTTGTGATGAAACATGACTATGATGATGACTAGTACCTTTACCTTGTATCAGTTGCCTGAGCTTGCCAAAAAGTTTGGTCGGGTTTGTGTTAGTTCTGACAGCAGATGAATTATCAACAGAAGAAAAATCATCACACTCTCCAAAGTCAGTGATAGAAGAAGCCTGTGAGGAGAACCATTGGTCTATATCAAAGTCCACAATGTTCCCTGGTCCGTTAGCATTTGCATATTCAAGTATAAGCTGCTTGGCTTTCTTCTCAGACATAGGGCTTAAGCTTCTGCTTAAGTCCTTTGCAACTGTTTTACCTGGTGGGGCTTGATAATTTCTTAGTTCATATCGCAAGCAAGCATTTATCCACCGCAGATATACTAATTCTTCAAGATCTAAACATCGATCAGACTGAAATTGCTCAATTTCCTTCATCAAGCGCACATTTTCTTGTTTAAGACACTCATTTTCTTGCTTCACAGCATCTGCCTGCACCCCAAAAGCATAAGCTAAAAATTTACTGTTAAGAAGCAGTGACTAAACTAAAGAAAAAGAGTACGTGACTATAATCTCCCTACCTCTGGGTCTTCCAGAAATGCATTTGCAAGGATCTGGGTAGAATCCAATCTTCGAGCTAAGTCAGAATTTTCTATCTGCAATCTTAAATTAGATTTCCTCAACTCTTCTGCTTCAGACTCAAGATCCTTTAGCTTTTGCATCTTTATGTGAATATCTTGATCATAAGCAGCATCTTGGCATTCTTGGTCTTGCAACCTGGAAACTTTCTGTTTAAGAGTTATGATCTGCTCCCTATTCTGCTCAGCTTCATGCCTAATTTTCTTATTGAGCAATTCGACTTGCGCTTTTGCAGTCTCAAGCTCAGTCAGCGCTTTTGCATGATCAGCAAGCTGTTCCTTTAATCTCCAATTCTCAGACTGTAAGGTCTTAACCTTTAGATTGAAGATCTTTACCTCCATGGTACTTGCTTTCAATCTATTTTGGAGCTCCATCACTGCTGTTTCTTGCTCTCTAAGACCACAGTACTCAAGCAGTTGAACCTCAAGACTTTGTTCCCTGTCTTGAAGCATTCTAATCATGTTCCTGAGTTGACTTACCTCTTGCTCATAGTCATCCTTCTCTGGACCAGAATATGCTATAGAAGATCCTACTTTTAACCATGGTGCTCCCAATTCTTCTTTAAAAGAATTTCTGACAACAGTGGCTCCAAAGTCTACGTCCTTAACAAGATCATTAAATTCAGGTAGGAGGAACTCATCTTTATCTCCATTTTGTGTAATGTCAGGAGAGAGAGAAATAGGAGATTTGTCACTTATCACCTTGTTGATGCATGTTTCTTCCTGCATTAAAAGGAAATTTAATAACCCTATCTTAGTTTTTATTTTTCTGAAAAAGAATCTTAATTTTTTCTCCAAATTTATGATTTTGCTAATAGCTAGTAGCCAAAGAACAACATGAAGAGAAAAGCTATACAATTATCTGTTTACTCAAAAGTATCTTACACAACGACTATAACAGAGAAGGTTTAAATGTTTGAACTCAATTGGCTGACCAAATATTTTCTGAACTCCTTACTTTAGTTTATTTTACTTATTTTCCTATTACAATTTTCTTATTTCTCTTTTGTAGAATCCTTTCTCAAATTGACAGAGATGTCTCTCTCAACCTCTCCCTCTTATTTATAGACAACATGCCTTATTCAAACTATTTTAGTCCATTAACCTAACTAACTAATGGCTATGGGTACCTACTATTTAACACACTACTAATTCACTAAAAGAATTACACTTCCTAGATATTTGCTTTTCTTTTTGTCCGAAACCCTTGATGTCTAGAAGTTATATAAATTCCAACTTATAGAATAAAGCTTGGTGGACCCATTTGAGAGGGACAAGGCTCTCTTAGCACCTATTTTTTTCCATTACTAAAATAATTACAGTTCCTAGATAGTCAAGTTTTACGTTGATAATAATGAATCAAAATTAAATACTAATTAAAATGACAGCTTTAAAAAAATCAGAAAAATACTATTTTCTCTTGTAACAGAATACATACTTGTGCAACAAAAGAAACTTACAGAACTTAGAAAATTTCCCTCTGAAATGGCGTTGCAAGTACTTAATGCTGCCCCTATACCTCCCCCTAAATTAACTTCATTCTCATGATCTGAGAAAGACCAAAAATGAAAAAGACACTTAGGTTCACCATCAAGGAAACAAATGGGCAAAAGGAGAGATAAAATATTGGTGAGAGGCAAAAACAAACCGAAAGAACACCCCTTGCGTGACTTGGAGGGCTTGATTCTTCTGATTCTGAGGCGTGAGTAGATAAATCCAGCAAATGAAAGAGCCAAAGCCAAACCAAATTTTAGTAGAACAGGCTTCACACCCTTTTCCTCTCTGATCATCGTCGTCACAATTAATCTAATTTCCCTTTGATCCTTGAAGAGAGAGAAAAATCACATAGTTTTCCTCCATCATCATCCTCATCCAACTCAAACCCACGGAAAAAGCACAAGATTCATTTATGGTTTATGCCTAGAAACACAACAAAGTCATACATAAGCAAAGACAGTCAAAGTCCACATATTTATTAGGAAAGTCATACGATTTTACCAGAAGCCATTCATTCATACGAATCACATGAAAATCAAATCATGCGAGACCTACTTGTACCTAGCTGGTTAGTTTGATTGATTCTACACATAAGCTAAAGTCAAATAAATAAATGAGCAAAACTAATAAATAACTATCAAAAGTCAAAACTAAATGTCTCAAAGGGAACATGAATAAGCAAGACATCAAAAAATAAGCTGTAAAGGAAGATAAATACTCTAAACCCAACACAAATTAACATGAGAAGGCAACAACTCAGGTGTGGAGTACAGAAAAATCTGAATTTGGAGATTTACTTAAATAGGATTGACGTTGTCTTTTGGCAAGTAGCTTAGGTTGCGTGTCAGGTTGTCCCTCTCATGGCCAAAACAGGGCATAAACGAATTCTTTGAAAAATTATGTCTTTATAGTCTATACCAGCAAACGTTGGCCACTGATTCTTGTCGTGTGTAGTAATGGTGATGGCAACGTGGAAGGTGAGTCATGTCAGAGAGAGAAACAGAGTTGAAATTAAATAAATTGGAATTATCAAGAGAAAGAAACTAAGAAAGGAATAAAAAATCAAATTCGATTCGATTCTGATTCCACCGAGTTAACAGAGAAACCATTATAAATTAGAAAAAGAAACGGCAAGATAACACACAAATAAAAAGACGAGTTTTTGCCACAGCAGATTAATTTTAGTAATAGAGGCCGTCGTTGTTATTTATTTTTCTTTTTAATTCCAACCAGTTGTGTTTTAGTTTAAGTAGATGGAAAACAACAATTTCATCTACGAAATTAAAATATAAAAAAAATGATATATATGTAGATAGTAAATACTAGGTTAGATTATCATTTGGGTTGTAAAAAAATAAAACTAAAATGTATTTATGAGATATTATATATATATATATATAATGGTGAGATGCATTTAAGATATTTAAAGAATAAAAAAAAAGACAGTGGATTGAAAAAATTAAATGTTTAAATTTTAAAAAAAAAGTAAAAAATGGTCAATTCTTGACCCTTAGATATTTAAGATATCCTTAGGATAATCTTGAAATTTCTGTATGGTGAGATAATGAGGTTGGTTTATAGTTTTTTTTTTTCCTTTTATCACATTTTGCTCAAAAAATCAAAAGGATATAGTATATCAAATTATTCACAAGGAATAGTTTGATTATCTTTCTCAGAATCCCACAAAAGAAAATTTTAAAGAGAGTCGTCGACTCTAACTATCATTCATGTATTATTTATATTAGATTTGACCAATTTTTTATCCTACCTCTTAAATTTGGATAAAAATGATGTATAGAAGCGGAACCTATTTAAGCACTCTAATAAGCTATTTAACCTACTTCTATCCTTAAGTTTGAAAGAAAAAATATACAAATTTTAACCCAACACAAGCTAAAAATATTTTGATGAGGTAATCTAGTTTATGTACACCCAAACTAATAGACCCTAAAAAGAGAAATGTATAATAAATAATATAATATAAAAAATAAAAAAGTGCAAAAAGTGTTCACACTATATGAAATGTCCATAGATAGATCCTGAGAAAGATATCGAAGCAGCGGACCTTAGAAGAAGACAGTTCCAACGCCTGTGGATCTGGTCCCAGGTTCAACCATACTGCGAATTTTCAAATGTTAAGCATTGTTATGAAACTCGATCGAGTCCAACCAGTCACACTGGTTGGATAATGACTTGGTGATTTACCCAGATCAATTCTATTATTGAATTAGTTATACAATTGATTCGGCCAATTAAGTTATCGAATTTCTATTGAATTGATCCGACCCAACCGATTGTACAATTTTTTTTAAAAATAATTTTCAATCCTTTTTATAAAAATTGAATTTTAAATTATTATTAATTATTATTTTAGATATGTGAATATAAATAAATTTTTGTTATTTATTAATAATTATATATTTATAATATATCTATATATATATTATATTTTAAATTTTTAATATATATCGAATGAAAAATTAAACTAATTAATAATTAATCAATTAGACTAATGATTACAATTATTGACTAGATCAATAATCGAATCTCACATAGGTTATTTTTTGCGCGGGTGTTATAGCTTCTTCAATACCCCATTCAGACAATCACACTTCTTAACATTTTTTTGAGCGAATAAAAGTCCTCTTCCTGCTTCGCATAAACCTCAGAAACAAACGAGGAGGGTTTATGCAAAAGCAAGATTCTCTTCTCTGTCCAACACCATGACGACGAGGCTCCTTAGAACGATCTTCATCGCCCAAAAGCTCCACCTCCGTAACCCCAAATATGTTTACCCACCTCTTCTTTCCCGCCACTTCTCCACGGCCACAAATTTCTCCGAGGCCCACGAACCGGCAAAGGAAACCACCACCACCACCACCAGTTGGAGCATGTACGGAAACTTCTACGACCGCTCAGTTGCGCAGCGCGAGCAAAGCGACCACAGCGACGGAGACGAAAACCCTAGCAGCGGGAGAGCAGCAAAGAGTGTAGCAGTGGTGACGAAGATAAAGGGAAAGGGGAAGGTGAAAACTCAGTGGGTGTGCTGCAGTTGCGGCCACTCAACAGGAAAATGGTGGGGGCAATGCCCCGAATGCGAAATGGTTGGCACAATGAACGAGTTTCATGAGAGCAAATCGACTGACAGCAAGTCCAGAGGTGGGTTAGAAGTTTCCGAGAATGCAGGGGGCTTGTGGCTCCCGCCACGACCCGAAGAGTTGCGCCCCCTCAAATTGGAAGAGGTGAACCGTGGATTCAATTACCAGAAATGGAGAATACCTTTGTAAGTTCCCTTCTTTTTGCTTTTTTAAAATTCAAAATTTGTCATTTGGGTTTTGTATGTTTTGGATCATGTGGTAAATTGTAATTGCTGGTGAGGCTTTCTCTGGAGTAAGTAACAGAGAGTGGTGGTTGATTTAAATTTTGGGGGAGTAGTTAGGAGCAAGGGGAAAAAAATAATGCGATGATTTGTGGGTATTTATCAATCTTCTGTTTGTATGAAAATTTGTCATCTTTGAGAAGGAGTTAATTAGGAGGACTTTTTTATACCATGCCTTGGTGTGTGTGTGTGTGTGTGAGAGCACATACTCTTCTAGGCTTCTACAAAAGATGTGCTGTGGTGCTTTTCCCAAATTTTATACTGTGCAGTTTGCTTTTATTTCAGGCCTGGTTCTTTTGGAAACGAAGTTTCTACAGTGCTTGGTGGAGGTCTTGTACCAGGTTCAGTCCAATTTGATTATTGACATTGATATGCCTGTGAGAATTCAACTATTGTAACTATTGATTTGTATTTTGCTTCTTATGTTTGCCTGGTCAAAGATATCAATGCATTGTTTGACATTATGTATGTGCTTCAAATTATAAAATTTAGTTATGCATTAGCTGCTAAAACTATATCAGTTACTTCTCAATTTTAGTTCACCTGCTATGGTTGTGTGAATTAATTACAACTGATATTGTTGAAGGGTCATGCATTGAGATTCCCCCCCCCCCCTCTAACTACGCTTGTTTGTTTTGTGGGTCAGATTAGTTCAAAAGAGTTGCTGCTTTTGGTGATTGATCTTGGTGAATGAATCACTATTGAAACATTATTTCTGTTTTCCCCCCTATATGATCTTGAATATTGAATTTTCATAAAAATGCTTCCAGTTGATTGTCTGATAATGATATCTTTCTTAATTCAAGTTTTCTTGATGCTTCAGCAAAAATTAAATATGGTTATCCATGTCTAACTTTAATTGTTGTTTTGAAGGTTCTTTAACTTTAGTTGGTGGTGATCCTGGTATTGGGAAAAGTACACTGCTATTGCAGGTATGGATTAATTTTGGATGGTAAAACTGGATATAAAAGTTTGATGGTCAACTTTCTATGATGGACTGGTCAACTGTGATTAATGCCTGATTTATTTGTGATGTTGAATTGGAAGATTGCAGCAATGATAGCAAATGAATGCAGTGATTATGAAGGACCTCCAGTTGTATATGTCTCTGGTGAAGAGGTTTGCTTTTAGTGAGCCTCTTAATAGTTTTAAGAGTTAAATATGTTTTTAGTCCCTGCAAATAGGGTAATGTTCATTGTTAGTCCCTCAAAAAATAATCATCTTCTTTTGGTCTTTCATTTATGGAAATGTGCCATGTGTAGTCTCTATTTCCATAACCAAAAGGAGATGATTTCTTTAATACTTTCTGATCATTTTCACATTGATCTGATAACTCCCATATAACATAGAATAAGTTAGAAATTTAAATACAGTTCTGAACTTGACAATACATAAGGGCCTAAGGAGAATTTCGTAAACTAAAAATAATGTCCTCATATTCTTGCTTTTGATTTACAACTGTTCTTTAGGGTTTCTGAAACTTTTTTGATTTATTGTGCATTTGTTCTCTGTTATGTGACAGAGCCTTCAGCAAATTGGTATTAGAGCAGATCGCCTTGGGATTAAGTCCAATATTTATTTATATTCAAGTACTGATATAGAGGTACATTGTCTTGAATTTTGCTGATTAGTTTTGCTTCTAGCATTTTTTTATGTTAGTTTTGATCGTGAAGCTATTGTCTCAACACTATCAAGCAACATCACTTAAAAAGTTATTCTTAATTGGCTATATTGGAACAATGTGTGATGACATCTCAATAATAGTCCTCTTTTATTTTACTTCATATTTGTCAATAATGCACTATATCTAACAGAGAGGCCATAGGCTGCTCCAAAGTTATAATAAAAATGCATTTTTTAATAGTGGTTGTTGTAGCTGCAGTGACAGAGTAATCAAAAACTCATTTTTTTGCCCTCAAAATATTGAAGTTTTTTGTGTTTTTTTTTTGGGGGTTGGGGGTGGGATGGGTAGGGTATTAACTCCTTGGCAAGTGCACCGATTCATTCAAGTAGTAATTAAAATGGTAAATCCGAGTGCTAAGTCCACAGAGACTTTGACTGTACTCGAAGCTTGTATATTTCTAATTTTAAGCAAACAATGAATTTAATTTGATATTTGTCTAATGCTAATGCGGAAACATAAAATTCAACATAAATAAAGATAATTAAGCGGAACACATTAAAGAGATAGAACACAAACACTCAGGAGTGAATTGTCGGTTGATGCAGAATTAGGTGACGTGTTGGATGCTCGGCCTACCAAAATTACTCTTGATGCAATGTTTGAGATTTTTCACCATTTAATGTTATTCCAAGTATTACCTTCATCTGCTAACCTACCCTAACCATGATCCCTCATGTGAAAGAACCTAAATTACCTAATTTCGCACCTAATCCCTTAAGAGCTACATCAAATAGGGGCAAAGCTGTTATACCCCGTCTTTTGTAGAATATTCAAAACCCCTAATTGAATGTAGTTTCCCACGCTTTTTACTTATTGTGCGACACCCACACTGTTTGACTTCGACCAGCACGCAACCATGTCCTGCAGTATTTCTGGTGACACCCACCCTCCATTATTTTCCTTCTGCTCTGAAGTTTGAATCACATCTGTTTTGAACTTTGAACCCTCAACCCTTCTGTTCTTCTCTCTGAGCAACACCCACACTCATTATTGAATGTTTAATATGTCTTGTATTTGAAATATGAATGTCTTTTTGGATTTTGTTTTGACTTGTTATTTACTTGTATGTTTTGCTTAAAAGCTATGACCTTCGATTGTTAATTATGAATATGCTGTGAATTTTCAGTTTTTTTTTTTTTTAAATTGAGCATTTATATGTATATAATATGAATATAAATATAATTATTTAATCTATATATAAATGATTCTGCATAGAAATCATCCCACCATGTGCTATACCACTAAAGCCTTTTTGGGTTTGACTGCTACGCCTCGCTATCTGAGACTGATAACTATGTTTTACTTTTTCTACATGGTGTTAGGACATATTGACGAAGACTCATGGTCTATCCCCTCGTGCTCTGGTGGTTGATTCAATACAAACTGTTTACCTGAAAACTATAATAGGAAGTGCTGGAGGGATTATGCAGGTTTTGAATCTACCTTACCCTCAAGAGACTTTACATTTTTCTTTGATGTTTTAACTATGCTGGACAGAGTACATATAGGTTTATGGTTTATTTCTCTTCTGTCTACAGTATATTGTAGTTATATTAGCTGTCAGCTGTTTGCCAGCTGTGCTGGGTTAGTTACTGCTTGTATTTTCTGTTGTAGGCAGATAGTAACTGCATCACATTTGTTGTACCATATAAATACTGATCTCGGTTTTAAAGAATCAGAACTTTAATATGAAATTTCAGATTATCAGTTTTTCTCTCAATTTCTCTGATTCTTAGAATTATTTAATGTTGCACTATGCACATCCAATTATATTCTATTAAAATGATATGTCATTGCTGCTTGGAATTTCTTTTTGGTATTTAATTAACTTCTTCCCTTTTCCATACTAACTCCATCTTCATAGTATTTATTCTTTGTCAAATAGAGGACTTTTTTGGTCATTAAGATGCATGGTGTACTTTTCCTGTCACACCTTCTTGCTTTTGTGTGCTCCTTTTTCAAAACTCAAAAGTTGCCGTAGTCATGTGCTGATTCTGTGGTACATCATACATGACTTTTTATTGGTGTGTGACAGGTGAAGGAATGTACTGCAGCTTTGATGCGATTTGCAAAAACAACTAACATCTCAGTTTTTTTGGTGAGCACACCTCTATCAATTTTGTGAATTATATTTAAATCGAAATTTGATCTATTAAAGCACTGTCATATGATTGCCCTGTAAAGGCAGATCATATGCTTACTGTTGCTTGTGTGGATTTCATTTGTAATTTATCTGTTGGCAGGTCTCTTATTGTGGCCTTTGAGTTGTTGGCATTAGTTTTTTTTTTTTTTGTTTCATATTTCAGATTGGACATGTGACCAAGTCTGGAGACATAGCAGGACCTCGTGTCTTGGAGCATATTGTTGATGTTGTTTTATATTTGGAAGTTGGTACCTTGTTAGACCCTTCTTTCTTTGGATAGCTGTTACTTGGTAAAAGCTGATGTGTGCCCATTGTCTAGTTTCAAGTTTCAACTGGCATTTAATCTTTTTTGGGCTTCTTTTACCCTTTCTTTAGAATTTTAGTAAATATAGAATCTTGTCTGTAAGGCATTGTATCATGGCATGGCAAGATATGGACATTTTGCTGAGGAGTATTTATTTCTAGATTTGCATTCTGCTAAATCAAAATAATTTTTTTAAAAGGGTGGGAGAAAGATCTCTTGTTGATATCATGCTGTTGTGAACATTCATTTCAAATTGTACCTTATTTTCAGGGAGCAATGTTAATGTATTTGGATTTGACTCATCTAATGCGAAGGGACACACTTTAGAAGATGAAGTGCTGTCACAACCATTGATTAAAAAATCAATGATTGAGATTTTAACAAGAGTTTTTTATGCATTTACTTGTATTTAATTACAATCTCCACTTTTGATCAGAAAATTAACAGTCGTGAGTTGTGACTCCACTTTATCCTCTAAAGTGCAACCCCCTCACTTGGGAGGAGCCAAATCCAATGCATTTAACTTGGGAATTATGAAGAAAACTTATAATATATTGTTCACTGCATCTTAGAATTTGGGCTTGGGGCATAACTCAACCCTAAAAAAGTAGCTTGTAAGGTGAGGGCTTCCCAAGCCTTATAAGGATTACATTGTTCATATCTCTAATCAATGTTTATATAAAGAGTTTATTTGTTAGATTTCTTTTATTTAAAGAGTTTATTTGTAATCATGAATAAAAAGAGAATGATATTAACATTGACAATAGTTTTTTAATTCCTTTTTGAAATCTGTTACAATATTACATTTCAACTAAATGTGTAATTTTATCTGTAACATTTTTTTTTCTGCATAGTACTTGTATTTGGATTGTTGGAATCACCGGATTTCATTTCAATTTTCTCCATACTAATTGTTCATACTTCAAAATAATTCTCAGGGCGAGAAGTACTCTCCATATCGAATGCTTCGAGCTGTGAAAAATCGGTTTGGATCCACTGATGAGGTATGCTGTGACTATTGCCTATTACATTTAAGATCCACTATGTCTTCCTTGGTTGTAACTATCTTGTTTCTACTAATACTTTAGAAGAACTGTGTTTGCGATACTCTTAATATATAAAGTGTGTACTAGCATTGATTACTTGCTCTTTTCTTCTGGTTGTAACAATCTTGTTTCTACTAATACTTTAGAAGAACTGTGTTTGCGATACTCTTAATATATAAAGTGTGTACTAGCATTGATTTCTTGCCCTTTTCTTCTGGTCTATCTCTGTTACTGTTAGTATCTTTCTGTGATGCTTGAATTTTGAGAATGTGTGTGCGTGTGTTGCTGGGTGAAGGACTGAAACTATATATTCTCGTAAAGGATTTAACATGTTGACTTTTTATTATCAGTCCATCTAACTAAATATAGAAGCTCCTTCTTTGTGTATATTTCATAATGGTATTTGATGTTCTGTACGTTTTACCTTCTATAATTAGGATTATCTGAGAAAATTGATGTTTGATCTGCTTTGTCTTTGATTTACATGATCAGCTTGCAGTTCTTGAGATGTCGCAGTCAGGACTCCAGGTTGTTTCAAATGCCAGTGAAATGTTTCTCACTCAACAACACTCCGATTCAAATGTTTTAGCTGGGCTTGCTATTGCTGTAATAATGGATGGTTCAAGAACTTTTTTAATTGAAATCCAGGTAATTTTTTTGTATCATTGTATCAAAAGCTCTAAGGCCATTGTGGATTTTCTTGTATATCCTACATCTTGAGGATCATCACCATTGCCCTTGTCATTAATTGTGGATATTTAAAGCAATTGCAAGTAGTGATGCATAAAATGAGCTTGGCTTCATTATTAGCTGATAAACAACAGATTCTAGATTTTGGATGGTGAAGAAGCCTAACGATCTTTACTTATCATCTGGAGACTTTCTATTGGAGGTTATTGTGTTGAATCCTCAAAAAGCTCTAATCACATCGTTGTGTTCATGTATCTATGATAGAGATCTAAGAATAGACATGAATTTTCATCATTCTGTATTCTGCTCGTCTTTATTATTTATACTCCAATATCCTTTTAAGAAAATTATTTTTATTGATTTTTAATTTTATTTTACAGGCACTTTGCCTTACACATTGCCCAGTTTCGAGTTCACTATCTAATGGGATCAATACCAACAAAGCTAATATTATTAAATGTGTAAGCATTCTTGATGATTCTTTAACATTATCCTTGCTTTCATAATCACCCCATATAGTGATTTATTTCTCCTTTATCTTAATGAGAAAATGAATGAATGAAAGGAATGCTTGATGGGGATATGGATTCTCTTGTTTCAAATAAAATCTGCCACAATAAAATTTGTTAAATTGTACATTGATTGTTGCACTATTTATTGAACTGTAGGTACTTATAAAGCAAACAGGCCTCCATCTTCAAGATAATGTAAGCTGATTTATAAATAACTATGGTATATCCTTTTGACTTGTTCTTCTATCTCTATGAAATGCTTCTGAGCAGGTTTCAGTGTTCTGTTTCATCATATACACATCACATAAATATTGATGTTTACACATAACACGACTAAATAAAAAAAGTGAGAATAAACAGAAGAATGGTAATGTTAAGTATAGGGGTGCCAACAAATATTAACCATTTTGGTGATGAGTATGTAGGCAGATGATGTAATTAACTATTCCACATTTAGCAAAGCTATGGTCCTAGGGAGCGAATTTCTCCGCCACCACCAGTTTGGTGTTGAATTGCACTTCAATTAGCTCCTTAAAGTGAGGGGGGGGGGGTATAAATATCTGATTTAAGCTTAAGAGGAAAGGGCCATGTGTACTTGGTATAAGCATCTATGCACATAAGCATGTAGTGATAGCCACAAGATTATGTAACAGGTGCTGGTCCACACAAATCACAGTATAGAAGCTAAAAAGAAGAGATGTAAACTATAATGGATGCGTGGGAGGAGTCTATGCACTTTACCAAGACAACATGCAGAACAAAAATCGACCATTGTTTCATAAAAGGGACAGCAATATTATAGTGAGAGAGCCACTTTTAAAGCCTCATAATGAGGATTTTAAAGTCTGTAATGCAACATAGTATATACTGTGTTGCTGAAGGGTTTATTAGAACCAATATTACATACTGAGTTGATACAAGGTGAAGGGTATGAAGGTCCAGCAACTGGTGTAGTGGAGAAAATATTACTGAAACTGTAGAGTCCATCTTTGCCAAGAGTACCTCACAATAGAACCTCAGAAAATGTCTGAGTTTACTAGAATTCAAAATGTTGGGTGAAATTTAAAATAGACTGAATTATCTCTTGCAAACTGACTAACACTTGTTAAATTCTTAGTGATGGAAAAATCAAGTAATAAATTCTTCCAACTCAAGTGGGATGCATGGTTTATTGGGAAGAGAACACCTAGACGAGCCAATGAGAGAAATTGATATACCTTGACAATTTCCAAAGAGTGCTTGGTCTGAAACAGAGAGGAATGTTTTCTATCAAGTTGCAGGAATATTTGTCACATGAAATGTAGCACCAGAATCAGGGTACCAATGGGAGGGTAGCTGAGCAGCTGAGAAATTAGCATTTGTTGGAAAGGCATGGGCTGCCATTGTGAGGATGAGCATGTTCAGCTCCCTAATAGCTGGAGAAGGACTGAAGAAGAGGGAGATTTGTATTGTTTGGGCCAGTAGCTGAGTTTGTACATTGAGGAGGCCCAAACCAATTTGAGTGTGGCTATTGAGATGAACCACCCGAAACGCCAAAGGAGGGAGTGTTGGGCCATTGGCTAGGCCAAGACCAAGTTGGGTGTGGCCCAATGACATGATACTGGTAGCAAACACTTGCGTCAGGCCCATTCTTGTGGCAAATCTGACATTGGACTTGAGACTGGCCAGAAAAAAACGTCCACCTATTCCCTTGAAGTGCCCAAAACAGTTTCCACGGCACCACAAGGAGCTCAAGAGTGGTGGTAGTCGAAAGATTGATCAAACACAGGTAATTTCTGCAGGGTTGGTGCCTGAGAGATGTTATTGAGAGGGGTTCTCTGAGTGGTCAGCTTTCTTGCTCTTTTGGATCTTATTTAACCTCAAGAATATCACGAGGTTCAGATCTATACTTAATAATAGCTGCAAGAGCTCTGTATTCCTCAAGGAGGTCTTCAAGAATTGCTTCTAGGTGATCATGATGTGGGAAAAAGGTTAGATGCACGATTTTCCTAATTGAAAACTTAATCTTGTCTAGAAGACGTGGCTTGGGTTGACTACAAGCTCATGATACCATATTAGAGAAACAAAACGAAGATCAGAGTCTCAAACAGAGAGAGATTTGAGATTCTGACAGAGTTCCATTATATCTCATGTATAGCAATATTGGAGTTTATATAACATAGCTGTATTCCGTATAATTCGTTGCTGAATGAGTAGATAACTGAGTCATAACAGAAAGCCCAATAGAAACTAAAACTGTCACATATGAATGTTAGATGAAATTATAATGCAAATGAAAATTATAACAAGTACATCTCTAATATGTATTTCCTCATCTTGCCATTGTAAACAGGCCGTGTTTTTGAATGTTGTTAGTGGAATGACAGTGACAGAGACTGCTGGAGATCTTGCAATAGCAGCTGCAATTTGCAGCAGGTTTGTTCTAATTTATATGAAGTGATGTTCATTCTTGTTGGTCTGAAAATGCCCAATGTAATATGGGGATTAAGAAGTTGTTAACCATTTTATGCTTCTTGTTTGGAGAAATGATTCTTAATAATACCAATGTTCAACAAGTTAACTGGGACTGGTAACATGAATGCTTTCTTTTATTCCAATACCATATTCTAGATTTACTATTTTTTGGTAGCATTTATTCATTATCTTGTCTTTTTTCTTGTTTCCAGTTTCTTGGAGTTCCCAATTCCAGAGGGGACTGCATTCATTGGTGAAATTGGCCTTGGTGGAGAGCTTCGCATGGTAAGCCTATTCTTTTTAATGTTAAATGTTTCTACTTGCTACTCATTATTAAGATGTTTGACAATCAATTAAAAGTTTTCAATAGCATAGCGATTTGCTGTTTATTATATTGAAGGGTTTAAAGATTTCAAATTTGCTTTGCATTTCAATCTATGAAAGCCTTTTGTTTTATATTTTCGCTTCTAATGAATATATTTGGAGGAGGATCATTTTGGGAGGTTAGGGTTGGGGTGCCAACATAGTTGGGATAGCAACCCTCATCTCTCCTTGATCCTTCCTCTTTTCTTTAAAAAACAAAAATCTATGAAAGCCTTTTGTTTGTGAAATTTTCAGATCAGTTGCCTGTGAGATTTCATGTGTTTTGACTTCATTGGCATTTTCAAATTTCTTAGTTACGAAAATGGTGCAAACGATTGTATTGTTGATCTTTGTTGTGGAGTGTAGAATTGAATTAACTGGTCGGTTTATAGTTCTGATAAGCTATAACATGATACGGCTAGTTTAAGTATTTTACTGCATCATCTTCACACTATGTATTAGGGGTTGCGAAAGGCTATGGACTTGATTTGCTATTAATTACTAAAGATGACCCAAAAAGGCACTACAAGTGTACTCTCGCGGGCAGAAAACTAAATTAGGAGGAAATAACTTGTATGAAGCATCTAAGGAATGAGATCTACTAAGAAGAGAGAGAAAACAACACTTCCTGAGTTCTTGTGCTTAGGTCTAGGTTTCTCGTTATTAATAAATTGTTTTGGCTTATTAAAAACAAGGAAAGGAGAGGGAAAACAGATGTAATCGGATCTGTCTAGAAAGGGAAATTTGCAATGCCAGGGGTTGTGGTTTCTTTCGGTCTTCAAGCCTTGGGCCAAAGGAATTTTCTTTGGCTGGGAGCATTGCTCTTGCAATTCTTTATTCTGAGTTTTCCACAATCTCCCTTTGTTAGATTGGAATTGGCTCCTTTCGGTTGATTAGGTCAATGGGTTTGATTGAAACCATGCAACCGAGAGTAAATTCTAAGACATCATATCCATTTGTTTCAAGGGATCTTAAGCTTTAATACTTTGCATTTGAAAAAAAAAATGATAATTCAAAAAACACTTTATTGTTGTTTTTTAATAAAAACTCCTTGCTTTTGAATTCATTAAGTCAAAGTTAAATGGATTGTTTTATAGCCTTAGCCTGGTTGTTTGTTTATTTTATGATACAGGTTCCTAGAATTGATAAAAGGGTTAACACATTGGTGAAGTTGGGTTACAGAATGTGTGTAGTACCAAAGCAAGCTGAAAAACTTTTAGAAACCGAAGGTCTAGGAAAGATGAAAGTTGTAGGTTGCAAGGATCTGAAAGAGGTTATTTACGCTGTATTCAGTAGAAGAGATAATTAAGAGATGCTGGTGATATTAAGCAGATCTCACTTTTGATATGTAAATATAGATGTACTCATTGTGGCTTAAATACTGCAACAGATGTACTAGATTTGGATTTATCCAACGTCAATGATCAATCAGTTGATGTTACGTTAATTAAATTTGATCATTTAACTTGATCACCATATTTTAAAGGCATTTTAACTTGGTGTTATAGTTGTGCTCTGTATATGCCCTGTTTACTCTGCTATTTCTGAATGGTTCTGCCCGTCTGTGGTTTGGTTTTCCGTTCTTTCCTCTTTTTCACCTGTGATATCTTTTGGATTCAAGAAGCTAGGCTGATGGGTTGAAGATAGTAACCTTGCCCACATCCGATCAGTTATCACAACTCTCTTCTCTCCCTCGTTTATCAGCTGCACGTTCAAAGACAGTATTCCTCTTTAAGGTGAACTAGTAATATAGTGCAAGAATAGCATCTTTACAAAAATGAAAAATTAAACAATACAGAAAAAATGTTCAATATTACAGGTCCAATCAAGATAAAGGGAGAATTTCGGATAGGCTAACAACTAAACTGCAATTTTTTTTGTGACACGTTTGAATTGAACCATACTATTGTTGCATAGCAAATAGATTTGGTCAGAGTGCAAGAACTTACATGGAATGGAATATAACAATTTCTGCCATTAACTGGGCCCACGGTGAAGCCTGTGTATCCTGCCATTGCACCATGAACAGCACTTTGGGCAAGGAGGGTGCAGTATACATTATCAGATGCATTACTTGGGATAGCACGGATCATGTAAGTAGGATCTGCGAGACAATTTTTTGATTGGTATCAATTTTTTGTTCTTTAATAAAAATACAGTTTAAAAAAGAGAGCTCACCTATGTACTTCAGATTTATAGCCATTTTTTGACGTTTTTCAAAGTGATCCTACAGCAAATAAATATTTAAATGTAAAAACAAAAATAGCAAATTCTGCAGCATGAAAATCTAGTAAATTAAATAAAGGCATTGTTCTATGAATTTCGATAGAATTCGCAATTCCAAATGTTGCCTAAGCGAATGATATCGTATATGATTGTGATTCTTTATGCCTGCAACATTTCTACAATTGAAATAACTTCATTTATCTATGCTGCTACCTTGAAATTTTTCAATGAATTCAACATTTTATCACAACTTCAAAACTGTCCACTTAAATAAGTTTAAGGTTACACAAGAAAAATAACACGCTAAATAAGCTAAACTTGCATAGTTTTTACCTTAATTTTCTGGGACAACCACAGGCCAACATCTGGAAATAATTTGTCTGCAGAAGCATCTGGTTTATTAACAATGGAGGGGTTGCCAGAAAGAAGCTCCTGAACTGCACCTTCAGCTATGACTATAACCATGTGGCCTTGTTCTTTGAGTCTTTTCTCAATGAACTCCAACAGTCCTCCTGGACCCTCCAGGTAAAAGGGTGATTCTGGAATCAAGCAACAATCCACATCACGGCTGGCAAGAGTTGCATACATGGCAATAAATCCTGCATGAAATGTCAATATTTGGTGACTGTAACAACTAATTCAAGACAGCTAGATTTCTTCTTGTTTTGCTCAGCAACAACTTTCATGATTAATGATAAATAATGAACAATTCAATATGACAAGTCTCCTATGGGAAACTCTAAGGAGGAAGATGTCATGAAACAAAAAGTATGGAACTCTTAAGTTGCAAATTATCAGAGGAATGAATGAAGCTTACCACTGTAACGCCCCATTAATTTTACAACACCAATTCCATTCTCCGCGCTTTCTGCTTCCACATGAGCAGAATTGATTGCTCGTTGTGCCTCTTCAACAGCAGTGTCGAAACCAATTGATTTGTCAATAACCTAAATCAAATACAGAATGGCATTAAATAGGTGACACTTTAAACTCAAATCCTTTTTTCCTTTTTGAGTACGATGGCATAAAAGTATAGCAATTTCCACATATACAAGTTTACAACTAAAGCATCATTACTGGGATATCATTGTCAATAGTTTTTGGAATTCCGACCACTGCAACTTTCAAGCCACGCCGTCTAACTTCCTGCATAAATAACTTAATCTTGTGAGTACAAATTTAAATAGTGAAAATTATAATATCTACCAAACTTTTAGAGCATATGTTATTATCAAGTTAGTTTGTCAGTAGATCATTATAACAAAATACAAAGTTATAGCAAACTGAATATCAGCACTCAAACCTAGTCTATTTATTACCTCAAAAATCATAGCTGCTTCATACTGAGTTCCATATCCTCCAAGTATGTAAACCTGATTAATTCCCCGGTCCTGAATGCTATCAACAATCTTTGAGGTGTCATGGCCTCCATATGATGTCCCAAGGATGCTTCCACCACGTTTGTGGATATCATTCACAACCTTTGGTGTCAAAGGAACTGTATTTCGAGAATAAAAACCTGGATATCCTCCCTACATTTAACCATTTACACTTTAATGATACACCCTCACCATAAACTATCCAATACCCTTCAAAAATTGCAAATAAAGCTCCTAATTTGTCAGTTATAAATACATTACAGACACATACATAATAAGTGATGTTAATTGGTACATAAATGATACCTGTATTCCCAAAACTTTGTGCACCCCATACATATGATATAAGCCGCATACTATTTCTCTTATCACTGTATTTAGACCAGGACAAAGTCCACCGCACGTGACAATACAAGCGTGTACTTCCTCTGAATCAAAATATACCTGCCAAACATTCAAATCACTGTTGTTTTCCCATAAATTACATTGGTGAAATCAAGGTCTCAGTTTTGACACACAAGAAAGGTAAAACCTTCTGAGCAGGCCCAGCACGACGAAAATGGGTCCCTCTTGGACTATTTTTGTGTACAACTATCTGCACAAAGGAAACCAATTCGTATAAATAATTCTGAAACACTGCAAGAATGGTATAAATAGAAACCTATGTATCTACAAAAAGGTGAAACATTAGTAACCTGTTGTGCAATTGTATCATCCACATTTACGTAATATTGCCTGTGCAAGCAAAAATTAACCAACTTAATCCCCAATTGAGTTACTAGAATAATTCCAACAGTGACTATACAGCATAGAGTAAACCAACAGATTGACTTACGCAACAACAGAATAGGAAGGATTGTCTTGCAACGGGTCAGGATATGTCTGCATGATTAAAAAAGGAATTATTATATGTTGAAAATCAAACAAATAATATAACAATAAATTTGTTAATTTTTACAACAACTACCTTAAAAATCATATATCTAACATGATTTCTTATTGATCGACCATATAAAAGTTATTACAATGACTACCTTAAAAAGCATACCTAGCATGATCTTTGATTGATTGATAGTATAATTGTTTACATGTCAGTGCATAGAACTTACATAAAAAGTAAACTGGTAATATAAAACATCCACTTAAACCAGGACATGAGTTCATTTGATTGCTGAACAATAGAGGGCGAGTAAGGGCCTTACTTGGAGGTGAGGGATGTAATCTGATAGATGAGGAACATCCTCAAGTACGAAGTCAGAAGCAGCTGTGGTGATTTTGTCATGGGGAGTGGCAGAATCCAGCATGGTGCTGCTGTTGGATACTGTAATACCACAATTCAATTTTGTAAGGTTTTCGAGGGACACGGAGGTTTCAGCTGCACACCTGAAATCCTAGCAAATATCAAGTACTACTACTACGTATGTATCGCAGGATAAAAACATTGGTAATGGCGCAAGGAATTAAATAGTAGTTAGTTATTCACGAGACGAGAGTATTTAATTTGCAATAAAATATAAAGTAACAAGTGGATGGTATCTTTTCTATAGATAGAAATAGAATAAAAGAAATTGAAACCAGCTACCAGGGATGGACGGATATTACGTTAGAACCAACTGAGTCTCCAGAGCTAAATTATTGTCTGAGTGAGATCATAGTACAGTATTTGATTTCTATCTAATTTTTTTGTTTAGGACCACCAATTTGGTTTTTCTTTTTCCGGAAAATACTTTATACTTATTTGTTAACTTATTCTCCAATTTACGTGAACCACCAACCAGAGAGTTTTCACCTTTATTTGAGACGAAGGGCCACCAATGAATGAATGGTCATGGATCAAAAATTTATGAGCTAAACTTAACAAAGTGTTGGCTGCTAATTTCTTAACCACAAATTAAAGTTATCAGCTGTCGTGGCTCTTTCTTTTCTTTTTCTCAACTAAAGTTAATGGCTCTTCCATGAAAAGGAAGCTTATTTATTTTCCCCCAGTTTTTGTCAACTGCGTAGGCGGCAGCCAATTGGAAATATTCGTTTACATACACATCATGTAAGAGAAAAAGTAGTTATAAGAGTCAAATGTAAAGATTGAATTTTATTCGAGTGACGCAGGTTAATTGAAAGAATTTAATTTGGACCAAGATCTTGGACCATCCTAGACTCTCCCCCACTTCACCTTCTTCAAGACTTTCAGGGGCATCTTTTATTCTTGGGAGTTGCTATTGACCCAAATAGGTTTTGTTAATGACTCCTACAATCCCTTAAAGTTCAAAAATTACCTCTTCATGAAAAGCATTATGGAATCGTGATTCTACTGCACAATCGGGGATGCAAAAATTTTCAAAATAGAATTATGATTCCATTGTACATATATATTGTGCAGCAAAATCATGATTTTATAATGTTTTTTGAGGCGTTTGAAAAAATATACAATTGAATCATGATTATGTTATACAAGGGGGTTAAAACATGTCAATATAATAACAAAAGTGTGATTCTTTCATATGATGTATAACCAAATCACATTTTCGTTGTACATTTTTTCTGAAAAAAATGCACAATGAAAATATGATTCCATTATTCACAATGTACAATGAAATCACACTTTCATTTAGTAAATTTTTGAAAAAAAAATATACAACTTGTTTATAACGAAATCATACTTCCGTTGTATATTTTTTTCTTCAAAATTTTAAAAGTCTACATAAAATGACATGTGTTGCATATAATTTGATAGAAATGTCAACTAAATATTGAGGTTCACATCCATAAAAATAATGAAATAACATTTGATGTTTGTCATGAACAAAATATCTTTACATATTTCTAGAAAGATCTACTACATATTAATAATACATATTTCAATCCTCAAAAAGATCTACTATATAGTGAGTGTAGAAAGTGAAGAGAGGAAAGTGAAGAGAGGAAAGAGAAAAGAGGAAGAATGAATGAAGAAAGGGAAAGAGGAAGAGGAGAATGAAGATAAGGGAGGTAAGGAAGGGTAGTTAGGTAATTTTTCTTGAAAGGTAGGGACCATGAACAATTTTGTTGAAGCCAATAGTAAAATTTTTCATTATTTGTCTTGTTTGCCTCCTTCCAGCCTATAATCTACACAAATCTTATTTTTTTTGGTCCAACCAGGCTTTGTTTGACATGATAGGCACATCGAATTGGCCAAAATTGGACTAGTTCTATTTGGGTAAAAAAAAATTAGTCCAACATCTCTACCCTTGATGACATAACAAGTTAATAATCTACCAATGTCGTTATTAGGTCATCCATTAATATTGTTACTTGATAACAAGAAATAAAACAAAAAGAAAAATATATTCAAAACACTAAAAAAATTCTTTAATGAACTAAAAAAACTCATATTTTATAAAGAATAAAAGGTTATTTAAGTCAATAAAAAATAAGAATATTTGTTTTCTTCTATAAAAACTATAGTTTTTTCACAATTTCATTTTTGGGGGGAAAATACTTTTTGGTGCGAGTGCCGCAATGTTTTTTTCTCTCTTCATATTTTAATCTCACCAATCAATAAAAAGATTATAAAACGTAATGTTATGAAAAATGGGAGTAGAGAATATAAGAAAAAGAGAACAAGAAAGAATGGAAGGACTAATCATTTCTATATAATAGACTTAACCTTTTTTTACAAGAGAATAGACTTAACCTGTTTATGGGTGCAATATGTAATTGAAGGTTACAATTGACTTAATAATATTAAGGAAAAACATAATTATTTATATATACATAAAAAATGGACAACCACGATCATTATTCATAAACAACACTTTATACAATAAAAAAAAAACACTTTCTTTTCTTTTAAAATCCTTTCTTTTCTTTTTATCTGTAAGAGTATAATTGGGTCGATTTAGTCTATTTTAAGACCCAAATTGATGAAAAAGTAATAAGTTTGGGTTTCTTATTTTAAGATAAAAACTCCAAATCAAAACAATCCGATTGATGGTTTGAATCAAATAGTCACGTCAACTAATTAAAATATAATTATATTTGAAAAGTTAGAAGAAGAAAAATCATCTAAACAAATATAATACGAAATAACTACCAAATATAATGCGAAAGAAGTACCTACCTATAGCATTTCATCACAATCACAAAAATGAAAGAAAAAAAAACTAATTAGTTCAATTCAATTTAAAATGAAGGCGATGGGGGCGAGAAACAAACATATTGAGTTAGTGATTACGAATAAATAAGTTAATATAGATTTGCATAAAGGAAAATTTAATATTAGATGCTGCTTGAGTTAATTGATTTTGTAATTCATCAACTCAATATTTGAGTGCTGTAATCAGGTTAACCAAAAGAAAATAAACCCGAACTGATGATCCAATTAAAACCAAAATGAAGTTGGATTGGGTAGTGACTTACACCTTCTATAACAAACTTGTGCATGGGCACTAGCATTACTAGTTAATGGTCCGTTCTAATTATTTATAATAATATGAGCTTAAAAGTTAAAAGCAACAATTTCAGCGTAGGTTTCTGAATGAATCAAAAGCCTATTTTTGGGTTCTCTTCATTAGACTCGGATTCATAAGCATTAGCATAGCAGCCACCTTTGGTATCTCAGCGTTTCATTCTTTTCGTCATGTACAGAGCATTAGCTTCACGTCTCACCCTTCCCAAGGTCCCTATATTGCCTCTCTTTATCTTTTCTCTCAAGATCCCAACCCCATTTTTATTTTTATTTTCAAATTTTCCGTTTTGATTGGTTTTGTGGGGTAAAACATATTATTGCATGAAAGTTGTTTTTGTACCTGGCTGTTTTTGGTTTATTTGACCGTTGTGAGAAATGTCTGTTTTCTTGTTTTAATGGTGTACGTGAATCCAGCGTAACCGGTTTTGATGACTCCTACGCTGTTCATAGATGACACATTTCATTGCATGTTAAGTTTTTTGTTTTGTGTTTTGTGTTTCAAACAGCATTTATGGTTCTTTTCTAGCGAGACTCTATTTGTTGAAATTCAGTTTGTGCGATTAAAACATGTGAGTAGGGCAATAGGAGAACCTTGGGAAGCTCCAGAGGTTTATTCAACTGGCTTACTGGGGAATCTTCCAATCCTCTTCCTCCTCTTGACAACCCACTTAGAGGGGTTTCCCTGCCACCTTCATTGCCAGATTATGTTGAACCAAGCAAGACCAAGATCACAACTCTCCCCAATGGTCTAAAAATAGCATCAGAAACTTCACCAGTATGTGTTTGCTTATAGTTTTCTCTACTTTGACATGTTTAATCACGGTGCTGTTACTTTTATTAATAGTATAAATGAGGTGTGCGTTTTGGTTGGTTGTCTATCAGAACCCTGCTGCCTCAATTGGGTTATATGTTGACTGTGGTTCCCTCTATGAGACGCCATTGTCAAGCGGGGCATCACACCTGCTAGAGAAAATGTCTTTCAAGAGCACGGCAAACCGAAGTCACTTTCGTGTTGTAAGGGAAGTGGAAGCAGTTGGTGGCAATGTAGGAGCCTCGGCCTCTCGGGAGCAAATGGGCTACACTATTGATGCTCTAAAAACTTATGTTCCACAAATGATTGAGTTGCTTGTTGACTGCGTAAGGAACCCGGCCTTCTTGGATTGGGAGGTCAATGAAGAGGTATATATGCCCTAAAGTGTTGTTTTCTGCCGTATATATAGCAGTTCTTTCTGATCTTGTTAAACCATCTATTGGTACAGCTTCGGAAGGTGAAAGCAGAACTTGGAGAACTATCAAACAATTCCCAGGGCTTACTTTTGGAGGCAGTTCACTCTGCTGGTTATTCTGGAGCATTGGCTAATCCACTTTTGGCTTCTGAATCAGCACTGAACACATTAAATAGCTCCCTTTTAGAGGAATTCGTTGCTGTAAGATTTGCTATCCTTTTTGATAATGCATGAAAGCTATTGTTATTAATTGTTCAAAACTAAATTTCTGACCATCAGCAGTTGTTTACATGTCCTGTTTTGCAACTGAACTCATATTAATAAGAGTTTGCTTTTCACCTTTCAAAAAAAATAAAAATTCTGACAATCGATTTGATTATCTGTATGTTGTTGGATGTGGAAAATCAGGAGAATTATACTGCATCTAGAATGGTACTTGCAGCATCTGGGGTAGAGCATGAAGAACTTTTATCTGTCGCTGAACCACTTCTCTCTGATCTACCAAGTATTCCCTGTCCTGAAGAACCAAAATCTAAATATGTTGGTGGAGATTTCCGTCGTCAAGGTGAACCAGGGGTGTGTATTAATTTGATAAAAAGCTACCTGCATTTGCTTATATTTCTCCTTTTTTGCTTGTCCCATTCCAAATGATGAGTATAATTACTTATCTACTAAAAACTGTCACGAGGGCAGGTTGCACATGTAGCTATTGCTTTTGAAGTGCCTGGTGGCTGGAAAAAAGAGAAAGAAGCTATTGTTTTGACTGTTCTACAGGTACTTACTTTGTCTGAATTCTGATTTCAAGAGATAGCATGTCTATGGATTTGCATATTTTTATTTTGTTGGCATTCATGCACAAGAAAAAGAGGAAAGAGACAATTGAATAAAAGTAATATTTCTGAGTCGTGCAGATGCTTATGGGAGGAGGTGGGTCGTTCTCAGCTGGAGGGCCTGGAAAAGGGATGCATTCAAGGCTGTGTAAGTTTTACCTATATCTTCTACTTTACAGCTGACTTTGGTCCATGATTTGATTTTTTTTTGCTAGGCATCAATGATCTGATTTACCTTTGCCATTATACTTTTGTATTTATAAACTTTTCCCATTTGAGAAGAGTTTATTCGTTTCTTGGCTATATGAAGTCAATTTCACTATATCATCTCTGATGCTTTAACTTGTGTTTATATGCAATGGAATCCAGTTCTTCGTGTCTTGAATGAACATCAACAGATTCATTCTTTTTCTGCATTCAACAGTCTCTTCAACAATACAGGGTTACTTGGCATATATGCAAGCACGGTAAGGCACAATCTTTGCTGAACATAGATGTGATGCCTCTTTTTTACTGTTTTTTGATTCATTGAAAGGCTGGATTAGTGCGTCTAGAAAAATAAGTTTCCTTATATGATCTATTGCTAACGCAACACAAGATACTTAAACGTACTTCTGATTTGAGGTTGCCTTGAACATTGATCCAACTGTAAATTTAATTGTAGAATTTTGCATGGTGTCAATGACCCTTCAATCTGTTGTTCATATAATTTGTCATAATTTACACAACTAGTTTTCCTATCTACTACTCTATCTTTCTTTTCCTCCTCCTTTAAAGCTCTTTGGAATTTTTGACAATGTACTTTAGTAGTTACTGCTTTATGTACCAATTTTGAGCGCTTTTTCTTGTGTGTCAATATAGGGCTCTGATTTTGTGGCAAAAGCTGTGGATTTAGCAGCCAGAGAATTAATAGCAATTGCATCACCGGGACAAGGTTTAATCTGCATTGCTTTTTGTCTCTTGTTGTGAATCCTGATATGTGCCAAATTAAATATAGGCTTCCTGCAATGGCAGTTTCACAGGTACAGCTTGACCGTGCTAAGGTATCCACGAAGTCTGCAGTTCTAATGAATTTGGAGTCCAGAGTATGCTCTCTCTAACTCTCACTCTCTCCACTTAAACTGGTAGTTTGATTTATATGGAATTTCTTTCATTTACTCTTCCCTCCCCACCTGAATTAAAAATAAGGCGTCCCTCTTGCATCTTGGCTTCTTTCTATATTATCTATCTATTATGGATTTCTCTACACACTTTGTCACATGTAGGAAGGGGAATTGATTTCATATAGTTTGTCATGTGTTTAAAAATTCATTGCTTTTGCAGATGATTGCATCAGAGGATATAGGAAGGCAAATATTGACTTACGGAGAAAGGTATTTAATCAATCAGAGGCCTTTCTTTTTCTTTTCTTTTTTCATTCATCAATCACAATTTAATTTCTTTCCACTTAAATCCTCCTGGTGCTACTTCAATTCAAGAAGCATCACTTAAATCATGGACTTAAACTGTAATATGGGAATTTGTGAGGTGACCTATTTCAGGAAGCCACTGGAGCAGTTCTTAAAGGCAGTAGATGGAATCACTTTGAATGATATCACTGAAATTTCTCAGAAGATTATTTCCTCGCCTCTCACTATGGCATCCTATGGGGATGGTAATAATCCATTAATAAGTAGTAATTTAATTCAAGCATTTGGTTTGGTTTGGTTACTGATACATAATGCTATTGCCATGTCTTTGCCTTGCAGTATTCAATGTACCCAGTTACGAATCCGTTAGCAGGAAGTTCCATGCAAAATGAAATTGCTTTTTAATTCTCACCAATCCAAAATAAATCGCGGAGAATTTTTATTGCAGATTTGAGATGAACCTTTTCAGTTTTGTTTTGAGTAGTCATTCCCTTTGAAATATAGGTGTATGATCTCACGGCATTTTCCTTCTCACGGCATTTTCCTTCTTTTGCCAAGTAATTAATTTTCTGTATTTCTTTTATTAATTCTTTTCATGAATATTTGATTTGGTTTCTACTTCTGCAAAAAAAAATTGCTTTATCTGTTGTTGGTGCTCAGAAAATTGCTGTATCTGTCATCTTTTAAGAAAAAAATATAGTTAAATTTAAAATATCTATTAAAATAATAATTAAGAATAGAAATTATGTGATAAATTATTATAATTATTATTATTATGTCCCCCCACGCTTTTTAAATATTGTGCTGTTTTTTTATTTTAAAAATATTTATTTACAAAATATATTTTAAATGAAAGATTAAATAATAGAGAGAGAGAGAGAGAGAAGGGGATGAGATTCATTTAAGAAGTTATATGTTGAATGTACATGTATCAGCATTACAATTATTAAATTCAATAAATATAATAGTTGTTAACATTACTAAAATTAATTATATATTACTTTAAATAATTAGGTTTAATTAATATAAAAGGCAGTATAAATTGATTCTTATGAAAAGAACCAAGCCAAAGTGCATTTTAATTACTCTAGAGTACATATTAATTAAACTCATCTTCTTAAAAATAATTAAACTCATCCAATTTTGTTCCATCAATGTAAATGAATCTATAATAACGAAGGTACGGAGAGAGGGTGATAAAAAAGAGAAGGGTGGCCTGCGAATCCAAAAGCGGTGTTGACTTGTGATTAGTGCGTGCGTGCACATAATCATGAGGGAGACGTGAAGGCCACTTACATTCCAACATACCATTCTTCATCATATGCACAAGGGAAAAAAATCAGTGAACACCGGCCATGTCTATAATATGAATCATTCTTCTATTAATATATGCATAACTCACTCTGCCTCTGCTCTTCTTTTATTTATTTATACATTACAATCAATCAGAGAATTAGCATAGGTTTGAGTTCAGTTCAAGATGTCTTGGCAAAGCTACGTGGATGACCACCTCATGTGCGATTTCGACGGCCACGCCCTCGCGGAGGCCGCCATCATCGGCCATGATGGCACTGTCTGGGCACAAAGCTCCAAATTTCCTCAGGTCAGTTTATTAGTTATTTTCTGTTGTGTTGTGTTGTGCTTCCTATTTAAATTTGAAATGAATAGTATATATATAATTTTGGTGCAGTTTAAGGGTGAAGAAATTGTAGCCATCATGAAAGATTTTGACGAGCCTGGCAGCCTTGCCCCAACGGGCTTGCACCTCGGAGATACCAAGTACATGGTCATCCAAGGTGAACCTGGAGCTGTTATTCGCGGCAAGAAGGTTCTTCTTTTCTGTCCATCTATATTCTATAATACATAGTACACACTATACTTTTGCATAGGATAGGTTAAGATAAACAATAAATTATTATATAGTATGTTGGACTAACATGTGTCTATGGTCCCGTAATATTTAGTTCATAATACCCAAGTGTCTATTATAGCACTGCTCTTAAGATTCAACCTTCCGGTAATTGACACTCTACCATGCTTTACTCAACCTTTCTGATCAACTCCTTTTTATAAAGGATAACCCTTTCTGAGACACAACAACCAGTTCGATCTAATATCAGTTAGTATTAAAACTGGTTGTGGTGTGTCTCTTAAAGGACTACTATATATCTATGGTTCCAATTAATTCATTTTCAGTGATATAATTGAGTTTTACTAGTTATTTCTAGTTAATGTTACATGTACAAGTAGTATATCCGTGCGATTTAATTTACTGGGTTGCATTGATTTGGACATTATATTGTGCAGGGTGCTGGTGGGGTCACCGTTAAAAAAACTAATCAAGCTCTGGTAATTGGTATCTATGAGGAACCTCTGACCCCAGGACAGTGCAACATGATTGTTGAGAGGTTGGGCGATTATTTGATTGAGCAGGGGCTCTAGATCTTTTCTATCAACCTCTTCAATTCCTCCTTGCATCTTCTTTTCCATGCCTACCAAACGTACTCAAGTTGGATATTGCTGAAATAATAGTGTGACGAAAAACCAAAAAGCTTATATTTCTTGTACTATGTATTGGTGTTTTAATTAGTTCATTCTTTTTTTTAGTTAAATACTGTATTACCATTTTCTAAATTCTTATTGCTGTCAAATGGTATTTTTCCCTTCCCATTCCCATTTGGAGTTAAAACAATTCAGTGTTTTGGCTCCTAGAAAATATGAAAACTGCATGTATAATATGATGGGCAAACTCAGCACGGCCTCATAGTTACATGAATTTGACATTCTCATCATGAAAGGCAACGACAATGTGGTCAGAGCAGTTGATGCGTATGAAATCACGTTATAAATTAGCAGAGTAAAATTAAAATTTATAATGGATAGTGAAATTGCAAAATGCGTAGGTCGTGGTTCAGAGATGATTACGATCCAGAGGAGATCAAGGACTTGTTTAGGCGAACGTTTTCACTAAAGCAACTAATGGTGCATTAGATTTTCATAATATTTTTTAGGGAGTGGGGTGATACTTGATAGGCTCAAAAGAGAGCTCTATTCTATCCTACTTCTGAAATCTACTATTAAGATAAAGAGTAAAGAGAATAAAATAAAAATCATATTTCTTCATTGGTTGATGATAGTAAAATGAGAGATACAATATATAATCTAATGATTGTCACTTGTTACAAACTTACAAGTATCGTTATCTCCTTTAAGAAATTTAAAATAAAATAAAATTTTTATTATTAATGTGTATCATTGATAATATTAAAAAGATCAATTTATAAGATAATACGCCATTATTTAATTGATGACAAAGACTCAAAAGAAAAATATTAATACAATGAAAACTCGAAATAACAAAAAATATAGTAGGAACTTAAAATAAAATTTAATCATTTCTCTGAAACACTAAACATATTTAATTCAACTAAATAATATTAAAATACAATATCTAAATCACTTAGTATTTAAACCATCTATTTGGGCATTTTAGGCCCATCCTATCATGGGGGCACAACGTTAGATGTTTCTTAAAGCAATGTTGCATGCTACTGGTTTTCAAGTTCGGTGAAAAATGTGATACACTACGCTAAGCACGTTACAGATGTAGGAAAGGAGAGTACGGTAAGATGAGATCCCGATTGAAGTATGAAAAAAATTGAAAATGCATTGGAGAAAAAAAAAGGATTTTGAACTTAGGACTGATAATAAACTGAATCAACTAAAATATACAATTAGGACTTAATTTATAATTTGTTTTGTTGAAATTAGTTCATAAACTAAATGAACTGAACTTAAATTAAAAATGAAGCTCATTAAATTAAATATTATAATGTGCCTCCAATGGTTGAGGAAAAGGAAAGATAAAATGATTTTTTTTTACTAGGAAGAGAAATTGGTTAAAAGAGGGAGAGAAACGTAAAGAAAGGAGTAGGATAGGAAATTCCAGAGAAAAAAAACTGGGGAGTAAGAAGAGCAATAATGAGGGCGAGAATAACATGGGACTTACTTTTTCGAGATGGAGCATTATATATTCAGTCCAGGCCCAAGGACCAAAGTCCAGTAAAGGTTGATCTTCTCAGCCACTCTAGGGTTTGATTGTTTCCCTATATATACACAAACACACAGCTACCATACTTCATCCATGACTGACATATGTGCCTCTTATTTAGCTAGCTCTTAATTTAGAACTTAGTGGTTTTGGTTTTGAATATTTCTTTCATATTTGAAGAGCGGGGATTGTGTGTATCGGTGTTGTGCTGCAATCAATGCACTCTTCCGAAAGAGTTCCCTGCAACATTGTTTTGAGAAAGTGGGCAGTTGTGTTTCATCTTTTGTTGAAAATCACAACAATCATTTTCCCTACATCTCTATCTTTTTAATCCCTCTCCCTCTCTTTCATTTTACTTTTTTTAAAATAAGAAAAATTGCATTAATTCAGGCCTATACTGTTGCTACTTTGTGGATGTTTTATTTTCAAAATGAAATTACCAATGTCAGCGAAACTCGAGCAATTTTGCACTTTTTAATTGTTAGTATTTCACTAATAGGAACATGTAATTGTGCACCGAGATTTTGAAAACTGGGAATGCAGCGGCGATGGGAGATTGAAGTCTTTGCTCTTAATTTTTATAAGGTATATAGGATTATATATTTTGACAGAAAAGTCACATATATTGATAAAATGACTCAATATATGATTTTTCATTAAAAATGAAATAATTTTTCTTCAAATTTATTTTAAATCTCAATGAACTGATCCTGTAGTATGGCAGTGAAAGAAGTGCATCACTGAATGTGAAATAAAGTGTGCTCAGGGAATTTCAATTCGCCCCATCAGAATGACCTGTCCGGTGATATCATGGGCCTTGAATGGCCCAATAGCGCAACTTGAAAAAGTCGCAAGTTTTAATACGAGAAAATTTTAACAACGACTATAACAAGGTACACAGGCAAAGAAAGAGAGGAATCAAATGACCACATTAATAATTTGTCGTGTACTGATTAAAAGAGTATCTCAAACTAAGGTTTTTGACCGGTCATTGAACCATTGAAGGCAATAGGTCTAATTGTTGTAATTATCATATAATATTAAATAAAAACAGTACAATTTTTATAATAATTCATGGTATAAAAATTAATCTTCATTTATAACTTTTAGTATTATTATTTAGAATTTACTATAATATTGACAATTAAGAAAATCAAATTAAATGTCAGTAATATTATGCATGTGTATTTTGAGTGATGAGTCTATTACTAACTAAACCTGATTTTGTTTAAAGAAAAATTCTAAATTTTCCTTCAACATCCTTTTTTAATATACACTTAAATATTTTTTGAGATATATAATTACAAAATTGTTATAATCTTATTTTTTTTATTGAACGAATAATAGATTTTAACTGAATAGTAAAAATGTCTGTTAGACTTTCTCGGAATTTGTTGTTGCTCTTTTTGGAGCCTGTAATATGCTCTTCAAAGAAAATGGGTAACAATAAGGTGTATATCGGTTCCCGATATTTAGGCTCACGAACTCTCCAAAATCCAAACTAAACTAAAAACTTGTGGAAAAGCGGAAAAATAATAACACTTTGACCCATGCAGGTCTCGAACCTGCGACCTTCGCGTTATTAGCACGACGCTCTAACCAACTGAGCTAATAGGCCATTTTGTTATTATAACGAAATCCGTTAGTATATTTATCCTATGTGCTGTATAGTGCATTAAAACCGAATGTTGAATCCAAAAGTGGGAATAAGCTACTTAACCATCTTATATTATTCTACTTCCATTTTATTATTATTTGATAAAACTAATAAAAAAATGGAATTTAATCATTGTCCAATATTCATCCCTCTCAAAAAAAACACGTTTGAGTCAAGACAAAAGTTATAAAGCGTAGCTTCTGTATTTACATTGAAACATGTGCTAAAAATGAGTTTTAAAGCAAATTTCGAACATATTTGTTTTACATTAGAAATGTTACAACGTATTCCCATGTAGATCTAAGATATCAACAAAAAAGCAAAGATAAAAATTCATTCGTCAACATATGCTGGTTCCTCCACAGGCGAATTCTCAAACATAGCTTTAAAGGTTTAAAGTTTCTTACTTCTCCTAAAAATAAGTAAAAAAAAACTCTTTCTTAATCATTTCGTTTACATTTAATCAAAATATAATATACAACTGACTTTTGACTTCAACACCACAAGCTTACTTTTTTTTTTTTTTGGTAAACTACACCACAAGCTTACTAAACTCGTGGAATCATGTAGTTAATTTTTAAATATATTTTTTTAACTTGAGTATCTTATTATCTAAGAGTTAACAATTAGTATTTCAACACTAAGATTTATTTAAAAAATTAATATTTTGTAACGGATATTTCTCTAAATGCGTGTAAATGAGTCTAAATTCTTAATCACATATTTAAAGGTTGAGATTATTTATGTTGATAACTTTTAAATATTTATTATTAAGATATTTTTTTAATTTTTAATAAATATCTAATTTTTGTGTTGAGTTTTTAATAAAATAATAATTTTTATTTTTTGTCTGATATTTTATTTTAGTCA
>PYAF01004126.1:1044564-1058056 GCA_007407185.1 Glycine tomentella | reverse complement strand
GCAAATGGCATTGGTGTAAAACAGAGTAAACAGACATCATATTGGGGGGGGAAGCAGTACTAAAACCAATTACTAGATTTGAACTTCCTTAGGAGACAAAATGGTGATATACCAAATAACCTCTGAAAAAGGATTGAATCAACACAGCAGCCCAGCCCTCCCTGCTTCCAATAAGCACGGTGCCTCTGTCACAGCTTTTTGATCTCACAATACCCACATCAATGTAGTGCTTGTTCTCTTTTTGGGCAGCATAGGATCTGGACCTAGTTCGATCAAAGGTGGTAACATTGGTTGGAGTAATGTGACACACTTCATCCTTCTCCGATCGTTTTTTTTCCCTCTTGTCAAGATCCAATGAGCCCGAATAGCCACAGTAGTCCTTCTCTTTCTTCTTTCCCAACAACCCCTTCAACCACCTTGTAGCTTTGCCCATAGTTTCCCTCACTAACGACCTGGATTGGGAAAAAAAATGTCAAATTTAAACTCAAATGTGAACAAAGTCAAGTGAATTTCCCTCTGGGTGTGGAGAGAAGGAGCACGTAATGTAGGTGAACAAGTGTAGTAACGGAATGAATACAAGTGGTGCTCAATGCAATGTGACACCCGGAACTGATGAAATTTGGAGTTAAAAATAGTGAAGTGCAAAAGGGTGAAATTCAGTGCAAGAAAGCATCCAAAAAATATACCAGCAGAATGTATGCTACAGGTTGCAAACAAAGAAGGGATGAGAGTAAGTTTTGCAGGTATAGATTAATAATACTATATCATAATAACAAGCATCAAACCTTTTTTAAAAAAATTAAATGAAAGAGGATAGAGATGTGTATTTTTTTTAGGACAAACCTCTGACACACAAGAAGATGAGAGACAAGAATTAGAGACAAAGAAGGAAATGTTAAATTGTATACGAAAAAGTAATAATAATAATCACTGGGAAAAGCCTAACAAAGTCATAAATTCAAAAGAAAGAAAGAGCGTCTAATTATCTCTTCCACTCACTCACTCCAATAATGGTCACTATTAACCTACAACAATAGACACTGCCAATTAAGTTCCCAGTTGCTTGTATTTTCCTACTACCACTGAAAAGTTTTCAAGCTTTTTTCCTCTCTCTTACTGCACCAACGTGTACTGCTACAAATAAAAGATACCAACTGACAAAACCATGATGGTTTTCTGGTTCAAACCCTTCAACGCTGGTTTAAGCTCTTTTGCTGTAGTACCAAACATCAGCATAGCCATTAAAAGGGAATTTTTGTATCATCTTTTTGGTCCCATGTAATGGGTCAAAATGGGTTCGTGATCTCAGTTTCTTTCTTGGAATGGATAAAAGATCTTTCAGTTCCATGCTGTATCTTTCAACAGTGATTGCAGAAAAACTTTCTTTTCTTGCTGCAGACCATTCAACTTACATACATGATACATCCTTACCTTCTCTGTTCAAGTTTCTTCTTTCTGCCACAAAACCTGAAACTACACTTGGGTGGAACCGGCCTTTCTAAAAGTAGTGAGAAATGGAGTTGTCAACGGAATTTTCATCACCAATGCAATCAATTCTAGATTCTTTTTTTCCTCCTTCGGATTTCCAAATCTTTTGAGTTTTGACTCTCTTGGGGTAAACAAAATTAATAGCACGTTATTAATCCCGTTTGTTTGATCTGATTGTTGGATTTTTATTCAAATTTTGATTACAATTTATTCTGTTATGTATTTGAAATTTTGAATCAATATCTTCGGGGGTTTTGATATCATTGTGTGATTTTACGGGGAAGTTATGATACTACATTATTGTGTGGTTTTTATTTATACATATTTATTGTGTGATTTTAATTGAGAATATTTTTAAGATAGATTTCAAAGGTGGAAATAAAACTAAAAGAAAAAAAAAAGAATATGTATTCAAAATATAAAGTACTTTTAGACTGTTATCTAATAAAAAAATTATGTATAATAAGATTGTTACTTTAATAATAACTATTAAAATGACACTAAAACTGGTTTTTACTTGGTTAATAGATATCCATTAAACTCTAAAACTAATGGTCGGAGAAGATGGGTAACAAAAAATATGGTTCAGTTTATGAAGAAAATAATCATTTTTTAATAAAAAATAATCACTTTTTTAAATAAGCTAATCAAGCACACGCGTATAGCGAAATTATTTTATTGTACTAGTACCAATTAAGAGGACCTTTTAAATATTATTTGGCTCTATATTCATTATATTCACACTCCACAGTATCCTTACGGTCCCAACATGTGTTATTAGTTCGGGTTAGTTGGGTTTTTGTCGAAGTGAAGGTACCTTGTAGTTGGGCTCAGTTAAGAACTTACGCTATTTACTTTTTATTTTATTATATAATATTCTTTTTGCATTACATATAAAAAATTAATTTGAGAAGAATTTTAAAGACCTTTTGAAATTTTAATTCAAAAATATAGTAAATAGTTTTTCAAATTTTAATTATAGAAAATGATTTATAAATCGCTTCCAAAAATTTAATTATGGAAGTGATAACTTTCAAATTTAATTTCTAAAATAAGTTTAATATATTCTGTAGTTAAGTTTTAAAAATTGTTATAAAAAGGACGGTGTAATTAGTTAAATAAAGTGGTAAAAAATTAATTTCAAAAACACAGATTAGGCCCAAAAGGTAGGCAGAAGTAACTTAGGTCCAATCTTGTCCATTGCTCAGATGCACTGAAACAATCTAGTAATTTATGGGATTTTTTAAAATCTATGGCAGGTTTTAAATGAAGTTTCATATATTTTGAAAATGAAGTAATAATATTAATTAAAAAAATAAACAATTAGATTTTAATAAATTTAAATATTATACAAATATTTGTATTTTAGCATAATTTTAATTGTTTGTTTATAATAAATAACTATAATATACTTAATCATATCGAGAGAGTCTAACTATAATTTCTTGCTGAGTGAAGTTGGACACAAATTAGGGAGAGAAAAATCGTATGTCTAGGTACACATGTTAACGTTAATTTAAGCAGTTAAAAGTAAATTTTATTGAGAAATGTATTTATTTAAATAGGATTTTACTATTCTAAAGGAGAGAGTGTATTTTAGAAGATAAATTATATTTATAAACATTGATTACACAAGATATAACGGTTAAGCTTTTTGACAATTGAGAAATTTGTCAAACAATTTATTGTATTTAAGTGCAGTACTGCTTGGACAATTCATGTTCACAGACTCGGTTGTTGTTTTTATTTGGCGTGCTGCATGCATATAAGGCGAAAAGCCGAATGAATTGGCCATATATACCCTTTTGAAACAGTTTTAGCATTCAAATCTTGCTCTTAATTCATCATAAAATCTTACGTTACACTTACACCTGATATTTTCAAAGTTAAACTTAAATGTATTATTTTATATCAAATTTACTTGTATATTCTCTTTGTATTAATTAAATTATTGGTCTTCTATTAATCAATTATCCAGTCATTTGAACTTGTCCTGTTAACAATCTAGGGTTCACATTATATGGTTTCGTTTTGCATCAAAATATGCCATGCTACTTTTCATACTTCAACAGCTAAAGTTTTCTGAAGTAATTAATTAATAGACTTTTCTTTTCTCATGTCTGTTTTTGAGAATATAATCTTATTTAATTATTAGGTTTTTCTTAAGCATCCCTCCCTTTTCAGGAGTGAATATAAATTGGATTTAGGAGGAACCAACTTCTCTGTGTTGCGTGTGCCACTGGTATAGTTGTATGGTTAGGCAAGAATTAACTGAGGTGTCAATTCGACCCATTTTTATGGTTGGGACATCAAATTAAGTTCATTTTGCCTGACAACTATAATTTGCTCATTTGATTAACAACAATTATAATTTTTCCCTTGGCAAATATTAATTGATTTATATAAATTGTATGAGAAGTACCATGACCAATCTAGAAAAAAAAAATGATTCAAGCACTCTTTGACTATAATATTACTAAATAGTAAATACTAAACTTGGGATTTGCTGCCCAAGGTCAAGTCCGTTTTTGTATTAATTTGATAAAGTTAATTTTAAATAAAATTAATTTTAAACTGATATCATTTATGTTTAGATATTTTTATTATAAATATAAATGATGAGTAAAATTTAATGTAAAAACTAATTAAATAAATAGTCAAAGTTATTTTAATTTAAAATTATTCAAAATAAAACCAAACACCCACCAAGATTTTCAAGATAATCCTAGTAAACAATTCGACACATGATTTTAAAGCTCGGTGAAGGAATTTCTGCGTTTTTTAAACATTTTACTGAAGTTTTGCCTAAAAATGTGCAATTAGTACTGAACCAAACGCGCACAAACAGGGAATCAGGTTTTACCTTTTTCATTTCCTTTTATGCAAATGGCAATGGCTTCAGGGAGCCTTAATTATCCAATGTACAAAAAGAATTCTACAGTGGTGATGCGGTGAATTCTGAATCCTGATTGCTTTTCTGCCTGTTTCCTCTTTATTTATTGATTTTAGTTCTGAGAGATTGAAATTAGAGGTGTACATTTTTGCTTTTGTACTTCTGCAACCGATTATTTTTTTGATGTTGGGATCTGCTCTTTTGAATTCTAATGATTTGTTGGATTTACGCAAAAATATGAAAATGGAGAAAAGAAAATATGAAAAAAGACCAGAAACTAGTTTGATAAGAAAAAAAAAAGGAAAAAGATAAACAAAATTCTTTTTTTATTATGTAAAAATAGAAGGAAATAATTTTTTTGAAAAAAAGTATAATAAGGGATTTTTTATATATAAAAAAAACTAAGTGTCTAAAATCCAAATATCATTATTCCAATTTTTTTTCCAATTAAGAGTATCCTGTGCCGTTCAAGCACTACCAAAATGGCATGGTCATTTTCCTATGTCTGTTTCCAGGGGAAACGGTAAGTGTTTATTATCTTACTTCCCTTAGATTGTGTGAATGGTCTTAAACAAAGGCTACAATTTTGTAATATGAACAATCTAATAAATACTGAATCCTAGCTGAATACATGACCGCAAGTTGTCAACATAGAGTGGGGAAACTTTCAGTCATACCGAGTATATATGGGACCTATTTGGATGTAAGTTTCTTTAGAAGAACTTCTAGAAAAAGAAAATAAGAAGAAAAAAAATGAAATGAGTTTCTTCATAAGTTAAAATGAATTTTTCATTAGCTCATTTGTAGATGTTATCTCATTTTTTTAGATAAGCTATATTTGTGAGCTTCTAAAAATTAGCTACTTGAGAATTTATTTTTGCTTTTGGAAAAGTTCATCACATCTTTTTCTTCTTATTTTATTTTAGAAGTGCTTCTAAAGAAATTTACCCAAAATCTTACTCTATTATGCCGATAGTATAAGCCCTGGCAAACAGGTGAGTTCATATTGCTTCGAAGTTCCATTGGAGTTAAGAGATGAGTTTAGAAAACTTCTTACTTGAAATCTTATGTTCAACCACACTCCCAGATTTTCTTAGAAATAATTGGGACTGATTTTTCCAAGAGTACTATGCAAAATGGCTAATGAAGTTTGTTTCTTCTGTAGTAGAGAATTGATCACATAATTACTGGTAGCGGAAACCGGCCAATCTTTTACATCGATCATGACCTTTGGCTTGAAGCAAACTTAAAAAAAAAAAATGAAGGCATGTTCATTGATCATCATTCTCTATGTTTAGTTTTTCAGAATCTTAGAATTTAGATGAGTCTAAGACTCAACTTCAAACACTTGCTCTCACATAAAGGTTGTTCCCTCTTATATACTCTATCTTAAGTAGCTATATCACTAGTAAAACGTGGGATCTCCAAGGCCTTTTAATAGCTCTTGCATAATGAAGTTTTAAGTACTATTTTTGTATTGTTCAAGACCTGGAGTTTCTGTATGAAGTTCTACTTTCATATGTTAAATGCCTTCAATATTTCAATTGCTGTTAGAATTTGTGATGAATCTAAATGCCATTTAAACTTACTACTCTCTACTTTTTTGGGATGGATATATGATACCTCGCTGGAAGTACGGAAGCTGGTAGGTCTGCCATATTATACGTGATGCTCGTCTTTGTGCTGCTGCCATCTTTGGGTATCCTGAAAAATTGGGAAAAGACAACGGTGACAGTCAGAAGCACATGATAGCCATGGATGGTGGATTGAGTATAGAGAGTTCTTATAGAAGCTCATTGCTTGGTGGATGTGTATCTAAATATATTGTCACTGAATACTCTATCATAATGATGCTTCAGGAATTGATGTTGTACCACTTCAAGGCTCAAATCTCTCTATAAATAAAAAAAATATAATTTTTTTAATATCTTTTTTAATAAGCGGAGAAGAAAATTAAAAAAAAAATCTTTTAACAAATTAAAATCAATTTATATACTTTAATTTTTGAAAAAATTATAAATTAATTTTAACCTATGAAAAAAGACTATTCAAATGACAACTTAGTTCTTAAAATCATGTTTTAGGTTACCCAGTTTAATTAGTTCTTAACAAATTTCGATGTCCAATCCATAAAAATGATGTGGTATAATTTGATTCAGTAAAACACGCATCAATCTCCTCTGATATATAACCAAACACACTTTAAGAGTAAATTCTTGGATGTAAGCAAGCGTGTGTGTGTGTGAGAGCAACAGAGGGGACTAAAGGTGATATTTCCGTTAGATTCGAATCACGAGAAAGTGAAACAAGAAGTGGCTTCTCGTCTAGAATTGAAAAGGGCCCGAACCTATTGTTTGCTTTGTGGCAAGTTGCCTACAGTACACTTCATACCAATGAGATTACACATAAGTGGAGTAGCTGCTCTCCACTATGCCTTAAAAAAAAAAGTGTAAGAAAATAACAGTCAATTTAAGGTAGAAAAAGTTCCAAACTCGAAAAAACACTTAGATACTACTGTACTTGAAATTGGAGGACGGGTAGAGATTTGAAACAAGAGCTCATGAGATGTGAAATCTTACCTTGTTTTACACTTTTACTTGACCAATTCTTTCAAGTTTACTGTGCTCTTTAATTTCTTATGAGCTGGACTTTACGACATATGACATGTATCTGAGACTAGTGAGTTTCTTGATTGGGATTTGGAGAATTGGTTAGAATCTCATCTGGGTAATCTAATCCAAAACTTGCTATCCGCAAGTTTCCTCTTGGATTTTTGTGGTTGTTTGCTTCCACTTGCTGGTTCTGCTGTGACTCTGCTCCACAACCGAAAAAAGGTGGTATGGTGAGACCCCAAAGCAACCATGTAACACTACCTAATTTCTATGGTGTCTGTTTTGTTTATCATAAATAATACTGTATAATTATTTTCTTTCCCTGAAAATAAAATGCATTATCCTTGTTTGAATTTTTTTTACAAAGTCAGGTATCTTTTACTTGAATATTAACTGATCATTCGAAATACTAAAATCCATTTTAGAATTTGATCTTAGTAGATATTCTTTGTATACACGTGGAGAAAGCAATATGTTTGGTCCGACCCAAATAACTCAAAGATAAAGTTAGGTTAGACTCTTAAATTTTAGACTCAAAAGAATCAAGTTAATTTGACTTGGTGGATGGGCTTCAGACTAGGTCCAACTAATGACATGTAGGCCCGAAAATGTCAAGCGTATTTAGTCCATAATTTTTTTCCTTATAAACAAAATTTATGTAAATTTAGACAATAGAAAAATGGACCAGTTAGAACCAACATATTGGCTGGCAGGATGACCTATTTTACCACCTCTACGCATGGACTTGAAGATTGAACTCTGAATACATATTTAAAAGACCTGTTTATCTATAAAACATCAAATATTGGGAAACAGTTCATTTTCATTGATTAACAAACTAGAGTTTGTTTAGTTTTTTATTTTCAATTAATCTGTTTTAATTAACAAATACTAGATTGCCTAGTTATTTTTATTTAATTCTTTCTTTTTATGATTTTGTGGACAAAAATAACAAATTTTAGATTCCATCCAGATTATATTTTTATAAAATATTAATAATAGAATGTTGTTTTTGTAATCATTAACGAAAATATTTCAATTAAAACTTCCTCCAAGTGCTTATAATTAAAAATATTGACCAGTGTTGATATGAATGTTAATTGCTAGAGAGCAACACCATGCCATTTCATAGGACAAAAAAAATCTGATATACCAACTTAACCTCTCAGTGCTTTTTCTTGAGGTATACTAGATGTCCCATTTCGGGCTTCAGGTGCCATTAGGAATTAACCACTTCTGATGTATCCTCCTCAAGGCAATTGCAGAGATTGTGAGGTGGTTTTTGCTTAAAGTGGTCCACTATCGTTGAAAGTGAAAACTACCACTTGTCTTTAATTTTTTTTTTTGTCCTCTGTTTATATTCCCCACATCCTTTGTTTATCGTGGCTTCTGTTTAACATCCCATTATTTCGATAATGGTTATGCTCTTTCATTTCTTGCATCTTAGATAACTTATGATGGATACGTTTCTTAAAGATGGCGGCATGGACATAAGTAGTGATGAATGCCAGTGGTTAGTACGACACGAATTGTGTTAAAGAAGACGAAGAAGATGGTATATGGACACAAGCAGTGATGAGTGGTAGTGGTTAGTACGACAAAAATTGCATGGGAAACAACAATGAAATGATTTCCTTTTGAAAAACAAATAACACTGAAATAATTCACATCATCGTATATTTTGGCCTTTAATATATATTTATAATTTCACAATGGAATAGAAGTTAACATTCAGATGTAGATAGGTGTCTCAATAATTATGTTATTGAAATAATTGATGGCTTTAAAAACTCTATTATATTGCTGTGCGGAAGTTAAAGCATATGTTCTTGAAGCTCATAGTTTAATCATTTGAAACCCGCTAAATTTAAATAATCGGTACTCCATAATACCCCATGCGCGTGTGCTTGTTGTTCTGTTACATGTTCTTTTCATGCTTTCTGCTATCAGTGCTTTCTAAACAAATTTTCAAATACATAATACATATATATATATATATATATATATATATATATATACACACGAGATTCTTAAAGTACAAATTACAAAAGGAAGAAATGCTAGTTTGCGTTTTTTTTCAAAAATAAAATCAGTGAAGTTTTACGAATGTGAGATAGCATATTAATATACAATTATTATAGTAATAGATAGAGTCGGTGGTGCATACATTTTCTTTTTTCTTTTTCCTTTTTCGTAGTTAAATTCGTGTCATACTGACAAAAGAATGCATAAAAAAGAATAGCCGCTTGACATAGTCATTATATTTTGACTAAGAATTCGAAGGGCATCCAATTGGCCAATAGAGTACTTATATATATATGGGCGAAGGTGCCCCAAAACCAAATTCTTGCGGTCTCCTCGAGTACTGCTTTGTTTTTTATTTGTCCATAAAGAAATCAAACCCCAGTTGACGAGTTTCACAACCTTGACCCACTTGTAGAAAATGGGAAAAATACACATGGATCAATAATAATTTTAAGAAGTGTAATATTCTCTAATAGAATGTGAAATTAAAAAAAATGGGACTCCCATGTGTGAACGTTTCATAATATCATAATTCCGTAACTTCGCCATTCGCCAATCATCATCAGTATATATATATATATATATATATATATATATATACACCGGTGCATCCACATGTATTTGAGGGTGGACATATGCACTCCCTCATTTCAATAAAATTACTAGTATTTGTCTTAAAATATTATATTTTATATCTCATAATTTTATATTTTACACCCTCTAATATTATATATTTGAACTTCTTTATCCATTCACATATAAGAGTAAGTAAATACACATCTTATTTTAATAAAATACAAAAAAATATCATATTTTGTACTCCATAATTTTATATTTTGAACCCCTTAATTTTATATATTTGAACTTCCTTACTAGTTCATATGTAAGAGAGTAAGTAAATGTACCCTCTTATTTTAATAAAATGCAAATATTTATATTAAAACTTTACATTTTCTTCCTCTTATCTTCGTGTTTGAATCCAACTATCCCATATAATAATGATAATTATCAATTTTTATTTTTTAAATAAATTATCCCCACTGATCGAAGGTCTTAGATCCGCCAATGTGTATATATATATATATATATATATATATATAAAAGAACGTGAATAAACATATATAACAATATTTTTGTGCAGTGTCCAGAGCATGATCGATCATGTTCTGTACCCTTTAAAGGATCTTGGTCTTGAGTGTGCCACCATAATAGTCTGAACTCTAATAGAGCACAACAAAAGCAAAAAAAATAAAAATAAATAAAGCCAAAAGGATAAAAATAAAACCAAAAAAAATGAAAGGATTCCCACTCACACCTGTATGATTACATCTTTGGCTAAGAATACAGGAAGAATTGGGTCAAGAACAAAAGTTACTAATGGGTGATCCATTATCATTATTCATATATACAACTACAACTACAATATATATCATCACCCTTATTTTCCCAAACCCCATTAATTACTTGACTTTTTTTCCCTCACTGATCTAAAAGCCTATTCTCACTATATATACTATATCCCATGGCTTTAGAACCTGTTCTAGCTGAAACTATCCACCTAATAGGATGGATCTAACTGCAGAGATGGCAGAACAAAAGATGAAGGTGATGACTCCATGATTTCTCTTGTTCATACTGTCGTCTAGTCTACATATACGGCACACAGGCTCAAGCCAGGCAAGTTATTGATGAAGCCTATTATATACTTAATTAGTACCTATTTTTGTTCCACCTTTTTGGAAACATCAAGGAACTAGATGTGGTTGTTGTTTCTTTCTGTAGCTAGTTTGTATTATTTATCTTCAAAACAACATGTTACATACATAGATAACATATATAAAACTAGAAGGATGTTAAAGTCTATGCTGAGTTCACTTTTCAATAGGGTAGAGGCTAGCTAACTATTAATTAGGGATGGAATCAGATGTATAATTTTTTTTTCTTTTTCTTTTCATGTTTTGCCCCTTTTTAGGGTGCATGATATGTTTGACCTTTTATGAAAATTGTGTTTTATTTTTATCTGTCGCGGACTGTTAATTAATTCGGTAGAGATCATAAAGAGCATATTTCTTTCATTATTATGGAATCTTTGTTTGAGTGATTCTTGTGAAGGGATCTACGTAAGATGCTAGCTCCTACATGTTTTAACCAGTTTCTTGCTTATTTTGTCTTAAAATGTAAGGATTTGAGTCATGTGAGAGAGATTAATTGAAAATGTATCGGTTTCGAACCCTACTCTGTTGTTTGCGATAAGAATGATTTCATCCTAGGTGCTTTGTTTGTGACATGCATGCTTCGCGTTTTGGAACGCTTAAATTTCCACACGGATGATGATCTTTATAACTTTAATTAGCATTCTCGCTAATAATGTTCAGAATAAGATAGTATCGGTAGCTCAAGGATTACCAAGGTTTCCTTCATATTCAAATTTTTTTGGCGATCAAATCTTTCCTTTTATTGTACTAGTAATAGATTACTACTACTGCATAATGGATATAAATAGCACCTTCCTTTCAACATTTTTGCATTCCATCTCAATAGTAGCATCTCATTGTGAGAGAGTGAAATACTTAAAGGAGTTTTTTAAGTGTGTTTTCCTATTATAAGAGAGACACTACTGTCTAATTACTCTCCTTAAAATTATAGAGAAGTTGTAGTTTTCTTCTATTTAATAAAAATATTTCTCTGATCTTGTTTGTAATTTTTTTCTTTTTTCTTGAAGACTTTCCACTGTTAAAATATTGTATGTCACATTACAACAAAAGTGGTTTTTTTAGTAACATTTGAAAAATATTACCAAATTATATATAAAATTTATTAATATATTTTCACAATATTTTATCAAATATTATATCATGTGCCTAAGTCGTTAAAGACTTTTTGCAACATTTTCACATACAAATTACAACATTTTAAAATATGTTACCAATCTGGCATTTTGTAACATTTTTACATATTAATAAAACATTTCAAAAATACTACCAATCTACTATTTTGTGACATTTTAAAAATGTTACTAGTTAATTATATTATAGCATAGCCAAAACAGAATTGGTTCCAAGCTGAACACATGATTTTAATAACAAAAATAACCTCCACATAGGAAGCATTCTTTTATTTTCACAAAAGAAATTAAGGTTATTTAAGAAAGAAAACCTTAATTCAAAGAAGCAAATTTAACTTTTTTTTTATAAAGAATTAGAGTGCACAGACATCACAATAGGTATCTTGATATCTCAAGAACGTTGGCACAACAAGACCGATCAAATTATAGTAATTATATTATTTTTATAATTTAAACATTCAAATTGATATTTATTCCAATCTATATCATTTTAAAGAAATTCTAAAAAACATTAATTTAAAATATTTCTTATTACTATTGTTTTTATGAAAATTATATATATATATATATTTATATATATATATATATATATTTATATATATATATATAAGTTACATGTATATGCAAATATAATTAAAAAGTGATTATTTTTTACAAAAAAGACATTTACAAATATATAATTTTATTGTATATTAACTAATATTGATAATTATTGTGTGTTTACATATAAAAATATAAATTATAGAATTAATACTCTTGCAAGACACGGGATATTTAATTAATTTAAAATATAAAATGCATAAGAAATTATTTGGATTTAGATTTACATAGCTTCTAGATGATTTACACGTGTAGCCGGAAAAAAGACAAATACAAGAGGTGAATTTTATTCCCTCTAGTTTAAAAAATATCTTTTGTCCTAAAAAGATTGTTGAATGAGTCTTTTAATATATATATATATATATATATATATATATATATTATTTTTAATATGAATAACCCAATTATAGTGGAGGTAAAGGATAATGGACGAGTCTTCCAAACATATTTATATATTTCCCTTAAATTTAATATGACCAGCAGTTAATTTTCATCATAATTTACTCATATTATATATTGTAAAATAATTAAATGCATATGTTTTTTAGAGTGGGAGTTTTACCTTCTCCACTTTCTTTTTTTGGGGTACTCTCTATTAATTCTCAATATTATTTGTTTTTCTCATTTTTAAATATGCATTTTATACATTATCTCTATAACTAGTGAAAAAAGGAATTCTCTCAAGTTCCAACCTATATTTCTTTTTTCTTTATTATTATATTTGATTTCCATCACTTTCAATTTATCCTCTTTTATATAGGCCTAACAAATATTTTAAATTAAATCAAAACTTAAGTAATACATGGTAATTTAAAAAAATTATTTATATATTCAAATCAGGATATTTATTTATTATAAATTAATTGTAATATTATTTATATTTAAAAATATTTATTATATATATAAACATTTATCTTGTGTAATGATAGATTAAGGAGTGTATTGGATTAGGCTTTTAAAAGACTATTTTAGCACACAAAAATAATGTAGATTAGGCTTTGTAAAAATGTAATGATTTAAAAAAAATAA
>PYAF01004126.1:982610-1044464 GCA_007407185.1 Glycine tomentella | reverse complement strand
AAATTTTTAAAATTTTAAAGGACTTCATGAATTTTTGAAAAATATTTAAAATTATTAATAAAAAATCATGAATTTTATCTACCTAACAGTTTAAATAAAACTCATCTTATACAAAAGAACTATAAATTTGTTACAAAACAAATCAATTTTCCCAAACATATTTACAAATATAATAGGTTCGTTGCTCTTCAATCATCAATTGTGTTAATTGTATAAAAACTATATACCACAATATTTGTTAGTAGTATAGATACTTGTAATTATTCTCACAATAACGATCTCACCAAACAAAAAATATGCACAACAATTGATTCAAAACTAATTTATATATTTATCCACTTATACATGAGTCAAGTTCTCAAATTCATTAAAACTATATATTTCTCATATGAATAATATATCATATATATTCACGTTCATTTGTATGTATAAGCACATATCAAGATGTACCCCCAAATCAAAGAATTGGGAAAATCTCTCCCTATCACACATTCAAGGGCATGTTGATCATTTGTCGAAAGAGAAAAAAATTATGAATGTATACCGTTTTCAACAAAGAGACAAGAGATTATGTGTGATGGGAAAGAAAAACATGTTATTTTGCAGAAAAAGAAAAAAAAGTCTCATGAAATCTTAAGAATTTTGTTGAGATTGTGTAATGTGTATTTCCTCATAAAAAGTCTCATAAAATTTATTAAAATTCATCTTAAGAAATAATTCATCAAAATTTACATATTTTTTAATATCATAACACTTTTTTTAAGATATAAAAAATCTTAATTGAATATTAATGGATTTTATTAAATTTCTTAAAAAATCTTAATAGTCTTGATTGAATACCACAACAGTTATTTCTATTATTTAAAATTTTTAATTGAATGTCTCAAGATTTTTTTTAAAAAAAATCTTGAAAAATCTTAATTAAATATCTTAAAATATCTTCGGAAAAAAGAAAAAGATAGACAAAAATACTAGTAGTAATGATTTTAAAACTTCAGCAGCTGAAATAAAGATTTAAACACTTGTTGTTGTTACTGGCTTTAAAAATTGGTAAAAAAAAAATGAGAGAGTTTGAGAGAGAGAGAGAGAGACCTATGTAATTCAGATGTATAGTCATTTTTTGACGTTTTGCAAAGTGATCCTACTAGCGAATAAATATCTAAATGTATAGAAAATTCTGCAGCTGATCTAGTCTAGTAAATTAAATAAAGGCATTATTTTGTGAATTTCAAGAGAATTCGCAATTCCAAAAGTTGCCTAAGCAATTGAGATCATTGATGATAGTGTGATTCTTAATGCCTGCAACATTTCTAGCAGTTGAAATAACTTCATTTGTCTATGTCGCTGCCTTGTAATTTTTCAATAAATTCAACATTTAATCACAACTTCATAAAATGGTTGGGCTGAGTCCGTTTTGACACTCCTATTGACTAGCTATACTTAAGGATAAATAGTTTTTTTATATATTTATTTGGTAAATAATATGTTTAACAATATTAAAATGGTCAAATACCCAAATTATCGTTCATCCTCAGGCTCATTCCTGACAGTGAATTAACAAATTTTGGTTGCACTATTTTCTTGTAAGAGAAACTATAAGAACTTTCATCAAATTATTGAAAGGTAAAAATGATGGGTTGAAATGAAAATGATGAAATAATTAAATATCAAATTGAGAAAAATGGAATTACACTTTCATTGCTACATCTTATGGATCGGGTCTGGGCTTACCCGAGTCCAACCTATGGTAGTATATTCACCCTTTTTAGTGACGGATATAACACCCTGTATCAGTGGGAGTAATTTATGTAAAAAAATAAGAATTAATAATTATCATTATCATACACATGAAAATACAGACATAAATATTAAAATAATAAAATTTAGTTATATATATATATAATCAAATAAATTACATACATCTTGAGAATAATGGATTCAAATATATAAAATTAAGGAGTATAAAATATAAAAATATAAAAATATAAGAGTAGTGGATTCAAATATATAAAATTATGAGGATAAAATATAAAAATATTAAATAATTATATGTAAGTTTTTAAAGTGAGGGGTGCCCATGCACTCCCTCACCAAAGAGTGGATCCGCCAGTACCTTTACTCTGTCATTTATTTAATCTTTATTCATAACGCCACTTACTAATTTGGGCAATTTTTTAAACTTTGCTTCGATTGCATAGCTAGTAAAACCTAAATATTTAATTTCCATGTCCTCAAGATTAGGACAGCCAGAAAGAAGCTCCGCAAGAAAGTCTATATTCTGAAAAAGAAACATGGAGCAAATGCAGGATTTTAAGCAAGGAAAGATCAACAAAGGAAAAACTTTCAAACGTGAGAACATCAATGTGAACTCAACAAGAGTTTTGCAACTAAGTACAACAGAGGATAACTTTGTACAAGGAAGAGAGAGATGAAGGTGTTCAAGTCTGCGTTGTTCCGCAGCCAATTGACAGACATTATTATTATTATTATTATTATTATTATTATTATTATTATTTGATGGTAAATGATTTTTAAATTTAGAATTAATTTTAAATATCATAACACAATCTAATATTTTATAAGGACAATCATAAATATAAACCACATGAAATAAAATTAGATATTTCATTTTTGTGAATATCGACTTACCTATAATATTAATTTCTAGGTTCTACTTTAATTTCTAGGATATGCATTAATAGCAGTTACTATAAACTAATTCACAATACTCTAACAATTTTTTGTCTCCTAATTTTAAAAAAAAATTAATATATGTTTTTATTACATATAAATTTTATGATTTTCCTATTTCACAATTATTTAATTTAATTTAAGGTAATATTTTTGCAAAGTATTTCTAATTTCTTCAAATTTTATAAACCTGCCCAACACGCAAGTCAATTTCTAGTGTTTTGGAATGCGCAATAAGCTTAACTGCTCAAGTATGAAGGAAATGGCGCAAATGACATAGTAAAACTAGTCTCATATTTTGGCAACCATCCAAGTTAGGCACCTCCCAATGACAACGACCATCGATTCCTCCCCCAGAATCGCTTTCTATTAACTCATAAATACAATGTTCCTTGACCCTCCCTTCATGGTATTACTATTTGGTAGTGAGTCTTTGATTAATCCATGCAAATATACAGCTGAATAGTGTTCACACACATCCGACAAGAATAATCTGAACCTGACATACCCACGTACCAATATGATGGAATGAAAGTCATTCTACTAACGCTGCATAACATATGTAATTCGTAAACAAACCAAATGCATCATTTTACTACTTAAACTGCCGGGAGCATTATTTTAACATTAATAAAAAGTGCAATGTCCCTAAACTACTCCATGTATTCCGTAAAATGGATGACAATTTCAAGTTATAAATTATAAAATTATTTGTTAATGATACTTCTTCCGAGAATTATTAAGAACTTCTCACTTTGAGCAAACTTATTTGATTAAACTAAACCCAGTCCATTTGTATTTAAAATCAATAAAGAAAACAACATTCAGGCCAGGGGGTGTAGAGGGAGGATAAGGAACAAGAAATGGGGCTTCTATTTATTTTTTTCAAAAAGGTTAATTTTAATATTTGAATAATTTTTAAAATGGGGGGTGTTAACTAAAAAGATGATAAAAAGAAAGGACCAATTGTTCAAAATGTGCTTATCAGTTGCCTGAAGGCTCTGAATTGCATTAGACAATAAAATTAGTTTATAAAACTTAGCAAGTATTAAATCAAGTTAAACCTAGGCTAAACTCGACGAGGACCACGACATATGTGGGCAAGGAGAAGCAAATAGTACTTCGTTCATGTGGCATTATGACTGTTTATGTTCTCTTTTAAGTTGAGATTTGCATCATACATCTTGTTAAAAAGAAGTTTAAAATCACAAGATTTTGGGAGAAAAATATTCCAGCAAGTAAAGCCATATTTTTACAGATCCCAAATTTGGCTCTTTGCCATGACGATGTGAAAATTATTAAGACCCTGAAAAACCCCACCTACAAAAAGGACTTCAAAATACAAACCAAAACAACAAGTTAATGGTTACTCAACAGTAAATCATAAGTACACACATCCGTGAAGTTTCCCTTCCCTATTTATACAAAACCCATAAACATTTCAAATCTTCATTTAGAAAAAAAAGACACATTCATCACATTACTTAGTTGCAATGTATGTAACTAGCTTCATTCCATGATCTTTTCATCAGACAAAAGAACCAAAACGTCAAATTAGAAGAGTCTTCAAGTTTTCAGCAGGTGATCAAAACCTCAATCCGCTGCTCATTTCATTGCTGAGTCAAGTGGTATCTTATCTTGCTTACTGCCAACTGAAAATAAGAACATTTCTTCAATTTTCAATCACAGTTAAAACAAAACGAGGGAAGAAGAAACAAGATTCCAACTCTTCAATTAAATCAAATAAGATTCCAACTCACGGGTAAAAGCAGAAAGCTCAGAACTCTTCAACACTCGTAGCCTCTTCACCGTTGATACAAACATGCTGCCAAGCATATGTAGACATTAAAAAACCATATAATATAACTATTTTTGCAGCCAATCATAGTTTTCTAGCAATAACTAAATCATTTAAAAAATACCAAAGGGAAAAAAGCCAATTGCGCGAGTTATTTATAGTTTACTTGTATTTCTGAGAGGGGACAGTCGTACAGGTGTTATCATGTGAAAGAACAGACATGCCATGGCATGTACTGCTTCGGATTTATTCACAACAATTGGCAAACAAAAAAGTTGCTTGATATTAAATATATAGTAAATTGTTAAGCAAAAGGAATCTAACTAATATTGATTACAGTTTTGAGATCAAAATGTTAATTCGGCATTGGTCCTCACATCAAGTGGTGAGGTACAATATAGTATAATATAATATTGAATAAAATAAAATAATAGTGCATAAGATTGATAGTGATAAGATGCTTACTGCCATGGCACATCCCCAACAAGCATCCTGTCTCCTTCATTATCCTCATAAACAAGAGTATACTCTCCACTTCCATCCAATAACCCCGTAATTGCTTTCTCTTCCTCTTGCTTGTTGTAAACTCCACCAGCAGAGGAATCTCTTTGAGCTGAACAGCAGTGTGTTAAGACTTAAGACAAAGTTTCCTTCTTGACAATCAGGAAGAGAACTAAACTAAAGCGTGGAAAAACAAAATTTGAAAGCACAATGGTCTAAAGGGCCAAATGCAAATTGTATTAAAAAAACATGTTTGGTGAGAGAGATTGACCGTAAGCATTAAATGTTGATTTAATGTAGCCAACCCCCAAGCACATCATAGCTAGTCATAAATAATAATTAAAAAAAAAAAAAACTTAAGTTTTTGCTTACAATTTGGGTAGCTATCAATCAAAAGAAATAAACAAAAAAATTTCCACACAAGGATGATTTATACTATCAACTACAGGAGAATAAACAATCATCGAATTAGAGTGTCACAAAAATTACCAGCAAGAAGACCTCTGAATAGTTCGTCCACAGCAGAAGAGAGATTTTCATAGCTGTCGTAGGCATTGAGGTCCACTTTTCTCCCTATGGGAACACCATCCATGTTGATCTTGACAAACAAACCTTTATTATTAGCATAGTTGTCAACAGGTTTTTTACCAGCAACCTGGTTGTGCTGCTCAGCCTGAGACTCAGGAGGTGGCTTAGAAGCACTGCTGCTGCTTGCAAGGTTCTTCCTGAAGGAACGAATTGGGGGCCACCCCACCACTGGAGCAGGAGCAGTTCTGTTTGTTAATGGGTCCACAAGGAGAAAATGTTAAGTTAGGTATGAAAGTGGACAGTGAAACTGGTAAGAACCAGGCTAAAAGTTAAAAATACAAAAGATGAGATGAGGCTAAAGAGCTCACTAGTTACCACACTGGCACTAGCAGAACCCTGCCATCACTCATCAAGTTCACATATTTAGTACTATTACTTATGGCTTTGTACATTATTTTTAATTATTAATATTTTTAATTTAAATCAAGCAAAAGTAGGCTTCCCCACGAGGGACCAAAGAAATTAAAAACGGAGAGACAGAGGGAGAAGAGAGAGGGAAATAGAGAAAGGGTCCGATATTCACATGCCAACGTCAAACCTCAAGGAAGATAAGGAAGGCACATAATAAATGACAGATAGCATCAAAAAACCGATGTGGACATATCTGAGAGAACATGGCAAAGAACTATAGCAGAACAAAAACTGCCAGTACAGGGTACAGGGATATCAAAGCCTAAAAATTGTCCCTTCTTTTTTTTTCTTTCTCTGTGGAAAAGAGGATAACCATACAAGGGAATAATTAATAATGGAAAACTCTAGTTATTTTTCTTACACTCAAGTGCAACAAGAGGTTGCGAAACACTAGATCTACCATACGGTAACAAGTAGAGATTAGTTTGCATGGACCACAAACACAACAGAAAATTTTAAAAAAAAATGTGAAACAACGTGACTCTGGGAATGAATATCCTCTGTCGAAAAGTAACAAAACATGGATACAAGAAAGAAAAGGTGGAGTACCTTTTCTGAGAGGTGTTGGGCTGGGACACAGCTGTATTTGCAGAAGAGGGAGAGAATACTTTGCCATCACCACCATTCTGCAACTCTACCACCACCTTAGGGCACTGAAGAAATGATGAAGAAGAGGCTGTGTTGTTGTTACCCTGGTGGTGGTGGTAGTTTGGCCATGGAGAGGCCTTGCTTTGGAACCCATTTTTAGGAGAGAAGCAACCAAGAGAGAGAAGAGATTCTTCTCTTTCTGTGTTTTTCTTCATTTTACCGCCCAGAGACCAGTCTTCACCAGGTGGACCAAGCCTCAGTTCAAGCTTTCTTTCTTCTGAGGACTTTCCTTCGTTTCTCTTGTTCATCTGCCACTCTCTCTCGTTTGAGATCAAATCTAACAGCTGAGGAGATGCCTCGTTTCTTGACCTTTCATCCATCTTCTGTTCACACCACTCTCCAAAGGAAGATTCCTCCTTGCTGAAATATCACTCACCAAATATATGTATGCAAGAAACAAAAACAAACTCTAGAACGTATGCAAGTAACAAAAACAAACTCTAGAATCCCCCGCACTGCTTCATGCAACAAAAAAAAAAAAAAAACACTAGTTAGTAAGGGACAAAGGGTTGAAAACAAGGGTCTTGTTTCAAAAACATTACATATGAAAAATGGACATTAAATGATAAAAGCATGGCGTTAGAGAAGTGGGAATCTTACAAGTCTAACCGCAGCTTAAATCCGATAAATACCACATCTTGTAGTTGAGAGAAACAAGTGCTTCCTTGCAACAAGTGCGAGAGTCTGAGCGAACAGCAAGAAGGACCTACAATGGAAACCTTAAAAAAAAAGGGTTTAAAGGTTTTGGCCACTGCAAAACGTTGGATAGACTGAGGTAGCAGAAGGAGGAACACACAAGTATTATCACAGCTCAATGGAAACCCCACCAAGAGAGAAAGGAAGAGAAAATAAAAAATAAAAACACACCCGAAAAGCAAAGCAAAGGTGGAGGGAGCTATAATAGCATGGGATTGTAATCTTAGCTTTGCTTTAAGTCTTTTATTTGCACGCTTAGTGGGTTCTCCTGCTCTCTTTCTCTCTCTATCTATGTCTTTCCTCTTTTTAAGGAGAGAGGGGGAAAAAAGAGACAGAGGGGTGATAAAAACCAGAGAGATTCCCCTTGGCCAACCAACCCAAGAACACAAAACAGGAACGGAATTAGAGCACAATGCACGCAACCTCAAGTCTCATAAAAATAACGTTAGGTTGTTTAGCACAGGAAGTAAAGCAGCTGCTCTTGTGCTTGTGCTTGTGCTTATGTTGTGCTGAGTGCTGACCCTCCCCTAAAGATACTCACACTATTCCCTATACCCTTATAGCTCCTATTCCTATTCCTATGCCTTATTACCACACATCCCCAAATACTCCCTCCCCTTTATTAATCCTGTGCTAGAAAATTACTTAAATCTAATTCTTTAGAGTATTTTTTAAGGAATTAAAAATATATATTTATTATATAAATAATTGAAGAGTATAAAACATTCATAAATAATATAATTTTTTATTTTTCAATAAAAATATTTTTCTTTTAAGTTTTTAACCAATACATTTAAGACATTAATTAACATTAGCCTAAATGTAATTTGAGATTTTCTCCCTAATCAAATATGATTATTTTGCACCATTTTTTTTTTCCTTTTGGAATTGAGTCAAGATGAATTAGTTTACTTAAGCACTTGAAAGTCCAAAGAGAGGGACGCCGTCACGCTCAAAGTCCATGCTGGCATAAAGAGACAAAGTTTTACTACCCTTTTAGTTAACTCAAAGTCCATGCTTGCCATACCATTGTTAACTCAAAGAAAATTTTACATCCAGTAAAAATTAAACACAAATTTTGTGATTAAATAAATTATTATCCACGTTTTACATAATAGGTTAATTAAAGATTTTCCATTGGGTTGGATAAGATTTGCAAAATAAAAATAAGAAACATAATTTGAGGATTAAACTAAAATTAAATTAAAATAAAATTTGAAAGGGGTGGATGCTTTTGAGATGTCAGGAAATTGATGGATGGGATAGCAAAGGTTGCTTTTTTGTTTTTATTTTGGAGGGAGAGGATTTGCATGATCCATATTTGCAGGGCTTCTGCAATAAAAACATGCAGATCCCATGATCTTGTCTCCTCTGTTCTGTTCTCCACTGTCCTTCTCTCTCTCCGTCCACATATCCCCATATGATGATAATTTGAGAACTGTGTGAATGAATGGGATTCCCTGTGCCACTATTCAATCCTGTGTGCTACACATCGCGCTCTCCTTACCGTTTGATTTCAGTCTATTAGCGTTCTCGATCTGACAAAAAGTTGAGTTTGTGTTTTTATTTTAATTTTTCATAGTAAAAAAATGAAACAGAAAACCTCTGTCTGAAGTCTGCACTTCACAGCTCAAAGGAGAACTACTTTTGTTGTTTTTCCTTTTTGTTTAATGATAAAGGAATTATTTAGGTTTTATTTGTTTTTTAATTTGTCAGAATTATTTTTTGAAAAGATGAGTTTGAATATGATATTAAAGTGAGTTAAAAAAATATTTTTATTGTGAAGAAAAATATTGTTTTGTTAGATTAGTAAAGTAAATTATATTTGAAATGTTAAAATAGACAATCTATTTATTTGTATAAGTAAAACAAACCTCTCTATCAAAAAACAAATATAAATTAATTATTTTCAACTAACTTCGAACAAATAACTTGAAACAAATCCCTCGTTGCTATTCAATCCGAGCAAGCAGCAACAATCAACAAATCATAGGTTTAATGAATTTGACTTCCTTAAATAAGATTTTGAATTTTAATCTTATAAATGAAAAATGAAAACAAAATTATTTAAAGAAAAAATCATACTAGAGTAGTTAGTTAAATTAGTCAAATTCCTGTACAGTAAATATTTTACACATATAATAATAAAAAGTCCTAGCAAGCAGCACAGCGGCAACGTAGAACGTAATCTAATCCCCTCCGTACACTGTTACGTCAAAAATATAGATAGAAAATGAAGTTGTGTTTTATTATCACTCCCCTACCTGCAAATAATTTCTAGTAAATTATTCAAATGTTTTGCAAATTACACCATCGTTCATTTTTTTTATTATGGAAAAATATATTTTTTGCAAAGCGCCAATGCGTGAAGTCTTTTATGCATTAAATGTTAATGTCTCCTAATACAGTTTGGAAAGAAGTTTGTAAGCTGATTTTTTTTAAAAGCGTTTTGGGTTATAAATTGTAATATTGGCGTAGTTGACTTCAAGCTTCATCTGATATGGTGTTGTCCTTGCGCGCGCTCTCTCTATTTCCTGTTTACGATTAAATCGACTAACATTTAAATATTACGTATAACTCAATAATAATTTTTTTAGAAAAATATAGTAATATTTTAATGGATTTTACTTATTTGAAAATATATAATCTATAATTATTATATATAAAAAATTATCCAATTTTACCTTTATAACTGTTTACATAAATTTCTTTTTTGCCCCTTTAACCATATACTTTTGAAACAACTCATAATAAAAGTTACGTACATCCTATAAACATCTCAGTGCCCCCACCTACATTTTTCTTTTTATGTTAAAAAAATTAAACAGATGCACGGAGTGTCTCTTTTCTACTAATTATGCATAAAGTAATTATTAAAGTTAAAAAAATCGATAATATATCCTTAAAAATTTATCCAAGTTTTACTTATTTGTGTTTGTATATTAAGATTAATATATTTATTTTTCAAAAAATTAATGTATACACCAGATTCATACTACAAGTAATTGAAATAGCAATATAGTACTTAGATTTGGATTGTTAAAAACCATATCAAATAGTTTGTAAACTGTTAAATCGATTAAAAAAATTGAAAGCTGTTTAAATTAAAAATCATAAAAGCTAAAAATCTAAAAAATCATATAAATTTTGCAATTTGGTTTAAATTTTTTATAATAAATCGAATCAAACCGAAAGCATATTATAATTATATTAATTTTTATTCTGATAATTAATAAAAAGTATTAAACAATTGATTACTTTTCATTTGTTTTATAATTAAATGTATATTTTACTTTCATATATTAAAAAGGTGTACTATTATTAAAAATAATATTATGATGTTTAAATGAAATGATGATGAAATGGTTGTTAATGTTGAAATAAGATGAAGTTGATGTTTATGAGGATAATGTTGAAATAATATCAATTTGATATATATGATGATGATATTGAGATGATGTGATGTGTATGTATACTGATATCCATGGGGGTGTATGATTGGTTACCCTTGCGAGGAAGGATGTGTTCCTAGCCGGGTCATGCATTGATGGTGTCCATAATTGTCATTGTGTGATGTGGATATACATGGATACCCATAGGGGGTGTATGACAGGTTACCCTTGCGAGGAAGGATGTGTTCCTAGCCAGGTCATATATTAAAAATAATATTAAATATCAAGTGATAAACAAATTATTATTATGTTATAAATAGAGTTGATAATATTATTTTATGTTAATGTTAAATAAAAGTAAAGATAATAATTTTTAATTAAAATAAGTTAAACAAAATTTAATGAAAATAAAATTTATTTTAAAAATTATATATCATATATAATAATTATGTAAGTTTGATTGATAGATTTAAATTAAGATAATAAATCAAAAATAAAATAAATAAAAACATGTGAAAATCAAATTAGACCAGTTTATTTTGATTCCGATTTAATATTACATTTAAATCCAATTAAACTAAACTTTTGTAATTTGGTATAATTCAAATCGCACTAGAAACATTCTAATTTGATGGAAGGAAAGAAAGTATTAATAACAATGTATTTTTTTAATTGGAGAGAAAGAGAAAAGAAAAATGGAAAGAAAAGAAGATTATCAGAGAGAGAAAATTAAAAAAATCTTCTCATTTTTTTTTCTCAATTTTCAAATTTTAATTATTTTTTTCTTTCATTTATTTTCCTTCAATCCAAACGGAGTACGTGGCGAATCGCGTTGGTGTAAGTGGATATGTTGTTTTCCTTTTCCGTTTGAGGTTGAGACATTTGTGTAGCGTTAATCAATGAGGAATTAACGTGTGTGCTTCTACGAATACTGTACCAGCCAGAACTATAAGAATTAAGAACGAAGCACCATACTTGCCTTCTTCCCATTTTAATTCCGTGGGCGACTTCCATATTTTCTTTCATGTAACAACAATGTTTTCGGTGCAAATCTTTTACAATTTCTAAGACTTTGAAAATGATGATGATTTTATAAGTCCTTGTTTTAAAATTATAAAACCAATTCTAATATTCTTCAATAACAAACTTACGTTTTATTATAAAATATGCAATTTATATTAATTAATTTGTATATCGTCTAATTATATTCGGTAACTTGATTATATTCAGTAACTTGATTACATTTCAACCAATTATTAATTAGATGAGCTAGCCCTAAAACAACTTGGTCACCATAAAAATCCATTCAAATACCCTGTTTTTATGATAGAGAGTACATTCCTAGTTTCCTACAGTTAGAACTTTGCCTTTTATTCACAGGCTACAATATTGAAAAAATAAAGAAAACTGATAATTCATATTTCAAACGAATAGTATCAGAAAGTGACTAAAAACAAACTATATAACTTTACGTACTAAAATTGCTGAATTTGAAACTAAATTCAATTGATGTGTACAATTATCAAACGTGTGAACATTTGTGTGAAATAATGAAGTAAAACTGCTTTTAAAAAATAATAATGAAAGGAACGTATAGCAGTATTCAAAATATACATCTGATTTTAAAATATAGATTATAATGACTTTTTTTAGATATTGCAATTCAGTTTGCTTGATATAACAATGAATAACATTTTAATCAAGAAATTATAAGGTTGATTTAATTCTTAGAAAGATGAATTTAAGAGTTGAAAGAATAAGAAAAAAAGAAGTCGTAAGTTCGACTTAATTTTATAAAATAAAACCAATAGAAAATTAAACTAAATATATAGTATATAAAATTTTGGAAATTATAATTTCACGGTTAGTATTGGACTAGTTAGTATATAAAAAGTTAACACAATTGTTGTATTTCTCTCCCCAAGTGAGAGAATTTAAAATTATCCTTTATCATTTTGAACTTAATATACTTGATAATATTTTCACTAACTATTTTTCAGATAACACAAAGTTTCTTTAGTACAAATGGATATCACAAGAGAAGATTAAACAATAATTTAAGCTACGAAAAATACAAAATGGTTCCATTATTTGATAAGGATGCTGTACCTCCTCAATTATTTGGCTTGTTTGTACTTTAATTAGGTGGTTGTATATTAGCCACTGTTGCAGTTAAAATAACCTATAATTAGGCCATTACTTAATTACATGTATAAAATTATGATTTGAAAATCTTTACAATTGACAAGATTTTCTTCTAAAAAAATAATTGATAAGATTTTGGAGAAAAATAATATTGTAGCTAATTTAATTTTTCAAGAAATTTGGTTAATTTGGTTCGAAATTGAATTTTTTAATTTATATTATTTTCTAAAATTATTATTGAAATTATTGAAACTCTGTAATTTTATTATTTTTACTTAATTATTTTCTATCTAATAAATTAATGTGTTTTAGTCTCTTTCTAGCTCTAATCTTATAAGAGATAATATTTTTTCTTATTAATTTATAACATTTATTGAAAATTAATTAAGAGTATTTTGATCAAAAAATAACTAATGTAAAAACAACTTGAAAATATTATTATAAAAAAGACAAACAATTTTTAAGAAAAAACTTATATTTAGGAACATTTTTTTGGTAAATTTGTTATTATTTGATAATTGATAAATATTTAATTATATTTTTAAGTCCTCAAACTAAAAGGTTTGTTTTTTCAGTCCCCTTAATAAAAATTTGAAGCCTTTGATAAATAATATTTTTTCAGGTCCTATTTATATGATCCAATTATCTAATTCATCAAGATTAAGAAAAATAATTAATATAATTTATAACAATAAATATGATTTAAATTTATACTACCATTATCATTAATATTACTCTTTCTCTTTCTCTACTATAATTGTTTGTCATTAGTCCTCACAGCTTCTCTTTTAATTAGGAATATGTTATTCCAAAAATATTTAATACAATTAATATTATGAATTGAATTTAAAAAAAAAGATAAATATTATTATCGAAAAAAAAGATAAGTATTATTTCTAATTTGAATCTTATAAATAAAATTGGAGAAAGTATATAATACTAAAAATATATAGATTATAAGATAAAATTGTTGTTGTTTTTGTACAATTTTTAAATTGTTTATTACATAAAATAAATAATAAAAATGTACAACTCTCACATTTTTCTCTCAAATCACAAAATGAAGATTTTGCAAAAATTAAAAAATTATCATGTTGTTGAAGTGGCTATAAATATATTGAAATTATACAGCAATATGAGTTTTGTTTTATGTTTGTGTAAACATGCACAAAAATAATCACACCATTTTAAGGCTAAACTATTAGTTACTAAAAAATATTTTCATTTTAAAGTGGTGATCGTATAAGTATTATTTGTCTAGAAAAATAAAATTTAAAGAATCTTATTAATTAGTATTACATTAATTTTAATAATTTATTATATAAAATATAATAAAACATAAAAAATTATAAATAATATAATTTTCTAATAAAATAATTTTATTTTTTTATGAATTCCCTTAATGCACTTATTAGCCTTTGGCTTAAGGTAATACTTATATGTATTATTATTAAATAAAATGAGTATGATGTGTTTCTGCTGTAGTCAGGTCCGGTTGGTCACTAGGAAACGCATCATATTATTGTTACCTGCTCTGCTCCCCGTCTCTAATCTCTATGCGGCCGGCTAATTTGGTTGGTGTGTATCACAAAGTAAATTAAAATTAGGTTAAATTACTAGCTTAGTATCTTTATCATTAAAATTTTAACTTATTTTTTAATTTTAAAAATGATGTCATGTTATTTTTGTCTAATTTGCGAGAAAAAAAGTCAACTTTTTTTATATATGAAATAATATAAAAAAATAACATAATCATCACGTAAAACATCTTCATAAAAATATAACAATGAGATAATTTACATCGGTGTAAGTTTTTTTTTATAGCTACACTGTTGTAAGTTGATTTTTCCTCTTAGAAAAAGTTATATATTAAAAATATATATAATTTAGGAGTAATATCATATATAATCAAAGGTATTATCTAAATGTAGAAATCATTAGAATCAATTTTGTCCCTTTAAACAAAATGTTCTCTATATATATAGTTAAAAATCAAACTTTTTATAACATGTTTTTTTTTTCCTCACAAATAAACATGTTTATTAGTTAAATATTACAATTTATTAATCCCTTCCTTCACAGTTTATCATCAAATTAATCTTATATCTCATAGAGCATATTGTGGATTATGTTAAAGATATAATTTTGTAAAGCAATTGTCATGAACACAATCACTCTTCCTAATACACACCCAAAAACCTGATTATATGCCCATGGTAAAAAAAAAAAAAAAAAAGGTTGCAAGTGGCATAATCCTATACCACCGAATTAAAAGGAATTTCTTGAGTTATATATAATCGATTATGCATTAAAATGAATGTCTAAGGCATATAATCATTATAAAAAATATATTATGAAAAATAAAGGATAAAAACATGCATTTAATAAGGGGTAAGATGAGAATTTTGTTTATGAATCTATATCTTTTTTTCATTTTTCGTTTAACTATTAACTTATTTTAATTTAAATATTTCTATATTTCATTTCAATTAAAAAAATTAATTTCTAAAATATATATTTATTTATTTTGTATTATTTAGACTTTCATAATTATTTTTTCAACTATATATGCACAGTGAAGCATCGATCGATCATGAAAGGGGAATGTGGATCTTTATGACGCATTGCGGCTCAATCTGGTGTTGCGCAGGAGTCGTTGATTTTGGGAGAAACGGATGGTGATGGCGATGAACACATGTCCAATCAAAGTCGTACTGTTGCTGTGTCCGTTCGATGAGAGATAATTAATTGGGAGACAGTGGATGCCAGTCTTATCATGCGACTCAGTCTGATGCCATTACTTGAGCCGTCTGATCTTATTCTTCTTTTTCCTTTTCCGGGATACAACTACGTGCGCCCCACTCCCTTCCCTCCTTTTATTTTGCTTGCATTTCGTTTTGCTTTGCCTTTGATCATCATCGTGCATTTTCCTCCTTGCATCCCTCCTCATTCCTTAAACCATTTTTTTTTTGTGTTTTCTTTTTTAATAAGTATTTTTGTTCCAAAAATAAAATATATTTTTTATTTATATAACTAAATTTCATAATAAATAAATATCTATCTTTGAATATATAATTGTATTTTACCTTTACAATAAGCAACTTATGTTATAATGTTATTTTTAACTTTTGATATTTTTTTAAAATAGTTATAATTTAATTGATAATAGAGATAATGAAATTGAGCGAAGCTATTTTGCACTTTTACCTAAACTATAATATAAAGATTTCAAACGTAAAAATTTGTCTGTATTTTGCTCAAATCATAGTTTAAAAATTTCCAATGTAAAGCTAAAACACTAGAGCTCATTTCACATATTAAGCGCACATTTGGATTAAAATTTTATAAACGTAAGTTTGAGTCAAGTTTAAGTTTATAGACTGAGTTTTCAAAAACAATTTAAGTCTAATTTTTACAAAATTTTAATTTGCAAACTATTTTTGTGATGGGTAATCAAATATATGAAGATATTGAGTTTACTCTACAAACTGAATTTAAAACACTCCAAACAAAAAACTAAGCATAAACTTTAACCTGTTTGATTGAAGAGTAATGAAAAATATTTTGGAAAAACTTTTATTTTGTTTTTCTAATTCAAATGAACGCTTCATAGTTCTTAGTAACACCTCCCCCACGGCCCCACCCCAAAAAAACAAAAAAAAAAAAAAGAGAAGAAGAAAACCACACAGGATTAATGTATAAAAAGGCATCATTGGAAAAATGATTTTATAATCATTTTTTTTTATTATTCATATATGGATACGTTGTTAAATACTAGTATTTATTAGTTATTAAGACTTAAGAAGGTTATGCTGAGTTCATTCCTTTTATAAAAAGCAACTCCTTGAGATGATAGCAAGGGTCGCGTTTTCATCCTTTCTCTTGTTTTTTGCTTGTTTCTTTTTCGAGTCCTTTTTATAGATGATATTTTTCTGTCCTTGAAAGTTATTTAATTTTAATTTAAAGAACCAGATTCATGCAAATATATGGGTTAAGAATGCATTCCTGAATTGATTAAGAATAAATTGATTACCGTGGCCCACTGATCAAGTGTGATCATTGGACAGCAACAACTTAACCTTTCAAGGCAACATAAAAAGAAAAATAAGTGTTAAGAGGAGAATGCTTCATTTGTATACATCACATGGTACATGTTGTAAATTCGTCCTAAACCGTGCTATGGTGTCAATTCAATTGAATGGCAACCATTAATTGTGTCCATTAGACAAGGTATCTATTCTAGTTCCATGTGTACTGCAAAAGAGAAAGAGAAAAAAAGGAAAAGTAGAAACTCGAATTAGTTGATCTTAAAAAGTTAAATTATTGGTGCGAATAAAAACTATCCATCAACTCAAATTCGGATCAATAGAAAATATGAAATGAATGGATCGTGAGATGAATTTTAATTTTTTATTTATTGCATGTAGTGTAACACATGTTGTTGCACTATTACTGATCACCTGCAGCGACTAAAAATCTTGAGAAGAATTGAGGTTTTATTTGGAAAAAAAGCGCATATTTATTTATATATAAAAAAAGGGAAGGAATCTGACAAGAAGTATTTGATTGAAGAAAAAGGGTGAGAAAAGCTAGCAGAGAGTGACCTAGCTCATATATCAAAACCGTCTTTTGGACTTCTCATGTCTTGTAGTTGTCCACACAACGCGGCTTTCAATCTCGCTTTCATTACCTTTGGCACTTTAATTTGCTACTAGGTGGCTGGCTAATAGGTGGTTGGTTGGGTGAGCATGAACATTAGCACGAGCTAGAGAAGATATAATATAACTTGTTTCAAAACTCCTTCAGAAGTAAAGAATCATGTTTGAGCATTAAACATAATTTTTACTTTATAAATACAATTTATTCATTCTTAATAAGTTTTCAAATATGCTACATAAATATAAGTTTTTTTTTTTTAAAAAAAACATTAAAGATGTAAAAAATCACATCTTAATTTGGGTTTTGCCTGTGAGCATTGAGAGGCTGCTGGTCGACCATACTGTGTATATGGACTGTGTGAGTGATGAGCATAATAATGTGTTATTTTCTCGCACGTTTTCTAAATAAAATCGATCGTCTTACACTGCCACCAAAGATGACTACTCCAATCCAACAACTTCAAACCATTTAACTTTGATGCATATCCTGAACTTTGGGTTTGTGGGAGACCCCACCCCACCCATTCCTTTATCTAGTATTATATTACCATCATTGATAAGATCACTTGCGATCCCCACTACTATTGCTAGTTTTTATTCTTCCTTTCATTGATTGCACCCATCACCCTGTCTTTTTGATAGTTCTTAGTGTAGTGACCTTTTTTGTTTGCTTTTATGTGAATAATTGGCTCATGCGCCGCTATAGTACCAAGAATGTATGTGTGTGTGTGCATGATAAGTAATGGGATCCACCTTTAGACTATGGTGTCTTAGATTGTTGCTTCGAAGAAAGAGTCTCTTTCTCTCTCTCTCTCTCTCTCTCTCTCTCTCTCTCTCTCTCTCTCAGAGGTACAATAAACGACTAGTGCTCTCATCCTTGGATCGATATGGTAATTACTTGCTTAAAAGGCACCGACTGTTGTGTACCATATGAAAAGTTTGAGTTGGAAGTTGGGCTGCGAGGCCGAAGAAGAACAACCACTGATCGATACTCGTAGATATTTTTCACTGGAATGAATACATATACGATGGAATAAATGCATGATGCATGTGTAGTTTCAGAACATGCACGTGTTAACGTTGCATGACCACGTTAAAATTCGAAATTATTAACTGCTTATATTCGGATTTTATTTTACATTGAGTTTATTATGTTTACAATCTTATTTGTATATATGTTATTTAAGTACACAAAAGAGAAAACAATTATGTAAACTTATTTGTTTCTGTCAAAACTTGAGCTAACCAAAATTAAAATGCGAGTATGTGACCTTAAACAATGGAAATAGATATTTTTAACAATTATTTTTTTCTTCGCTTTGAAATCTTTAGTAAATATATTATAGGTTTAGTTCATTAATTTAATGACGACAGGAAGACATAAAAAACAAAGAATGGTTATATTTTAATAACTAAAAATTTCAAACACATAATTAATAAACTCTCTTTTCTCTCCATTTTTATCTTTCCATCACACAACATCAACAATCATTTATCTTTCATCTTTTCCTTTCTCTCTCAAGTTACAATTTAAGATTATCCAAGAAATATTTTTCAAAAGGAAGTTGATGACTAAAAGGCAAAAACAATTTAATAACTGACTTATTTTGATTAAGAACTAACAGACACTTAATTAAAGATTATTTCCATACTCATTGGATGTAGCTCAATTAATTGGGAACACAGTATGAGTTTGTTGAAAAGAATCCGAGTTGGATTTCTCTTTATTACACTCTTAATATGAGACAAAGAGTTTTAAATGTGACTAAGTTTTAAATTAAAAATTAGTCTTACAGTCAACCTAAATGATTAAAGTTTATGAAGATTCCTCATGATCTCATCAAGAAACCAAAAATTCTAATTAAGGTGGTAGTTGAAAAAAATATTTTCATATTTTTGACGGATAATATGTCTTATGATAGAATTTTGATGGAGGATTAAACTCGTTGTTATCTCTATATTCTATATGATTCCTTTTAAGTTTTTTTCCTCTTCATTTTTTCTCTTTTTCTTTTTCTCTTTTTTGTTTTTATTTATTTTTTCAACCTCTTTATATCTATTATTAGTTTTATCTATCATTGATTCTAATTAATTTGGGTTAATTGTATTGTTGCTAATGATGATGTTGATGTGCATGTATGAATCTTTTGTGAGTCAAAAGTCGTGGCTTGAATTGCTTTCCGTCCCCAAAAGATCGATCTTCCACAATGGAAGACCAAAAATTGGTCTTGACCTAAACCAATTACTTTTTTTACCATTTATGATTGCTTTTTAAGAGTTGGCCTGTTTTGAATTTGATGATTTGTCTAGCTAATTGTGTTTTGTACTAAATTAAGTCAATTGAGTCAATTCTAGATCAAGAAAACAAAGATTCTCACTCTCGAATGTACACACATATTCCTAACATTTTTTTAAAAGAAAAAATATCTTAGAATGGTCATGTCATGATTTTGATTGTGTCACTTTGGATTAATCTTCTCATCATAATTTTTACATGTAATAGAATCGACTCAAGTTCCCAAAGATCTCCTTTAAGCTGCGACTTGCGAGGATCAGAATTATTTGCGCCTACATACTGTGTACACATTGTTCTTCTCTCTCCACGCTTATTTCTAGTTCTAGTTAATAGGTCGTTATTTCATGATTTCTAGTATTATCTAAAGCAAGCTAACACATGCATGGAACACAACTGTATGCTTTTTCCCTTTTGCATGCGAGAGGTATTATTAGTTATTTCTTCCCAGTAGTAGTGAAATTTAATACTAAAAATGAAAAAAGAAATTAAGTATCAAGAAACAAATTAAGAAATTGATAACGACTCACTATCGATAACACTTATCTAACAAAATACAATGCTTCATAAATTTACTGTGCCTCGCGAAATCAAAACTCGTAGTTTTTTTTTTTAAGCAGGAAAAATAATCAAACTTCAAGAGCATACATTATACACAGATATATTTTTTTTTATCTCTCCTTATAAGATACGAGTAATAATTTAAACTCAATCTTTATACCAAACTCAGCGAGAGATTTTATTTTATTCCACTTAATCAATACTTTCGAGTTCAAAACTGGTGCAACCTGTCGGGTTAGGTGAAAAAATTAATTTTGAATTAGACTCAATCTAATTTGTCAAATTAATTAATCCCTAAAAGTATCGGATCACAACAGCACAGTATCCTCGATTTTGTTCTATTGCTTTATCAATACGTTTAGATACATCAATAAGGATTAAAGTGAAATGAAATCAGATGATGGTGAGATGTCTTGAATTTTGTTCATGCATCGTCCCGATCATTCTAACTCAACCAATACGTTGGAAATCAAAATTTAAAAGAAAAAAAAACAAGTGAGATTTGTGGTAAGTTTTGTATTTTGTTTTTTTATAAAAAAATTTATTTATTTTTGTTTCTTGATATTTCAATTTTTTTATCATAGGACAAATGCAAAAATTCTAAAATTATAAGAAGCAAATGCAAAACATCAACTTATTTTTAGGACACATGTGTCAATATATGTGACATACTACAACTTGACATGTGAACAACAAATTGACATAAACTAACAACAAGAATCTATGATAAAAAATTTCAAATATTAGAAAGCAAAAATAAATAAATAATTATCAGAAAATAAATACAAAACTCAGATATATATCATAAAACACAAACATATTTTAGCTATTTTTTAAAAGTGAAAAAGAAAACTCTTTCACTGTCAAATTAATATGAATATTAATTGTATTAATATTTTTTCATTTTGCTCCATGTCATCCTTTTTACGAATCCAAACAACAAACAAGGCTTAATACATTGTACTTCAAAAATATGTTTGTTTGTTTTTAATCAACAAAGATAAAAAAAAATATATTAATAAAAAGGGTATAATAGATACCCAACACAAATTATAGGAGTACTGTTTTAATTATCCTACACCTTATATTGAACTGGTTACATCATATTTAACAAAATATCCATATAAATAAAATATGTTATTTCCATCTTTACAAATTATCTCCAATCAAAACATTCTAAATATGAATATAAATAAAATATGTTATTTCCATCGTTACAAATTGTCTCCAATCAAAACATTCTAGAATGTCATTATCCACTTAATCTTCTATTTCTGTTATGCAAAAATATGTTTGTTTAATGTACTATTTCATTTGAACTTGGATTTTTTTAGTGCCTTTTCTTCTATCAGTAGTTCTGCAGCACAATGCTTAAATAATCAAAGAACTTTTGATATTTGATTTAATTACTTTACATATGTGCTTCTAATTTTTTTGTTTTTCTTGTAGGCCAATGTGTCATTGGAGGGTTTTTCTGCAAACAAATTCGACTTAATTTTGAGGCACCAATTTTCCATGCTAACACCTTTAGTTTTGTGCTATTGACTTTTATTATGATAAGAAGAAACCTCTTACTAGCAAATATCATCAATAAGATTTGTTGTCGTCTCCAATAGTTAAAATTTGGTGGTTTAAGTTAGTAGGGGACTGTTGCTAGCCTTAGTTTGATGTAACAACGTTGTTAAGGCTAGGATTGGGAATTGGGACCAACATGTCATAAAAGGGAAGTTGAGTGAATATGGATAAATAAACAAGGTTTAAGACAAAGAAAAACGAAATGGTTTGTATCAATTAAAAGAAAAAGAAAGGCTCCTTAAAAAGCAAAGGGAAGGCAAATAACACCAACGACAATGGTCAATGAAGGCACAAGAGCACTCCTGTTTTGGCACACTATCTATTATTTTCCTTTTCATTTTTCGGACTCATATTTGTACCTCACTTCCAAAGCAAAAGCCTTCCTATTGCACGAAATAATGAATAAAGAGTGAACTTTAAAAATTAAAACAAATGATGATTGAGATGAACACATACATTATTTTTCATTTTCTCTTTCTAAAACTGAACAGATACATCCATATGTCTATATACAAGTTGCTTTGAGCCTAAACCAGTAAACACACCCTCACCGGCCCACAGCAACTTTAAGCTCACAACTCTGCCACTCTACTTCAGTGAATAAACAGTGTAAAGCCCTAGGTTTTCTAATTTGTACTACTTTAGTTTGCTAAGACCAATTCCACATATGATAGCAACACAGAAACAGAAAAACAAAAATAATTATCAATGCTCCAAGTGTTAACAATCGCATATCATGTATTGTTCCAAAACTTATAAACATCGAACTACCAGCCAATATCCGTACGTAGGGTGCGTGACTACATCAAAATTGCTAAAATGTGAATCATATTCCTTAGTAAAACTGGTGCAAAATGACCCGATGTTAAAAAAAACAGCAGTGTACAACCAGTCAAAGTTTACAAATTCCAATCAACTTTATGAGGCGCATTTCTACATTAATACACCCTGACGTCCATCCAACAATGCTCAACTCCCTTATGCTTCATTAGCTCAGAATTCCAACATCATTACCTAGAAAACAAACCATATGACAACGAACTAGACCCATTATCTTAAAAGCTATATGATATGAAGTACCTGACTGGTTTGGTCAGTGACAACGTAATCTAGTGATGCAAATAATATTCAGAGTGTACTGTTTGAGGAGATGAAAAATTGAGGGGGGAGAAAATAAAATGATATGAAAAAGTTTTGATTTTTATGAGGATTAAAAAAATGTCTTTATTTCAACTAATGTTTGGCAAACAGGGTATATTTGTTATCAACTAATTTTTATGCTATAAGAGTGACACAAATGTGGAGGATGGTGTGTAAATGAGTTGCAATTTATTTTTTCATGTTACATCCATGTTGTACATGTACCCATGCATGTACCAAACAAATGTGAAGTAACTTCAACTTTATAACATCCAACTCCACAAACAAGTGCACCCATTAGCATCAAGGAAAAAATAACAGTTAAACTAGAGAACATTAGAGCACCTTTAGTGCTTAGTCTTGGAGAGGGATTTCAGCTGAAGATCTCTGCTTCCCTAGATCGACCATTAAAGGGGAGGGGATGAAGATCTCCACGTGAAAATCCGATTTTTTCCCAAAAATCTTGAAGATTTGCACATTTTTCAAAAAAATTAATTTTTAATGTTATAACAGATAACCAAAATGGGCGAGGAAGAAACAGAAAAAGAAGAGGAGGGGAAAAAATAAAGGAGAGAGGAGGGGAAGGGTCTGGAAAGGGGAGGGAAGGGAGGAAAATAAACAAAGAAAGGGGGGAGCATGTACGTATGGGGAAGGAGGGGATGGGTGTGGAAGGGTCTGGAAGGGGGAGGGAAGGAAAGAAAAAAAAGAAAGAAAGGGGGGAGCATGTAAGTATGGGGAAGGGGGATGGGTGTGGAGGGGAAGGTAGGAAGAGGAAAAAACGAAAAAAAAAATGAAAATTCAAAAAATTAGTCGTTATTAGTAATTTTTTTTTAATTTTTTTCTATAAATTGGTTCACTACTAACTATTGGTGCATACAACTTTCATTTTCATTTTTCATTTGTCAATCTTTTTTTCCAATCTCTTGACTAAATTTTACTTGTGTGAATTGGATCCAAATCAATTTAATTGGCAAATTTATATGAATTTTTTTACAAAATTACCACATGCCTCCTTCAACCCAAAATTTAGAAAATCGCCCTAATTTTCCCCCTCCTTTTTTACCCCCTCCTTATTTTCTTGTTATTGTCTTTTAATTTTTTGTAATTGTCTTTTAATTTGATCTAATTGTCTTTTAATTTGTTGTTATTGTCTTTTATTTTGATTTAATTAATAAAGTAGATACTATAAATAGCTGTTGTAAATCAGTTGTTATAAACTAGCCGTTATAAAACTAACCATTATAAAGTAGCCGTTATGATTTGCTATTTAATTGTTCAGTTCCCATTCATTGTTGCACATCTCCTACAATCATTCATACAATGGATCGAAATAATGAATCCGATAGAGTTTAGAAACAAACTGTTTATGAAACACTTGACGACGATAGTGATGAACAAATACTGAGCTATTTACGTGAGATGCAACATCAAGGAGACAACAACAATCAACATCGAAGGCCTAGAAGAGTCATTAATCGCAATCGTGAAGATGAACATCTATGATTGATGAATGAATACTTCTCAAAAAATTCGGTTTACACATAGACTCAATTCTGACGTAGGTTTCGAATACGGCGATAATTGTTCAACTGAATTGTCAACACTCTTAGTAACCACAATGAGTATTTCCAAATGAGACCTGATGTTGTTGGTAGAATGGGTCTTTTGTCATTGCAAAAGTGTACTGCAACTATTCGTATATTGGCATATGGATCACCCGCTAATTGTGTGGATGAGTACATTAGAATTGGAGAATACACCACAACTCAATGCTTACAAAAATTTGTAAGGGGTGTCAATGAGATATTTGGAGAAGAGTACTTGAGAAGACCCAACAACAATGACATAAATTGTCTACTACAAATTGGAGATGCACGAGGGTTTTCAAGTATGTTAGGTTCTATTGATTGTATGCATTGAGAGTGGAAAAATTGTCCAATTATATGACATGGTCAATTTCGTAGAGGTGATCACCGCAAACCCACAATAATACGTGAAGCAGTTGCTTCACATGACTTGTGGATTTGACATGCATTTTTGGAATTGTGGGTTCAAACAATGACATTAATGTGTTAAATCAATAGCCTGTGTTTGATGAGGTTTTGCAAGGTCAAGCTCCTCCGGTACAATTTATAATTAATAGAACTCCATACAATATGAGGTATTATCTTGTAGATGGTATTTATCCTAATTAGGCCACATTTGTGAAGACCATACAAATGTCACAAGGTCCGAAAAGAAAATTATTTTCAAAATGTCAAGAAACAGTGAGAAAGGATGTTAAATGAGCATTTGGTGTGCTCAAATCTCGATTCGCAATTATATGTGATCCATCATGTGCCTGGAGCATGGATACAATGAAGGATATATTGTTGGCATGCATTCTATTGCATAACATGATTATCGAAGACAAACGAGATACATTTGGTGGTAATGTCGATGTTGATTATGATAACGTAGATAATGATATTTCAATGTTGAAGTATCTCATGGTGCTCCTCCTGACTTTGCTACATCTTGCAAACAAGATGCGTTATACATACAAGAGGAATTCATCAACAACTTCAAACAGACTTGATGAAGCATATTTAGGAACATTACAGTCACGAAAATAATGAAAATTGATTTTTTTTTCAAATTAATGTCTTGCACTTTTTTTATTATAAATTTTATGTATTTTTCATTTATTTAACATTTAGTCATAAACAAAAATTATTTAAATTTTATCATTTCTTAATATTAATATATTTTTCTATGTTTTATTAATTAAAATTAATTACTCAATTAATTTAATTTAATTAATCAAAATTAAAATATTTAAAAGTGAGATCCATGTGGGATCCATTAAAAGTTATCTAAGATCTCAATTTGTGATCTAACACTAAAAGAAAAAATGTCATATATCTTAATAGATCTTTAATCCTACGTGACATTATGAGGTCCTTCAAAAAGTGATCTAAAGTCCTAATTTAGAATTTACCACTAAAATTGCTCTTACAAGCCAAGGGAAACACTAACAAGTCATTCTGAGACTTTTTTTCAACACTTCATCCATTGTTAAGTAAAATCTCACACCGATCTCACTAGATAACCTGGATCCACTCTTTATTACTGAGTCTAGCTAGAATTTCATTTAACAATAGTGTTAAATAGAGATTGTTATATTGACCAACTCATTATCAATTCCCTTCACATGATGAATCAATTAACAAATGTCCTTATGAAGGAAATAAAATTACATGCCCTAGTTCTCATACATAACTAACATTCAAATTTTTCTAATAACTTGCATGCACAATGAAGTCTCAAACCTCCTGTATCACTTTAGCGTTGGAATGAGACAGAAAAGGAACTAGTGTTTGGATCTTTGACTGATTTAAAGTTGTCTACACGCATCCCAAAGCAGCCCAGGACAGAATTGCCCTTTATTTCAGTTTTGCTGCATCGAAATATACTTAATAGTCAATATCACTAGTCTCAAAATAAAAGAAGAAGAAGAAGAAACAATGATGATGATACAGGGAATGCACTGAAAGCAAGCCGATGCACCACCCTACAACTTTTTTTTTTTATTTTTTTTCAATATTGAAAATACAAGAGACAGATAAAAAACAGAAAAACCAATCATTTCCTCCTTCATCTTTTCTCGTTTTTCTGCAGCAAGGGGTCTAGTCGCTGAATGGCTTTCCTATTTTGATCATTTGAGGGATCAATTTCTAAGATCTTTTTCATATCTGCCAATTATTTTGGAAAAAAAGTGGTTAGAATGAATGAAGATGGAAGTCTGTAAGAATCAGAAAGCTATTAGTGTGCTAAATACACAGTCGTCCAATTGTACATTAAGGACCAAAATAAAGGGATAATTACAAGAAGCTCCCTCAGGTGAGTACTCATTACACTTGATACATTTCTTATTTGAGAAATTACACCTCCCTTTCTTTGTTAATTACAAATAGCAATATAGTAGGAATCCTAAAGTAGGGACATAAGGTAAGGGACGAACAGTGCCAAATGGGATAAGTGTAACCCTCAGAGGAGGTTGGTATAATTACCCTCCACCCTATTATAAAATTTGAACTCACCAGCAATGGCCTCTTCAAAATGCTCAAGCTTTTCATGAGCTTCTCCTCTTCTTACCAAAGCTTTAACGTACACAGGATTCAGTTCTAATGCTTCTGTGCATTCTTTAATTGTGGTATCATATTTTCCCTGTGGCATCCTTAACACATGTTAAAGAAAAGCAAGTAAACATAATAAATGGGGCACAAAAATGATGTCAGCATAAAAAAATGCGAGATCCCATAGTGGCTTTATATGGGATAGTGGCTTTATATGGGATAAAAATGGTCAAGATGTCAGCATGCATTATTAAAAAATTGAAACAAAGGTAAGAATACAATAGCTTCAATTCTTATTGTCTCTAGCAGTTTGCTATAACAGAGTGGTGGCTTAGAATCAGCAAGGATCTTTACACTATTTAAAAAATAAAATTTATAGATATTGAGTGTAGAATTTTTTTAATAATTATATATATTTATATAATTAATTAAGATTAAAAATAAAATTTGATACTACCTAAAAAATAAAATTTGATACTATTTAAATTTTGATACTACTTAAAATTACAAACTAGTCCCTCTTGATTGCAGCAGAATGGGACCAGGTTTTGCTCAGATTTATTACATTAGGGAATAATAAATATGTACATAACATTAATTTTGAACTCTACAAGAAACTTGGTTGATGCTCATCGACAAATATTTAACTGTTTTTAAAACAAGTGAAATTGGTTATGATTGGGTCATCATAATGCTCACATTTCTGAGGACGTCTCATTTTTCTTATGTTTCTTTTGATAGGAGAGAAAGTGAGAAGAAAAAAAATAGAAAAGAAATATGACTAATAAAATATTTTTTTTCTATTTATTTAAAGAGGAAATGAAAGAAAAATTATTTTTATAAATATAAAAAATTAAATTTTTCTTTCTTATAATTTTCTTTCCAATTCAAATTTTAAAATTTTTCTTGTTTCTCTATTTTCTTTCCATCCAATCAAAGATAACATTAAACTTATTGTGAGTCTTAAGTTTAAGCTTCTGTGTTCAGTTCTGTTGCTGCTCCTGGCTGTTTCTTGGGAATATCAATTTCTGGTATGCAGGTAGCTTTGCAGCATGCTTTACTTTTTCACGGTCTTTGTTACATCTCAAATTTTATGGTATTTAGAATGTCTTACCCTCCCCACAGATGTACTTTCCATCTCCTTTCCCTATCATTTATTTAATTTAAAATTAGTAATACTTTATATTGAGCAAATAATAATTTATAAACAAAACAAAAACTACTTAATTTTTAGTGTTATATTCTTCAAGAACAGTATGTAACAGAAAACAAAACCAACTTTGAATTTCAACCAGTAAATCTGAACTCTGAAGTGAAAGTAAAAACATAGAAAGGTCAAGGACCAAGCTAGATCACTATTCATCAGCCATCAAGCAAAATCATTTTGAGATTAATAGTTCATCTCGTAGACTGTGTGGAAGAGCATACCACAGGAATGTAATGACAAATGCTAATCTAATCAACAGGATAAAGAAGACCATACCAGTTTAAGAAAGCACACATCACTGTTTGAATGGCATATTGAAAGTATTTCGACAGATGAAGGCATGTCTGGTGCTACTTGTAAAGCAAGTTCATATTGCGATAACGCCTCTTCGTACTTTCCATCTCCAAAAAGCTTGTTCCCTTCTACCTTTGCATCATTTGCTTGATCCAATGCTTTCTGTCACATAAACCAATAGCATTCACTCCATACTCTCTTTTCATGCACAAGGTGATTAGTACACACAAATTTCATAGTTTGGCGAATTCCAGTCTCAAAACACAAGATTTTTCTCCGCACATAACCATGATGCTCCAATATTTTATCCATAATAGGTAATTAGTCACACGATCACATGAGCCGAGTATAGTACAAGAGGAGTGCCGAATGGAAAATGGATTCTTTGCATTCATGCATTCGTGAATTTGAACCTTTGAATTGAATATTGATTTTTTGAATTAAATTTATCAAGATAAATTATGAGTGATCTAATCTATATTTAACTATTGCGATAAATTAAATGTATTAATGCAGAAATTTCCCAATTGCAGGGAATTCAGATCCTGCAAAGTGCTAGTTAACATTCTCTAACACACTCACACCACGCTCTTTACTAATGATTAAAATTGACTGAAAGCTGAGACTCATTAAACAAAGAATCATTCCTACACAATTTTGTGATTCTCGTTTCTCAATAAATTTCAGCAACTAACTAGAAACTAGTCTACATATTACTTCTGAAGTAATTATTCATGGCAAAAAATCTTTAATGACATTCCAATTAAATTCATTACATAATTAACGTAAAAAAAAAAACGTAACTGCCAAAAAAATACTGCAACAATCAGAAATACCTAAAAACAAAACCCTTAATTTCGAAACCGAACCTGTCTCGATTCTTCTTCATTGATCGTGGCATTATCCTCGGATGATTCGGTGCTCCGAGGAACATCGTGTTCTGGCTCTTGCTCCGTCTGCTGCTGTTTCTCGACGTGATTCTGTTCTTCCCGGCTGCCGGATCCGCCGTCTTTTCCGTCAGTGACGAAATCGCGTCGCTGGCGGTTTCGAAGCCGTCGGATTGTTATTGAAATACATTTGGTTGCAAGTTGTTAAAGTATTCATTCTAAAAAATAAGTGAGTCTACGTTAACAAAACTCTAAATAGATATAGATATATAGATCCATTGTATAAGTCATCAACTTCTATCTTTTGGTGCACTGTCATCTGAGAACTATTTTCATCATTAATAACTCTGTGATGTGATTATAAAAATGAGACTATCCAAACGGAACGTAAAATTTTACAATATGTTTTCTCCTAAACCGAGTGAAAAGCTGAACGCGTTTTCTTTCGACAGATCAGACTTGAGTGATATTATTTTTCAATGTAAAAACTTGTATTGCATCCAAATTATAGAGTTCAGTTTGTTTGTGAGGAAACAAGCCAATGTTATTACTCACTCATTGGCTAGAGTGACAACTTTCCATGCAAATCTCAAATTTTTTCATTAGATATTCTCATGTATCTTTCAATCTATCATGAATGAAATGCTATGATTATGTTTTCGTAACAAAAAAAAAAAAAAGAAGCTGAGTGTAAGGTTTTTTATGTCTTGTATTTTGTGATATGAAGGCATCGATCTATCCTATAGTATCTTTAGGAGGGTGGGTACTTATGCCTGGAATGATTGCGATGAGGCATTATGCACCACTATGACATATGGAGCATAAAAGGCTAAAGTTATTCTCATTTGAGGGCAAATCGGATAGATAAGCAAAGCTGAACAGGATGGAGGAGCAGAAGAATTATGCTAGGGATAAATGTCTAGAACCGTAGTTGGTCAATAACGCAAAAGAGGGCTTCAAATTAGTGTTCAAGTTTATCTATTTCTTTGCAACTTGCACATGTTTGTCTTTTAAATTTGTTTGTATTGGAAAATAAAAAAGCACGAAATAATATTGTTAGGGGCAGGCAGGGTAAATGCAATCCAAGCCAATTTTTTATCCGAACTATCTTATGTAATTTTTTCTCTTCAAATAAATGAAATATACTTTTTTTTTATAAAAATAAACAAGTAGTTTTGAATTTGTGTTATTTTTTATTATCAGATGTGTTAGTTGATTTGAGAACCAACAATCCCATCAAGAAATTGCAGTTTTCATTGTGACCAATACAAATGTATTTTTTTACAAGAAATATATAATTTAGTCAAATTTAAGGATATAGTGAAATAAATTAAACTTTTTACTACATTAATTTTTAAATATAAATTGCCCATTGAATTTTTTGTCATAAAAATATTTGATATTTTTAAAAATATATAAATACTATAAATATTTATCTCTACTTAACAAAAAATATTATATATAATAACCCACTAAAAAAAATCCCTGTTTTTAAACTTGAAGAGTTTTACCTCTGATATTTGTCTACATATTACTACAGTACACACAAAGGAAATTGAAGAACCAAGTCAACCAACAAAATAATTGGGAGAAAAGTGGTAGTCATCCATGAAATAAATGTATTGAAAATAATATATTTATTTTGTGTACGGTTTTCAATGAGTTTTTAAGTGAACAAATTGGTTGTAATATCATGGTGGAAAAAAAGAAGAAGGAAATTGAAGATGTTGGTCTTCATCCCCAATAATAGTTGCAAATGACAGGACATTTTTGGTGATTTAGGAAGGTCAGCATCTAACCTAGAGTTGCTGGAAAATGCAGCACAATAAGGGGTTGTGCTGTAGTGAATGGTGATAGTAGATTTTGAAATTTAATTGAGCATACGCAGAAAGAAACATGCAGAGATTTTCGGCGCTTTTCTTCAGAAAACGTGCTATTTCCCCCCTTCTATCATTGGTAATCAGACACGAAACCACCGTATGCCATTTCTTCTGTACTACCTCTGAGGTAAGTTCTCAAACCTCTTCACTGTTACCACCACCACATTTCAATTCAACATTTGACAACAATGGCTGCTTAACGAACCAATTTGGCCTCATTCGCCTCCAAAAGATTTCAATAAATCACACCGACGACCAAACCCATGACGAGTTTGCTTCTGATGTGGAGAAGGTGTATAGAATATTAAGAAAGTACCATTCTAGGGTTCCCAAATTGGAACTTGCTCTCAGAGAATCTGGAGTTGTTGTGAGGCCTGGATTAACAGAGCGTGTGTTGAGTCGGTGTGGTGATGCCGGGAATTTGGCGTATAGATTCTATTCCTGGGCCTCCAAGCAATCCGGTCATCGACTCGATCACGACGCGTACAAGGCAATGATTAAGGTTTTGAGTAGGATGCGGCAGTTCGGTGCTGTTTGGGCACTGATTGAGGAAATGAGGCAGGAGAATCCTCACTTGATTACGCCCCAAGTGTTTGTTATTTTGATGAGGAGGTTTGCCTCCGCGAGGATGGTTCACAAGGCGGTTGAAGTGTTGGATGAGATGCCCAAGTACGGCTGTGAGCCGGATGAATATGTTTTTGGGTGTTTGTTGGATGCTTTGTGCAAGAATGGAAGTGTTAAGGAGGCTGCTTCGCTGTTTGAGGACATGAGGAATCGGTGGAAACCGAGTGTGAAGCATTTCACTTCGTTGTTGTATGGTTGGTGTAAGGAAGGGAAGCTTATGGAGGCCAAACATGTGTTGGTTCAGATGAAGGACACGGGCATTGAGCCAGATATTGTGGTTTATAACAACTTGCTTGGTGGGTATGCTCAGGCTGGCAAAATGGGGATGCTTATGATCTTTTGAAAGAGATGAGGAGGAAGGGGTGTGAGCCGAATGCTACATCTTACACGGTTTTGATCCAGTCGCTATGTCAACATGAAAGATTGGAGGAGGCAATGCGTTTATTTGTTGAGATGCAGAGAAATGGTTGTCAGGCAGATGTTGTCACGTATTCCACATTGATAAGTGGATTTTGCAAGTGGGGAAAAATCAAAAGGGGTTATGAGCTTTTGGATGAGATGATACAGCAAGGGCATTTCCCGAATCAGGTTATTTATCAGCGTATCATGGTGGCTCATGAGAAGAAGGAAGAACTGGAAGAATGTAAGGAACTGGTGAATGAGATGCAGAAGATTGGTTGTGCTCCAGATCTTAGCATCTATAATACAGTCATTAGGTTGGCTTGCAAGTTGGGTGAGGTCAAGGAAGGTATTCGGCTTTGGAATGAAATGGAATCAAGTGGGCTCAGCCCGGGCATGGACACCTTTGTCATCATGATTAATGGGTTTCTTGAGCAAGGCTGTCTAGTTGAAGCTTGTGAGTATTTCAAAGAGATGGTTGGGAGAGGGCTTTTTACTGCTCCTCAATATGGTACCCTGAAGGAGCTGATGAATTCTCTTTTAAGAGCTGAGAAGCTTGAAATGGCCAAAGATGCTTGGAATTGTATCACGGCTTCTAAAGGGTGTCAGCTAAATGTGAGTGCATGGACAATCTGGATTCATGCACTCTTTTCAAAAGGACATGTGAAGGAGGCTTGTTCATTCTGTATAGACATGATGGATAAGGATTTAATGCCGCATCCAGATACTTTTGCAAAGCTTATGGGTGGTCTGAAGAAATTATATAACAGACAGTTTGCAGCAGAGATCACGGAGAAGGTAAGGAAAATGGCGGCTGATAGGCAGATCACTTTCAAGATGTATAAACGGAGAGGAGAGAGGGACCTGAAAGAAAAGGCAAAGGAAAAAAAGGATGGGAGGAAGAGGAGGGCGAGACAACGCCAATGGGGTGGAGGCCGTCAGAAATTATAATTTTCATTAGTGAAGCTTGACTTAAAATATGTAGGAATCTCAGAGGAGTCTGATTTCTGGCAAGAATTTGGTCAAGCAAATCAATTGAGTGGAAATTAAATGATCTTTTTTACTGGTCAGTACATTAGAGGATCTGCTTTTTCTCAGAGGTATCTATACTTACTGGTAAAAATAATTCTTACCATTAGAATCTGTGAGATTAAGAAAAAGAGAGAAATAGAAACTGAAATTGAATTTTGAATCTGAAATTCTATTTTCTTGATTGATTCAAACAGTAACTGTTAGAATAGCTCTGTCATGCACTATACTTTTCCTTTTAGCATTTACCAGTTAATGATCAGATGTCCACTGTTGGCAGAATAGCTCTTTTAAAATTTTCTCCCCTCTTTGCCGAATTTACTTGGATTTATTTACCATGAACATGATTGGCTGAATACCTCTTAAATTTTTCTCCCCTCTTGGAAGAACTTACTTGGATGCATTTACCATGAGTCCATGATTAGCTGAAAGCCTGAAAATAAACATTTTATTATTCACTTCCTTTTTTCAATTTTTTAGTGTAGTCTTGTGAATTTTCCAGTAAATCTGTTTCACTGTGCATTGGAGGAGAGGAGTTTGCAATTGACTTGCTCTCCTTTGTATTCATGTTTATGTTGTGCGATGCTAATGATGGTTTATAATACTGGTATTCTTCAGGAAAGCCTGCTTGTCATTAAAATTATCTTCCATCTTGGCATGAATAGATTAGGCTAGACTGATTTTGGTTAACTGAACTTTACACTCATGGGTAGGTTGATGCCCCCTTTTATGGTATTTATCACACTTATTTATTGGAAACTTTTACTAAATCTTCTGCTGTTAAATTTATATGGTTCTTTTTCAAAAGTTCATGGAAGATATAACGTATGTCTGTGACACTTGCATATGGTGTTGCAACTTGCATGTTCTGGTCAGCCAGTGAGCAAATGGACTTTGTGAAAATATGATTCTTGTTTGAACAACCTTCAGTTAGATGAAAGGATCAGCCAAGGATTTTCTTTCTTTTTGTTTGTTAAAATTGTTACTGCATCAAGTTTGTGTTGTCTTCATTTTCCTTTTCTTCACTCAGGTCTCTTTTGTCTGCCTAAGCATATTTCAGGCATTTTGTGAACTTGAATGCCATTTTTATGTATATTTTCTGGACCAGGTTGTACATTTGGTGGCAGGCAACATGGCTATTGGACAACTTTACAGTCATCTGATGATTCTTATTTGTCATGTGTACATAACGTTGTTCTGTATCAACATGTTTCCCTGGAGTTTTGATATCTGAACCTTGTAGACTCCCCTTTTATTCTGGTTTTATTTTTTAAAAGAAAATTTCTATTTTTTAAAACAAAAGGTTACTATTACGAGGTTTAAGCTTGATAATCATGACTAACTTTATCCATTGCAATTCAGTGCTCCAGCAACTATGAAGCGACCGGCCAGTTCAAGTGGAAAAGGAACAAACAAGAAAGCAGGAAACTCAAAGTGATCCCAAACAGAGCAATATACTTTCTTTTTTTCAAGAGTTTGAGAACTCCAGAAAAATCACAATGTTCAAAAGAGACGACCTTTTTACAGGATCATTCATCAATGCTAGTTCCCTCATGATGTCAGGATATTGCATTATGCAGTTCTGGTTCTTTTAGTTGAGGGGTTTCACAGTAATCTGGATGCAGGATTGGTTGAAATACCTTTACGTGTTATGTTTTCCTTGCACTATTGCCACTATAACTAATCAGGTTCATATACAGTTCGCGCACAATTAATCAGGTTGTGATGGGTAACTCTTGATCTCGGTTGATTGAGGTTTCAAACATGCCTAGTTTAAGTGAAAGCCAGTGTAAAATAAGGTGAAGTATGAGAATATAGTTTTTGATAGAACAAAAGTTAGACACAGTATCATTTTATCTATTTTCGCTTTAAGTAGGCAAAAATGTTGTGAATTAGGACAATTTATGTTTTGCTTTAAAACATGGTACAACGCAATAGGATTTGGATTGGAAAGCGAATCTTCAATTTAGCAATTGATTTTACCGAAGTTGCACTGTTGTCTTACCATATTGCACGTATCTAATGAATAATCACATTACTACGTAATTCGGGAAACCATATTATGACTACCCCCCAGGTTGCAGATGATAATTGTAAATACAAACATGTAGACGAATGCCTATAATTTTAACTTAAAAGAGTAATGATACTCGTACAATAATATATTTACAAGTTTTACAATAATAGTCATGTCGGCAAAAAATTCAAATTTAAATGAATAAATAAAAAACAATTCCCTATCATAAAAAAGATAAAATCTTGATTAAAAGAGTCCAGCAACAAAATAAAGAAAAATATGACAATAAAAGAAAATTGATAAAAATAGAAAACACAATCCAATTGAGTGTCTGATGGTATCATTAAAAAATCTATAAAACAAATTCTTTAAAATTATTTGAAGTCTTAGTCCTATCATTTATCATAATTTTAATTCAATTTTTTCCTTTAATCTCTTTCTTTTTATTATTTGTATATTTTATTCTAGTATAAGTACCATTTCTCTTTTATTTTTTCCCAAGACCAAGAGTATAATTGAATTATAGCCGTGTCTAGCTTGTGACTTGAGAGTAAATAATTACTAGTATTTTTGTAGTTTTAATTGTTAATGCATATAACAAGGATTTCGGAAAATATATCCATCTATTTCGTTCACACTAGTTCACCAATTTAATAAAAATCAATTAAATAAAAAGATATTTAGTGGTAGATTCCAAATTAAAATCTTAAATCACTTCTTGGTGGACTCCATAACACCATGTAAAATATAAGATCTCTCTCTTTTTTCTTTTTTCTTTAATAGTAGATCCCTTTTTGAGATTTTAACAAGAAGGAAAAAAATTTATTCTTTTTTAAACAATATATATATATATCTTAATGATTCTTCTACAAAAACTCATTTTCTATATTAAAAATCTCTTTACCTTTTTTATTGAAAGATGTAATGAAGATCAAATTTTGAGTTCTATCACTAAAAATGTTGTAAAAGAAATGATTATTCATTTCCTAATCCAACTTGATCATGGCAGAAAACTGTAAATAGTTTGGCAATTTTTGCACTCTTGCATTTCAATTCTATATAATAATAAAAAAAGCGAGTTATTTAGTTATAACTTCTAAGGATTTAATTACAATTTTAAAAAAAGCTGACATGGCATAAGTCTCTAATGTTATTGGACCAGGTATCGAGGATTCTAAAATCCTACAAATTGTAAGCCTTCCATTAAATTTCTCCTATAGTATTTAACTAATTATTACATTTATAGCTGCAAACACTTTGTCTTCAATCCATGTGCAGCCTTGTCCTAGACTCGATTTGATGTCCCTCCCACTCCCAGAGTTTCCATTCTCTACACCCGTCACTATGATACTCCCATCTTAACATCCAATCCTTCACTCTAAGTCTCTAATCATCACACTTTGCCAATTGCTACTTCCTAAGCTGAAAGTCCACCATAACTCTGAAGCAGCAAATACTCTTTATGTGTCGGTTGCAGCGAGTCAACCAATTATGACCTTGTTACCGACGCAAGTCTCTGATTATTTGAGACCCAAAAAATATGTTTTCCCTCTCTGCCCAAGAAAAAAATTACTGTATTTTTTCTTTATATTGGTTTAGGTACTATTTTGCCGTAATTAGAAAGTTTCTTACATAATAACTTGATGATTTGCCTATTACTTTGAAACTCATGCAACTTGCTTTGAATCTTATGCAATTGTAAAACTAAGCAAAACCAACATGTTTATTTTCAATAACTTTATATTAAAACAGTGTCCTTAATTTTTTTTATACAAGCGTTTTAGTTATAAGAAAATATCAGCGAGAAAATGTCCCTATCGAGATAGTAGCTTCTCAAAAGTTTTTATGTTTTATTGTTCAGTTCAAAATAAATGTTGTGCTTACGGTCTCTTCATTACTTTCTTCTTCCTTTAACAATGCAGTATACGTCTCCTTTGGTTGCTTCTCAAATTTAGCACATGCCCATTTCCCACTACATCCATCATTGTCACATGTCTTCTGATGGTATTTCTTTTGACACTGTCTGAATTACATCAAATTGTTGAAGAATAAGAGCAAAACAGGTCCTTTAAGTTGGAACTGCAACCCTTCATTAAATATTTATATCTTGCTTTCAAGTTTGTACTATTTTGATGTTAGTCATTTTCCACAACCGAATCTGTTCTTAAATGTTCCATTAGCCTTCAAACTTGGATACATAAACGTTCCTCCTTTATTTTCCTTATTCTTCCATTATAAATCACTTTCTCTGAAACAAGTTCCACTATTTTCTCTGACCCTCAGCTCAAATTTTCTTAGTATTTATCACAGACTCATTCACTGTACACACTCTGATCCTCGCTTGTTTGAAGTTAAGAAATGAATCTTATACAAAACCTCCCTTTAAGGTTGCTACTACACTTGTATATCTTTCTGCTTCATCTTTATTGCACAAGTTCTTATCCCACACCCATGGACTGCACCGACACAACTCGTGTTTGCACTTCTTTCTTGGCCTTTAAGCCTCAACCAAACCAAACCTTGGCAGTGATACAAAGCATGTTTGACGTGTTGCCCAGTGAGATCACCGTTGAAGGCAATGGCTGGGATTACATATTCATCAGGAAAAACTGTTCTTGTGCTGCTGGTATGAAGAAGTATGTGTCTAACACCACTCTCACTGTGAAATCCAATGGAGGTTTTGAGCATGATTTGGTGATGGATGCCTATCATGGGCTTGCTCTCTTGCCAAACACAACCACGCGTTGGGCAAGAGAAGGCGGTGTGATATCTCTGAGTTTGTTCTGTAGTTGTTCCAGTGGACTGTGGAACTATCTGATGAGCTATGTCATCAGAGATGGGGACAGTGTTGAATCACTAGCAAGCCGGTTTGGGGTTAGTATGGATAGCATTGAGATAGTGAATGCCATTGACAATCCTGATAGCCTCACTGTTGGTTCTCTCTATTATATACCTTTGAATTCGGGTTAGCTTTTGCAATTCTCTTCAACACTTTTATTGTGGATCAGTCAACTCATATTTTATCTCCATCAATAGCTTAAAAACACACTTTCAAGATCTCAGTGGTTTGATCTTCATTCAACTGTTATAATGTGTGAATGCATAGAAATATTACTGCACTAAATCAATTTCCTTTTATTGTGAGGTGCTGTGTGTTATGTTTATGTGTGTAGTATTTGTTTGAAAGGGACGTGTGGTTCTATTTAGTTTCATTAATGCTTTAGTTCTATTAACACTATTGCTTTATGCAAGTGCATGTATATATATATATATATATATATATATATATATATATATATATATATATACTGTTTTCATTTTTATGACTTGGGAAATTGGGCTGCTTCTAGTAATTAATGTTCAACAGTTGGGATTTGGAAATAAGTGAGAGAATGCAGTACTTTATTAGCATTGAAATTGAAAGACGTTCCTTTGATCACCTAAGCAAATGTACTTGGCTAAATTTTTGAGTCCTGACTGCAATGTATTTAACTGCATTGCAGTTCCCGGTGAGCTTTACCACTTGAAGAATGATACTCCATCAGCTCCAATCCCTTCGCCATCTGTTGATAATTTTTCAGGTATGGATCAGCATTTAATGAAAGAAAATGAGAAATCATTTTAATTTTCCTTCAGAAAGGAAAAATCAGTATGTACAAATTGGTAGAGGTTAAAGTTTTGTTTACAAGCATGTAGTATTATGTTACTATCTTTTTCTTTTAATTATTTTCTACCGGTGCCATTGAGCTCTGAAACTCCAAAGGAAAAATGATTTAACCCAAAAAATGTTGTATAGAAAATTAATGATTAAAAAGCATTTTCGGCAAACTCTGCATTTATTTACCTTTTTTTATAAAAAAAAAATTACCAAGTCTTAGGCCCCCTTTCTTTTTAATTCATGAAACAAGACAAACGTACTTCCCAATGAACATTTATTTTCTCTCTTTTTCCCCAGACAAGATTGTTAGAGAAGGTGTAAAAAACTTGTGAGTGAAAATTATTTCCCTTTTGTTTAAACTCAACGCATTGATATGCTGAACTAAAAGTAATTTGTTTCTCTTTGATTTCACTCATTGAGTATGTACTGTACTAGTTTTTTCTGCAGCTGACCATGTGAACCAGGAGGCTCATGTACCCCATGAGTGGATCGTAGGAGGTTTAGGGATCGGTCTTGCTCTGATAATATTAACCATTATTGTGTGTGTGGCCCTGAGATCACCCAATTGTTTGGTTGAAGCCAGAAATAATGCAAAAGATTCTTCTGGGAAGATCTCTAACAAGTTCTATGTTTTTGGGAATCCAAGTTTGTTTTGTGGATGTGGCAAACCTGTGGACCAAAAGCAAACTTATGGTGAATCCAGTAATCACCAAATTACCGTTACCAAAGCATCAAGTAATCAGCCTACTTATCGAACTCTTGAGTATACATATGTTATTTCAGCCTAAGTAGTCATCTCTGCATGTACTGTATTGAGCAAGAATAAACATATTAAAAAGGGGAAAAAAGAGAGACATACTGAATGCTACCACATTATTAAAAATTAAACTCTTTTTTTTTTCCTAATATTTTTGAGTGAGATCAAAATTTTTGGATTTAGGTTCTGCAGCTTGGAAGCAGTTGTAAGCAATGTAATTGTGGTTGGGATAGAGCATTCACTGACACATTAATGGTCAAATTAATTTTTATACTCTTGTTGATTTTAAAATTCCTTTCCAAAATTGATTAATTGGATTTTGAGAAAGGGTTCTCCTCATGTTAATGTTGGGTTTTTTTATCATAGTATAATTAGTAAATGATGGATATTGCATTAGTTCTATATTTCTGTACATTATATTGAGTGTGCATGGATTTGCACACTATATTTCTGTTAAGGGAATATCTGCACTTTTTAAAGCATATTGAATATGAAAAAGCTTGTCGGTATTCAGCTATTTGAGTATTGTATGATTTGCATTCTTTTCTTTGTCTGTCATTATGTATGCACTTGAATTGCATCTTACCATTTTAGTTTTATTATGTTGCAAATACTATTGTTAGATGTTTTATTATCTAACTTATAAATAACTTCTATATTTTATGTTTTAATTTTTGAATATTATTTGTGAAGATGTATTAGTATGACCTCAGATTTGTATGCGAATCTTTGAACTAACATACACACCTCTCTCTGCACCAATATTTTTGGACTAAAATCACTTATGCCCTTCTATATTTTATGTTTTAACTTTTTTACTGAAGTGTTATTTGTTAATCGGATGGATGACTGCTGATTTGATTCCACCAATACTATGATTTGTAATTTAAAATTAGAAGCCATGCATAACATACTTTATTTGTTATTGCAGCTCTAATACCTGACATGTTGGACATGGATAAGCCTGTAGTTTTTTCATATGAAGAAACTTTTTCTTCAACTGATGGTTTCTCTGATTCAAATCTACTTGGGCACAGAACATATGGCTCTGTTTACTATGGGCTCCTCCGTGGCCAGGTTTGTGGCCGAATACTTTTAATTCTGTTATAGAACAAGTCAAGTGCTTCACCAGAAGGAAATTACGAGACAAGTATTATTCTCATAATATTTTGGTATGTATTTTTAAATCTTCTAGGAAGTTGCTATTAAAAGAATGACAGCTACTAAAACTAAAGAATTTATGTCAGAGATAAAAGTTCTGTGCAAGGTTCATCATGCTAATCTGGTATGTCTTTGTTGTTCGAAACAAATTACATTCTTGGATTTCATAACAAATTCCTTGCAACATTTCAAGAGTTTGAGTCCCATTTCTTATTAATTTTGTCAAGGTAGAATTGATCGGCTATGCGGTTAGTCATGATGAGTTTTTCCTTATTTATGAATTTGCTGAGAGAGGTTCACTCAGCAGCCATTTGCATGATCCTCGAAGTAAGGGTAAGATCACGCCAGTTGCTACTTTACTGTAAAGCTTTTTATTTTTAATATAGAGACACTTGGATAAAAAAATTTAGTGGAAGTAAGTACTGATATAAGTTTCCTACATTTTCATATGCATATATGATTCAATACATTTTTTTGTCTTGTTGATAGGTTACTCACCTCTTTCTTGGATCACAAGGGTCCAGATTGCACTTGATGCTGCTAGGGGCCTTGAATACATGCATGAGCATACAAAAACTCGTTACGTCCATCAAGATATCAAGACAAGCAACATTTTACTTGATGCTTCCTTTAGAGCCAAGGTAATAACAAATTTAGACAACATTAAATTATTTCTAGAGGTTTTCCAGATTTGTTGATTGACAGATCTCTCCCACTGTTTTTCCAGATATCAGGTTTTGGGTTAGCAAAACTTGTAGGTAAAACAAATGAGGGAGAAAACGCAGCAACCAAAGTTGTAAATGCATATGGATATCTTGCTCCAGAGTATGTCTACTTGTACAAAATTATTCCTCTTATGTGGAAGGAGAGAAAAATGAATGATTTTTTTTTTTTAATAATATTTTGTAGATACTTGAGCAATGGCCTTGCAACGACCAAAAGTGATGTCTATGCATTTGGTGTTGTTCTTTTTGAGATTATATCAGGGAAGGAGGCCATTATTCCAACACAAGGCCCTGAAAAACGACCATTGGCATCTATTGTAAGTTATGCTTATAAGACATGATTGCCCAAAAACGATCACTTGCATATATTGACATATAGTTAACTGATCATCGCCGTGAAGTGACTAATATACTAAATTTAATGATCCATAAAAGATATATAATAAATTTATTACAAGTAAACCTTAAATCAAATGCGCTGAGAATTTAATAATTTCTTTGCTTTGACTTTTGATGTATTACATATTACACCTCTACATCTCTTGTTTCATTTATTATGGAATGTTATTGAGGATTACCGTTGCAAATTGAAACTTTTCTCTGAGGCAAAGACTTAATATTTGTTAAATTGCAGATGTTGGCAGTTCTTAGGAACTCACCTGATACCGTGAGCATGTCAAGCACGAGAAACCTCGTTGATCCTATTATGATGGATCTATATCCCCATGATTGTGTATATAAGGTAAGTTGATTTCTCCATTTTCTGGTGTTATGTTTTTTGGTTGAGGGTATTTTGCTTTTCACCCAAGAAGATTGTCCAGCTCAGAACCTAATTAAGGAGATATTAAATTTCTTTTTCATAATATCTTGTATTCTAATGAAAAGGAAATGATTAAAAAAAAATAAATCAACTCCATCAACTTTGAAGTGGCATATGAAGGTATAATAACATTTGGCATAATGTTTTACACCTTTACTGCAATGACTCATAGTACTTGTGTTTTGGTGTGTTTTTGTTCGTGCATAGATGGCCATGCTGGCAAAGCAATGTGTGTATGAGGATCCTGTATTACGCCCTGATATGAAACAAGTTGTGATTTCCCTCTCACAAATCCTGTTGTCTTCTGTTGAGTGGGAAGCGACTCTTGCTGGGAACAGCCAAGTATTCAGTGGCCTTGTTCAGGGAAGATAGTTTACACACCAACTTCATCATTTTCGCCCGCTACTCCATCATCTTTTCCCCATCCCTTCTTTATGTACCCCTCCTTTTTTTCAATAGATATATATAATAAAAATAGGAAGTTAGACTTGTCATGGAAATGATGTGTCAATAGCATTTTATTTGATAGATTTTTTAAAAAAAAAAAAAAATAGAATATGTGGTGGTGGAATTGAAGAAGGAATTCACTGCTCTCTGATTGGTACCGACATAATTTGTAATTTGGCATTCATGTAAGCATGTTTGTACTATTTGATTACTTGCAATGTTTCTACCCTTTCATAGTGGACAGATATGGTAAGGCATGATGCAATTTCCACATTTTGTGGTTGTAACTTTGATCGCAAAGTGTTGCTTTGGATCCATGCCAGGACTTTCTGCCAATTTGACATGCTGTTTTGTTTCGAGATAATTATAACATAATTTCAAATTTGACTTGCTTGTTTACTATAATCGCCAAAAGAGAGAATGGATACATAGTTACATACTATACAATGGATGTTAAATTGAGAGCTAAATCTAATAAGACACGTCTTTATTTATTTCCATTTCTTGTTTCTAAATGATTAACAATTCATGGTTATGCTATTACTGCTGAAGCAGTTATTGTTTCTAATAAGTTGGTATAGTACAAACATAATTTAATTTAAGGTAGTTGAAATTGGTACAAGGCTCACTTGACAAGGGAAGCTAGGACCCTGCGAGGTGGATCAAAAGATCTTCTGGAATGTAGGACAGCCCAATTGTCAATTAAGAGAATGTCCCCTTTTTGCCAAGGAATAGCAACAGATTCGTCCTCCAGAATGTGGAGACAATCATAGACAATGTGAGAGGGTAATGGTTGACCATCCCCAAAGGTGACAGCCTTAACAGGATCATTGCGTTCATCTTCCCAACCTGTATAAGCAGCCACCATGCTGTTAAACCATATCTTCCGTTGTCTCCTCTCATCATATTTAACCCCTGGAATTGGACCCATGACTGTCTTCACCCCATCTTCCAACCATTCCAACTTCATACCCAGTTTAGCCGCCCTGCAATGCAAACATTCCAATACCCAATATTTTATTTTATTCTTCTTTTCTATATAAATCAAATAAAAGTGTGTGCATGTTTGGTTTCCCATTCGGAAATTGATTATAGAAACACGTTTAGTTTCATCACGTTGAGGTCTTCTCCAAACTTGGATTCTGGATCCAAAATTAATTTTAAGTTAAAACAATTTTGGGTAACTTTTATTTTGGATAAAAAAATTATACTAAATTTTATAATAGAAACATTCAAATATAAATCATATCACTTTAAAATTAATTTTAATCAAAATCGATTAAAATCAATTTTGTTAACGCTAATCCAAACTTGCAGAGTATAAAACTAATTATGGGTTGACACATCAAGGCAAGTCTTCAGTTCAGCTGTCAGTGTGACTTCTAATATTTCACTGTAAAATGTTGAGATTGGTAGACTTTTGTGACCTTGCAAGGGAGTGTTCCTTCCCAAATCTAAACATTTCACTACCAAAAAATAAGAGTATGTAAATGAATAATTAAAATAAGAGTATTTCACTCATTCTAACTGTGATTTGTTCAGATTTCATTTGAGGTAGGTGATATGTAAATTCCTCTGAAGTAGGTTTTGTTTTTCCCAACAAAGTTTTCACCATATAACCATATACACGGCCAGGGAATCGATTGCTTAAAAAACCTAATTATCTACCGACTGTGTTGGATCTTGTTTGCGAGAGAAAGAATTGATAACACTTAATTACGTGTCGTGTGAATATCAACAGGGACCATGATGATTCACATTCACGAGTACCTACTACTTTCTCTTCCTTTGTAAGGGGCATGTCTTTCCCTAATCAACTACTTTCACTACCAAAAAAGAAGAGTATAAATGAATAGAAAAAAGAAAAGTAGAAACCTTTGTTGAGCGAGGGTCTTGTCAGTGGTCAAGAAGGTAGATTTCCAGCCACGGCCAATTGGAGAGTTAGGGTTGTCATCTTCCCCTAAAACCCTGGTGTAAAGCAAACCATGCTTCTCTAGTCTCTCCACAAACTCAGGGTACTTGTCCTTCATCCTTTGATACACCACGTGGCTAAGAACAATGGGGGTTTCGCCCCCACTCCTGGGTTCCACTTCGCAGAAGAACAACAGTTTCGAAGGAAATTGAGGAACCTGAGCCATTTCGTGGTGGAAAGGGATCTTCTGATCGGGTGGGGACTCATTGGCGGTGAAGACGCGACCCACCACGTTGGTGCGGGGAGCAGCGCCGCCCACGTAGGGAAGTTCATCGTAGCCGAACGCCTCGACGACGTCGTTGAAGTGAGAAGCGGTGGAGAGTGGGAAGCCTCTGAAAAGGACAGCACCCGATTGGAGTAGCAATGATTCAAGGAAAGCTTTCTGGGTTTTGACGGAGTCCGTAAGAGGAACCGTACTTGCAGTTGCAGGTGGAGGAGACACCACAGCGGGGAACGGAACTCCGTTCACAAACTTCTGCCCGGGAACATGGATTTCCACCAATGAAGTTCCCATTTTTCTTTGTTCTTTCTCCCACAATCACCCGCCACGAAGAAAAGGATAACATAACCATCTGGACTGGGACTGCTACCAGTGACATATGGGCTGTTCTATGGCCTATTGAACTCATGCAAGGGCTCTTCTATTTGCAGCACTTTTCTTAATAATATTACCCCATTAACCATTTTGTATTTTATTATACACATTTTCAACGAGTTTCATGCTATAAAAAACAATATATCAAAATCTTTCTATAAAATGATACTTGTAAGTCTTTTAGTGCCCTATAAGGTGTTTTTGTCAATTTTTAAACAAACACGTCTACTAGTATTACTACTTAAACATGTGGTAAAAAATCATCACTATGTATTAAACTAGTTAGATTATATGGGGTTGCAGATTGCTTGGCAGGCTATGGGATGAAAACCAGAGATTTGGAGCAACGTGGAAGTCACCTCTTGACTTTTGGTTAGTGTTGCTTTTGCCAGATTCTTTGTTAGCTTCTTAGCTTTCTTTGTTTTGTCTTTTAACTTCATATTTCACACACACACACACAAAAAAAAAAACTAGTTAGACTATATTATATTTGGAGTGACCATTTTTTAGTTTTGTAAGAACGGTACATATTATTTTTACTTTTTAAAATTTAAATTTAAATTCCTTTAATTTAATTATGTGTATATATATATATATATACATATTTATATAAAAATATATACATATTTATATAAAATTAAATACTTTTACATTTATTTAATTTAAGTTAATATGTCTTTAGTCTAATTTTAGATATATTGTTCTCTTCAATGTTTTCAATTTGTAATCTTTATATTTTACTTAAATTTTTAAAACAATACTTAATTTGTTTAACAATTTATCTCTTTCTGCTTCAAAAAAAAAACGACAAGTTATCTCTCTTGTTATATTTTTTTCATCTCTATTTTTAAATTAATTTAAATGATTCTTTTAAAATAAGTATAAATAAATAAAACTAACTTTTCATCATAATATAAATTATTTATAATAAATTTAAAATATAATTTATACATTTAAAATATTTACACATTATAAATTTTAGCTATATAAATATAAATATTTATTTTGTGTATAGAATTTTGGAGATTATTTTATATTAGACAAGTTAAATTTCTAGACTGACCTAAATAAAAAGAGTACTTGTAAACTCTAGTCTAGCCTTGACAAATTAGCTTGACTAGAGTCTACACTCTACAAGTAATCTTTTTTATTAGCAACCACACAGATGTCAAAGCCCAGATCCAACGGTTTTCCTTATTTGTGTACCATGCAAGACCCACTCAACTTGTGCACCATAGAATCAGTCTTTATACTGTAGCGCGTATTCAGCTATGAACCATCATTCTTAAACCCTACAATACATTCTCTCACTGCAATTCTAAAACCCTCAATTCTCTGCAATGGCGGAAACCACTCAATTGACTCGCCACATTGAGTCCTATGTCGACTCTTCTTCTACTCCCGCTCAGCAGGTCCATTCCTTTCTCCCTACTTCTAATTCATTCCTCATCATTCTTATTTATCTCCTATTTTAACAATCTACGTGGTTGCTTTTCTATTACAGGCTGCAAGTTTGAACGCAGTTGCATCTCTCGTGAACACTCATGCCTTACCTCTAGAAGCACTGGTACCTTTCACTTCGCTTCTCTCTTCGTCGTTTTTTTTTCAAACACGAAAAAATAGTAGAAATTTTTCATGTATTCTTGCTGGCCTAATTTGTTTTTCCTGTTTCGATATCTAGGTTAGAGAGTTGGAAATGTATTTGACCACAACAGATAACGTTGTTCGTGCAAGAGGTGCTTTTTTTTTTTTTTTTTTTTTTTTTTTTTTTTTTTTTTTTTTTTTTTTTTTTTTTTTTTTTTTTTTTTTTTTTTTTTTTTTTTTTTTTTTTTTTTTTTTTTTTTTTTTTTTTTTTTTTTTTTTTTAAAGCTAGCTGCATAGCTCTGTATATATTATAGTCGCGGGCAAATCATGAATGAGGGAAGTGAACCAATCTAAATTTGTGATGAATTAGATGTCAGCAGGAGGCTATTTTAGTTCCATCGCACATTCGATTGAATTCTCTTTCTCTCCACCTTACATTTTATGCTGCTGAAATTTTGTACATATTAACACTTTTTTATTGTGTTCTCTTGCGGGCACAAAGACATGCTTTCTGCACATGCTAATGTATGGATCATGGATGTAATTTAAATTGTATGTCTTTAAAGGACTATGGACTATTTTATTGTCGAATGAATGTCTCTTGGAAAATCTTCTTCAGGAATTCTTCTGCTAGCTGAGGTGATGACTCGTATTGAATCAAAACCTCTTAACAGTGCAACTATACACAGCTTGGTTGGATTCTTCAAGGACAAACTGGTCAGTATGAATATTTCTCTTACTACATAATTTTTTTAAAAGATTATGGTCTGAAAATTTCCTAAATTTTTGTTCTAGTTAGTATCTGTCAATGGCTTGGTTATTCCCGCTGTTTATTGCTTCAATTCCTTTTCCATTCATATTTTCATATCTTGGGTATAGCATTTATGGTCCAAATCTTGATTGGATTGGGCTGGTTTCATGGTGGAGATTGAGAGATTTGATGCTTTGTTTATAAGCTTTAAATTATTAAAACTCTTCCTCACAGATAACATCCTGAGACTGTATGTATTTGTATCCTTTATTAATTTGAAAAAAAATTAAGAATTTGTGATGCATTTCATGAAGCCTGATAGTTTTCTTAAGTGCCTCAAGTTTTGTTTTGGCTTTTGATATTTTATGAAATTCTTGTGCTTCTTGAGCCTTGAGCATTGCTGATTGAACATGATCCTTTTGCAATTCTTACACTACATAACTGTTTTGATTGGTGATCATGATCTCTTTAACCATAGCTAATTTTGTCATGATATTTTCTAATAGCATAAACAATATAATGTTATTTATAATCAGGCAGATTGGCGAGCAGTACGAGGTGCACTTGTGGGTTGCTTGGCACTGATAAGGAGAAAAAGTGTTGTGGGTATGATAACGGATAGTGATGCCACAACCATTGCTAAGTCTTTTTTACAATACATGCAAGTTCAATCTTTAGGGCAGTATGACAGGAAGGTAAATTATTTTATGGCCAGAAAGCCAATAAATTTAAAGCTTCTGCTGTACAAAGTAGAATTTTCCAAAATCAGAAACGACATAAAATTTTGGTCATGAGAAAGAGAATTTCAGAAAAAGATCCCTGTTAAGAATAAAAAAAAACATCCTGGATCTATTATATTATATATTGGCTTCAATTTTTTTAACAATTAATCTGACTCAGTGTTTATTGTTCTGGTTATGTTAAATATTTTTGTAGAGTTCTTTTGTAATTCTCCCCCCTTTTGATCGCACACTAAGCATCTCACCTTTACTTTCTTTGTTTCAATACTGCAGCTGTGCTTTGAACTGCTTGATTGCCTGCTAGAACGCTACTTTGACGCAGTTACTACACTGGTAGTCCTAACTTCCCTAAACTTCTATATAAGATTGTCAATGAATAAAACTAAAAGAAAATGAAACTCCTGAATATTTATTATTCTGTTTGATGATATTAATGTTATTTCCCAGCTTCAAATGTATGTTAAGACTTTAGATTTATGTTTTTGATACAACCAGTCTCATTTCCTTCTGCCACCACTTCCCTGTATATACAAAACATAACCAGTGAGTTTCTCAGATATAGCTTTAGCTGAAGACAGCATAGCTGTGAAGCAAATATAAGTTGGACAAGTCTATACAACAACTATTGTGGTGATTGGTGTCTCATTTTATCACCATGAATACATAATTACACATCATATGAATTGTCTATGCTTAATAGATCTTTAATCTTCTTTTGTTATACAATAACCGTTTCATTGCAATCCCATTTTGTTTTACAATAATTGTTTTTCATGATTAAATATAAAGTTATATGTTTGAAAAATGTGAATTCTTGTAATGTTAATTAACTTTTATGTGAGTGGAGTGTGTTTGGATTAGCTCATTTTGGGAAAATAAATTGTGTTTTTTAATATCTTGAGAACTTAAAAAAATATTTACAGAAGCATTTAGCTCTCAAATGTGGGCATGTGGCTGCAGTATTTGAAAATAGAAGTGTATTATTGGGGGTATAAAATGATGAAGTACAAGACCAGAGGATAAGATATCCAACTAATAAAACTACGTACCCCGTTGCCTAGAGGCTCTTCGCTTTACGAAGGTAAGGGGGAGGGATATTGTACGCAGCCTTACCATTGCATATGCAAAGAGGCTGTTTCCAGATTCGAACCCATGACCAACAAGTCACCAAAGCACAACTTTACCGCTGTGCCAGGGCTCTCCCTCTGACTTTTATCTAACTAATAAATGGAAGAAAAATATGATGGTCAAGATCTGACTTACATTTTATAATCCTAAAGATGTAATATATATAAGCCAGTTTTTACTCATAATTATATAAAATATTTTATCAATTAAATTTGTTGTTGATACCTCTTTTTACAATATTGATGTCCCCTCCCCCCCGACTTTTATCTCTATAACTCGTTTCTTGACTCTCTTGCAGGGGGAGGACCTTATTTATGGAATTTGTGAAGCCATAGATGCAGAAATGGATCCAGATTGTTTACAGCTTGCTTTTCATATTGTTTCATCTTTGGCACAATTAAATCCGGATTCATCTGGTCTACTTGCAAGCTTTGCTAAGGATGTTTTTGATATTTTAGAACCTTACTTTCCCATTCACTTTACACATGTAAGCTTAATCTTTCACATATGTTTCTACATACTGATTGCTAATTTGTGGTACAACACTTAAGCATGTATGAGTGAGACACTAAGAATTTGGTAGGTATGAGTGCATGTAGACCTTTTTCACACCTATTTGGACTTCATATTATATTGGTGTTGAAAGACTGACAAGATGGGCATGTTCTGTGTAAATATCCTGTCAGAAATGGACTGACTTAACTCATTCCCAAAAGCTAGCTCAATGGGGGAGAATTGCCCCGGTCTCATGAGTATTCTGGCCATATCCCTAGTCAATGTGAGACAGCTTAACAGTTAACACCCCTCTAATGTCCCTCTAATGTTCAAGACCAGACTTCTAAAGCATGAAGTTTTTAGGACTGGATATCTATGGGTGGTCCAATATTAAAACTGGATAGGCCTTGATTCAATAATGGACTTAGCTCAACTCTCTCTCAAAGGCTAGCTTAAGGGGGAAGGGTTGCCCAAGTCTTATAAGAAATTTTTTGGCTATATTTCTAATCAATATGGATTGTGGAACATCTTAATATATCTATTCTCACATTGCTTTATTTATCTGTAATCTTTGTTCCTTTCCCAGCCAAGTAGTGGAGATACTCATGTGCAAAGAGATGACCTGTCAACCTCTCTGATGGTATGTGATGATTTACTTTTATTGGCTGCATTTTCTTACAATTAGTCATTTACTCTTTGTTGTGAACCTCTGGAATTTAAATTCGTTCCTCCATATTTCATTCTCCCCTCTCTCTTTCATTTTTTAATTAAAAAAAACTCCAAATGTCTGGATTTTATACCAAGAATTCAGGATTATAAAATTGAAGGTTAGAGTAGAACAGGTTTACAGTTTTCTTTGCTTGTGCTTTCTTTTTGAAGATAGATAGCAACTTTGCAAAAAACCTCACAAGGCTCTGCAGGTAACCACCTGAAATTCCAGGGTTTCAAGTTAAATGCTTATTTTATTTAATTTTTTGGAGGCAAATATCCCTAATTAAGAGTTGGTAGCCTTAAAAGACTTATCAATGATTATCAAAGTCCACATAAAGTTATGTTGCTTTCTTAAAGGACTGATTTTTACATCTAGATCAATAGATTTCCATTCCTTCCTTCTCTATTAAATTGATTTTCCATGGGGGAGAACCATGCAAATCCTTAATGTATTTGGTAGCATACAAATGCTTTCTTTATCAAGTATCAACTGTAATTGGAAATGCCCAGTACCACTAATATCCATTATTCAAGCCAAGGTTTTATATTTAGGTTTTCCCTCTATAGAGGTTACATATTTCATCCTGTGCAATCTGGGAAATTTCAGAAATCAGTAACCATGGAATTTTCCTTGCTTAAAAACTATATTTATTGTTTAAGGCATATAACAACTTATACCTTTCAACCGCTTTTAATGCTCTGAATTGCTGCATGACCTTGTTTGGGGTGTTATACATTAGATTGTGGAGTGACATATTAGATTGCCAAGCTTGGTCAAATAACTTTAGTTTTTATTGTTGTCCTTTTTAGGTATATCCCTTGAATTCCTATTCTGTTTCCTTTACCTAATAAGGAGGCAATTCAGGCTTACCCTTGTCCTTAAACAAAGGAGCACCTCTGATATTTCTCAGATGCAATTGAAATCTGTGACATTATTGTATATTTTGCATATAAAAACTGGTGAATATATGTTATTTCATCCATGTATTATAATATAAGCTAATTATTTTCCTTTTCTGCAGTCTGCATTCTCTTCTACACCTCTCTTTGAGCCGTTTGTCATTCCTCTGCTTCTTGAGAAACTTTCTTCTTCACTGCATTCAGCAAAGGTTGGTATTAATAGATTATCATTATATCTTTGATGCTAAATATCTGTGTAATCACCTTTATTATTTTTTAACTTAATCATTCATATTTTTCTGTGTTGGTTTTCTATGCATTCAGATTGATTCCTTAAAATATCTTAGAGTGTGCTCTTCCAAGTATGGGGCAGAGAGAATTGCAAAATATGCCGGGGCTATTTGGTCTTCATTAAAAGACACCCTATCTACTTATTTGGGGGAGCCAGATTTTTCTTTTACTATAGCACCTGTAGATGGTATTGTTTTCCCAGAGAATGAATTTGTGATAGAAGCTCTGTCCCTCCTTCAGCAGCTTATTGTGCAAAATAGTAGTTTGTTAGTTAGCTTGATAATTGATGACGAGGATGTCAACTCCATTTTCAGCACCATTACCTCTTACGAGACTTATGATGCTATTCCTGTGCAAGAAAAGAAGAAACTACATGCCATTGGTCGTATTCTGTATATTACTGCCAAGACTACCATTTCTTCTTGTAATGCCATGTTTGAAAGTCTTTTCTCCAGAATGATGGATAATTTGGGATTTTCTGTTAGGTTTACAAACGGTGATATTTCCCCCTCTCAGAGACTCAAGTTTGGATTCCTTTATCTCTGCATTGAACTACTTGCAGGATGCAGGGAGTTAATTGTTGGGTCTGAGGAACCTGCTCCGCAATATGTTTTTGAGCATGAGACTTGTTGCACTATGCTTCATAGTTTTTCAACCCCATTATTTAATGCCTTTGGTTCAGTCTTGGCAGTAAGTGCTGACAGATGCCCTCTTGATCCAGATACATACATTGGAGGTGCATGCTCTTTTTATTTGAGTATAACATTTTTTAAATACTTAGCTTTGTTTTCCTGAATTTTAATCATATTTTGTTCAATGGGGCTCCTCCCAAGAGGCTATCTATGAGAATGTATCTTGAACATTATGTATTTATGGGTTGAATGTGTTTAGTCCCTATAAAATGAATGAATTTCGGTTGCCTCTAAACAATTTTTCTGTTTTTCATCCCTCTAAAATTTCAAATCATTATTTTTAGTCCTTGTATTTTTTTTCCCTGACGCCCACTTATTTGAATCATGAGCTCATGACCTTGTGAGTATATTATTATATCTTCACATTACTGATTTCTTTTTGGTTCTTGGTACTGATTTGCAGTGAAGGGTTTACAGATACTTGCCATGTTTCGTTCAGATGTTTTTCCAATACAAATGTCAATATTTGAGAATATTTTGAAGAAATTCATGTCAATTATCATAGAGGATTTCAACAAAACAATATTATGGGAAGCAGCATTGAAAGCATTATATCATGTCGGCTCATTTGTTCAGAAGTTTTGTGAGTCTGAAAAAGCTATGAGCTACAGGAATTTAGTTGTAGAAAAAATTGTGGAAATTCTGTCGCTTGACGATATTACTCTGTCCTTTTCACTTAAAGTGGAAGCATTATCGAATATAGGCATGACGGGAATGAAAAATATGCTAACAATTCTTCAAGGGTTGGGAAGAGCAGTATTTGCCAATCTATCTAAGGTTTATGTATGTATATAACTCCAATCCTCTATCTGCTTCTTTCAAGGCATTATAAAATGTTATTTCCCTATATGCTCCCTCCTCAGGTTTATTTTGTCATTGGCTATTTAAACATTTTTACTTACCTTTTATCCTTGTAACTTTCTGGCATTTTTTCAACTAGGTGCATAGAAATTTAAGGTCTTCTGAAATTGCTGTTCAGCTTTTGGAATGCTATTCTTGCCAGTTGCTCCCATGGTATTCAGCTCTTCAGAACTTATATTCACTTTTCTTATGTTGTGACTATATGAATTGTCTTCATTAAGATATGAAAATACCTGATATATTGTATTAGAAATGAGGAAGGACAGCCTGATAGCTCTTTCAGCTTATCAACTGTTACCAATATAATTGAATCTGTGTAGGATCCATGAAAATGGAGGTTCAGAGGACTTTGTGATGCAATTTGCTGTGGACATTTGGAGTCAAGCAGGAAATTGCATGGATTTGAGTACCCCATTTGAGGTAAAGGTTTATATAGCTGTGACCCACATGTATTCCTTAATTATTTTATGAGTATAGTTAAAATCCTGTACATTTTATTATTTACAAGTAGTAATGGTGATTTTTTTTCTGTTTGTACTTCAGGGTCTTCTTGACACAATGATGAAAGCAATGAGACTTTCTGTAGGGAGTTGTACTGTGGAGAGCCAAAACCTTATAATTCAAAAAGCTTACAGTGTACTGTCATCACACACTAACTTTCAGCTTAATGAAGTTGAAAGATTACCACTAACTCCTGGAAAATACAACATTTCCCTTAGAGATGAAGGGATAATTTCATTATTTGCGTCAGTAGTTATTGCAGTTTGCCCTAAAACATACATTCCAAATATAAGAGTACTTGTGCATCTATTTATGATAACCCTCCTCAGAGGTGTTGTTCCAGTTGCACAGGCCTTGGGTTCCATACTTAACAAATTAGTTTCAACATCCAGCAGTGCAGAGAACTCTAATGATCTTACCTTGGAAGAAGCTCTGGATGCTATATTCAATACAAAAATATTGTTTTCTAGTACTGATATGTTGCAGAGATGTAATGGAACAAGTAATGGGAATGAAATGGTTTTTACTGATATATGCCTGGGCATTGCAAATGATAGAATGCTTCAAATCAATGCCATTTGTGGACTCTCGTGGATAGGAAAAGGTTTACTTCTACGTGGTCATGAAAAGATTAAAGACATCACTATGATTTTTATGGAGTGCTTAATATCAGGCACAAAAGGTGCCTCGCCTTTGATCAAAGATTCACTTGAAAATACTGACGAGCAGATTCAGGATCTGTTAGTGATTAAATGTGCTACTGATGCTTTTCATGTTCTTATGAGTGATTCAGAAGTTTGTTTGAACAGAAAATTTCATGCCACAATACGACCTTTATATAAGCAGCGATTTTTCTCTTCTGTGATGCCTATCTTGCAGCAGATTATTACAAAATCTCACTCCTCATTGTCCAGGTAGATGTATTGTTCTCTCTCACACACACACAAACACAATTGTTAGGAAAACTATTTTTCCTACCATTGACATTTGTTAGTAGCTTATTTTTATTATTTTGATGCCTAGTTGGCTAAAATTGTGTGCAAGGTCCCCCATATGCATTCAAAAGCTGCAGTATTGCGGAATTTCCAATGAGCTGTTTTGACTGGGAATTTTGTCTTATACCATTTCCCTTCCCTCTACAAATATCTAAATTGCTGTTTTATACAATCTCAGATCCTTTTTGTATCGAGCTTTTGCACATATCATGTCTGATACTCCAATGGTTGCTATAGTGAGTGAAGCTAAAAAGGTTAGTTTGAGAAATTTGAACTTTCCAGTAATTACATGTGTTATATTTGTCAGATTCCAGTTATTCTACTTTTACGACACTAAGTTCCCTGGCAAATTTTGCAGCTTATACCAGTTCTACTGGATTGCTTGTCCATGTTGACAGAAATCCAAGATAAAGATATGTTATATGGTCTTCTGCTAGTCTTATCTGGGATATTGATGGAGAAAAATGGTAATTATCATGCTTATAGTATTAATTAATGTTGTTTTAATTGAATGTTCAGGGATAAGATATTGGTGAGTGGCTTAGTGTATATTTCAAGTTCTCATACTGTGATTCAGTTTATTTTCCTTTTTGGTTTCTTTTTATGATTCCTTTGTGGGAAAGAAATTGGTTCTTTATAAGGATTACTTGTGAGTCGACATTTTCACAATGACCTTGATCATCAGTCATTATATACCTGATGCAAGATTCTGGGGTAATATCTGGTATTTTCACTTGTCTTTCTATAGCTTCTTGTTTTCACAAAGAAAGCATTGACATGCTATTCACAATTGTGTTGGGGATGAAGGTGGTGATGATAATATGTACTTTTTGGCAAGAAGGATGAGTGACCTATAAATATTTTGTCGTGTAAACTATGTTCATGTATGCAGGACATGAAGCTGTCGTTGAGAATGCACACATTATCATCAATTGTCTGATTAAGCTTGTGGATTACCCTCATAAGATGGTATGAGGATTTCCCTGTACAAGTTATTTACTGCTGAAATTTGATGACTTAATTTGTCTTATGAAGTAACTTTTATTGCCTATTAGACTTGCCAGTTTTGTTTTTTCTTTTATTGGACCAGGGGATGGGGTATTGGGGATGGCAAGTTTTGAACCGCTGCCCATTTAGCTCGCTGTCCCGCTAGCTAGCACTTAAACTGCAGGGACAACATTCTAGTTTAAATAGTCTAAACATGTTTGCAGTTTTGGGCTACATTAGGGCCTGCAGGAGGGGCCTGAACTCCTGGCACCTATTTATTGTTGGGTTTTGCCCTAGTCCAAAGACAAGGTGCATCAGTAAAACTTAATATTACTTACACTAATTTATTATTTAGCAAAGGTTATGCTCAACAATGCCGGCCGAAACCTTTAGACCCCTTTCACCACTTTGTTTCCATCTTATTGTCTTTTAGACCTGTTGAGAATCAGTGTTGATATTCTGCATTCATTGTAATAAATATAGGTTATAGGCACATAATCACTGATTTAGAGGAAATCAAATATCCTCCATTTATTTGTAGTAAGTGCAATAAGCCTATATAAACTCAGAATCGTGCTGTATTCGGACACACAGTTTCAGTCTCAATATGCCTCTTTCTTCTTTAACATGGTATTTAGAGCCTGACAGAGGCACCTCAATAATTGTGCTATCTGGTGGACCCACTGTCCCTGGTGATAATTTTATTTTTCTTTTTGACGAACCACTTGCATCCAGTTCGACCTCCTTAAGCGTCCTTCTTCATCAGCGCAATCTGTTCATTCGTTTTCTGGCAATCGCTGCCGCCGCCACGTGCATTATACTTGTTTGTCTTTTTTATCTATCCCTAGTTCTCCAAGTGAAGCATTATCTCACCTGGAGTGGAGGCAAGCAATTATTGATGAGATGTGTGCACTTCAGAGTAGTGGCATATGGGAACTGGTCTCCAATCCAATCCAACCTAATATGTGACAATCAAGAAGCTTTACATATTGCCTCCAATCCAACCTTTCATGAGAGGACCAAACATATTGAGGTGGATTGTCATTTTATCAAATAAAAGATTGAATCAGGAGATATTACACCAAGATTTGTTAACTCTAGTGATCAGTTGGCAGATATCTTCCCTAATCTCTAAGGGAACCGAGAATTGGTTATATTTATAACAAGCTTGGTGCATATGCTCCAACTTGAAGGGGAATGTAGAGAATCAGTATTGATATTCTGCATTCATTGTAATAGATATAGTTTATAGGCACATAATCACTGATTTAGAGAAAATCAAATATCCTCCATTTATTTGTAATAAGTGCAATAAGCCTCTGTTCTTTCTCCTTTAACAAGACTAATCGAAGTCCACAATAATGTTAATGGTTGATTTCTCCTCACCTACTTTTGCAGCTTGTTCGAGAGACAGCTATTCAATGTCTTGTTGCCTTGTCTGAGTTGCCCCACGCCCGTATCTATCCTATGAGGACACAGGTTTGTCATGCTTTTAGCTTGAAAGGATGAATATTAGCTTTTGATATTCTTATTGATCTTCCTATCATGACTAGAATAGAATGCTCTTGTACTTGATTCACATCCCAAGTTGTGTTCAATGTTTGAATCAACTTGTTCATAGAATTGTGTGGTGTTGATATCTTTTTTTTATATTTTCATTTTTTTTTTGGAACCTGGGTGTTAAATGTATTTTCGTTACTATTTCATATTTGATTATATTAGGTTCTACGAGCAATATCAAAGTGTCTTGACGATTCAAAGAGAGCTGTTCGCCATGAAGCTATCAAATGTCGGCAAACATGGTGGGTACCGTTTTTTGAAATATGTACAATTTTATTTGGTCCAATAACTGTCATACTTGCTTATTTTTTCTTATTTTTCCTCGACTTTTTTTATAGGGCATCAATGTAATCTAGGAGTCTCCATTTCTGAAGTTCAAAACCAACTTCCCAAGCTACTGGAAATGCTTTTGAACTTTGTTTTCTAATTAATAGTGATTCTTTCACCGAAAGGATCATCTGAATTTTTGAACTGTAAAATAACTTGTAAATATTAAAGTCTATCAATCTTATTGTCTACTCTTATAGCTACATTAACGAGAATTTGATTTTGAATTCGCTCACTGATTGGAATTTTTATACTCAATGCTCTGTACATGGTATGATTTTTATAGGCAGACTTTACAATAAAATTATAAACTTAAAAAATATTAGAACTTAATGACTAAGGAGAAAGGTAAAAGGCCGTTTAGAATTGGTGGACAATTCTTAACATTGAAGCAGAACTAATCGGTGACTCAAAACTTCAGCTGTATAGGCGGTGCAGTAAACTTATCTTTTACTGTCCAATAGAAATACTATTTTGAGTCGAATTTTCCAACTGTCAATGAATAATAGGGCTTGATATATTTCTCAAATTCATTTCATCTTCAGTAGGTTGTTTTCATTTTATGCCATCTTTTATATAGGAGTAACGTCTTCGTTATTTTGCAACAATTCTGTTGTAGAGAAAGAAGTGATTTACCTAGGCTATGTGAGTATTATAAATTTTCTATTACGTTTGTTATTCTTAGGGTTAAAAAAAAAATGGCTTGATACTGGGAAAACTGTTAGACGAGAAAATAATTCAGATTCGTTCAGCATAAAAAAATACTAACTTATTTTCTAACGTTTTCCTCAAAATATATAAAAAATAATTCTTGTTTCAAAAAAAAAAAGTTTAAGCAATTGTACATTTAGAACGCCACCTCATCAGATGAGTTAAATTAATTTCTTAAATACAATCAAGTGTTAAAACAAAGACAATTTTCAATAATTCTTTTTTATACATGTAAATTTTAAAAACTAAATATGAAATAACATACTTACGGGGATCAAATTCCTTAGATCAGACCAAGGGAGTCTAACAGTGTGCATCAGTAGTTCACACTGAATGAATAAAAAAAATTGATTATATTATTTTGATTAGTAAAAAGGAAACTCAAGTATCAAAATATTTATAACTTGTATTGTATATACATTCAATCAATTGAACTAGACTCATTTGATATTAATTTGATTATATGAACAAGTTATAAAGGGACAGTGTTTTTAATAAGAATGAATTATTTTTTAAAATCAAAAATATGTTTAGAATATCATATATATATATATATATATATATATATATAATAAGATAATTTTTGTAAAAAAAAAAATCAGCACTTTTTATAAACTAAAGTAATAGTTATGAAAATAAAAAAAAACAAAAAAAACTATTTATTTATCAAATAATAGTTAATGAAAAAGAAAAAGAAAACTCTAAATATTTTTATTTAAAACATAATATCCGAACGTAGCATGTATTACTTGCATCAGTTGCATGGCATGAAGAAAGGACGAGTTTAAGTGCTACATAGAGTTCAACGAGGTTGTCAAGATGCATTTAGTTTGGTTTAGACACGGTTTTAGCGTACGAACATGCATGCATGTTTGTGTTTCTGGTAGTGCTTTGTCTTTTGCCTAGTTGTGTTGTTGCCTTGGGTAGGGGTGAGGCCTTCCCTTTTTCAATTTTCAGATATGTTAGACACTTAGACCCCCAAAAGGAAAAAGAAAAAAAAAAGGAGTTTTGATGGTTGGGGCCAAAGAAGAAACGGAGAGCGATAGAAAATTGCAATGACATTACTTAAAATTTAAAGTTAGTAGTAATAAACTAAAGCTTTAGAGCAAGGTCCCTTTCGTTACATTTGAAGACAAAACTGATATTTGGAAGCACAGGCACAGTACCCCTAAATGGATGATATTGCCTTTTCCTAATCATCTAGTGAATATGTATTTTTCTTAGTTACAAAATTCACCAGTTACATCTAGCCATCGTCAAATGCACCCCTAAGCTCTTTACTTGGGCCTAAATGCTGTCTCCACGGGCCCAGCTTGCCTTGCCAGCTGCACAAACAAAAAGGAACACTTAGTTTTTTTACCACACTCCCTAAGACAACACATATGCATACGAAATTCCCACTCACCTGAAAATATGTTTCAAGTTTCTTTCTCAGTGTTGCATATTCTTTCTTCATTTGTTGGAAGCTCCTCCTGCATCTGCATGCTCACACACAACATCAAAACTATCACTACTAAGGACACTCTAACAAATCTGGTGTCTTGAATTTTATGTTTCCAAATTCTACACATAGTGAAGGGCATTCAATGAAATGTTAGTTATTCCCTTGGTGTGATTGTTGGTGAATGAAAATAAAGTTAAAGCTGGATTTACCCTTCTCCATTTCTTGCCCTGCAGTATTCCCTGAACAGAGTGCACTCTGCTTTCACCTTTTTGGCTCCGATGCTGAATGCAAACCATAACAAAAAGAAAACTCATCAAATCATTAGAGATTCGTTGTTGTTTTTGTCGTATCAAATAAAGCCAACAGAGCACTATATGTACGTGCCTGCCGATATAATAATAATAATAATAATAATAATAATAATAATAATTCACCCAACCCAACTTGAACTTATTAGGTTTGTTAACCTTGAGCTGCTTCCTTTAAACTGGTGCATAATTGTGTCCAGCTTGTTGAAATCCAGTGGGTTCATTTCCCTGCCATAAGCACACAGAGGAGATCAGGATTGGGAATGACAAGATAAAAATATTCTCAAAGACTCTCAAAGTATGAAGTTACTTACAGAGTGTGGTCCAAGTTAGAGATAAGCCTGGAGGAATCACGGTAGTAAAGAGTGACAATTTCTTCAACGAAGTTAGGATTAGCATCATCCTGCAATTCTTCCAGTTGGATAAACTGCTCATCCAGATATCCCTGCAGCAATTAATTAATTAATGGACATAGTCAGTCCTGTGTAAGTGTAACAACTAAAAAGGAATAGAAGAATATGTAGTGTTTTTGTAATCTATACTAAAATATTATTTATACCATTCATTCTCTTTGGATAACAATGGCATACATACATACATACCTGATCAAAGAGGGACTGTTTCATGGCAGCAACCTGCCTGAGGGAATGGATTTTGTCCATTATTAGAAAATATGTCAGAGAGAGAGAGAGAGAGAGGGACACACTAATGTATAATTGTATTGTAGTTAAAAGTTGAGGTGGGAGTGGAATGGAATGAAAGTGGGTATAGCTAGGGGTTTTTATAGCACCTGAAACTTGTCCTATGTGGGTGGGGTGGGAGTTTCATTCTCATGGATGGTTGATTTGTGTAACATCCCGGGCCCTGACGAGGGCGGGGAGTGATCGCCAGTGCAGTGAGGCACGGACAAGGAGCGGCTGTGCAGGTATGGGACTGTACAGTTGAAGATAACTTAAAGAATTTAATAGGTACTACCTATACGAACAAGGTGCATCTACTTTTCGGTAGCCCATAACATAAGAACTCCACAGTTAAGCGTGCTTGACTTGGAGCAATCTTGGGATGGGTGACCTCCTGGGAAGTTTCTCAGGAAGTGTGTGAGTGAGGACAAAGCACACTGAAAAGTCTTGTGTTGGTATGTAGGGACAGTCGTTGATCCTGCAAGTGGTCGGGCGTTACAA
>PYAF01004126.1:940211-970157 GCA_007407185.1 Glycine tomentella | reverse complement strand
ATATTTTTATTTTATTTTAATTTCTATATTAACAAATTTACATAGATATCAACATATATACAATATTTAAATTTACACAAGCAAAAGAAAATTTTAAATAATTTACATAAGAGAAAAGATAATAAATAATAATTAAAAAATATTTGTCCGAAAATTAATTTTAGACATTGATTTTACTCATATTATTTTGTTAGATAAAATGAAATATTCAATAAATATGTTAAGTCAGAATATAATAAGCAAAAAAATATGTTATTATTAGATCATTGTAATAATAAATTAGAAGAATTTGCTTTTCTTCCGGTAGTGGAAGGCAAAATGTAATCGAAAGTGAAGAAAGAAATATGAATATATAAGAAATTCTTATATGTACTGTTATAAAAAAATTAGTAAAGATGTACAAGGATTATTAATTTTTAGAAAAACATTTTATTTTATTTTAAACATTCATAAAATTGTATAAAAATTTTATGTTTAAAAATTAAATTATTCTAAATTTAAATATTTTGTAATTTTGAAATTGAAATGATAACGTAATTAATTATTTTATAACTATATTGAAAATAAAATAATAATTTTATAATATTTATAGTTTATAAATTGTATTTTGAATAATTTAAAATGTAAAAATTAATTAAATCAAATGCAAACAATTGAAAATATATTATTTTTTATAAAAAAATAACCCATCTTTGACAAGTCTCGAATAGTAATTTATAGTCTTAATATCACTTTTAATTCATTACGTTCAATAGTTATTATCTTAAATTTTAAAAAAAATTATTTTGTTCCTTTATTTTAAAATAACCTGTCCTTGTTAATGTTTAAAATTTTAAAATAATTAAGTTAACCTAATGACAGCCAAAAATCATCATTATCTTTTTTATTTAAAAAATTAAAAATCACTATAAGTAAATGAAAAAAAGTTACAATCAACAATAATTTTCACTCTCATAATATTATAATAATTATTATTAATATTATTATTCAATTTAATCATTTAATATCAATAGTAATTTCATTCACAAATTATTCTGGACAAGAATCATTTTTCCTTTAGTCACTCCGTCTCTTATAGTTGACCATGGTCTTATCGCCTTACGTAACTGTTATGACTTAAATTGGATTAACTTTAACCCGTAAAGAGCTTCTTATTTAAAATAAATATTTAATTCATGACTTCAAAAAATAAATTTACAAAGTATTTATAAAGAATTTCAAAGAGAACGTTAATAAATAAAAATCAAGGTGTGTAAATAAATTTTAACAGCGGTACGTATTTATGAAAAAAATTATCCAAAATGACTCCAAAAATAACCAAACATAGAGGAACAGAACCTCTTGGTGCTATTTGATTATTTAAGCTTCATTTGTTTACAGTTAGAAAGAATAAATATTTTCCAAGAATCGATCTAACCTGATCTACATACCACCATATAACTTGCTACTAATTGGAAGATTAAATGCTAGGGATCAGGCATAAAAAAAATTATATATAATAGTACAAATGAAAAGATGACCAAAAGAAGGCTTAATTACTGCTGCTGTCTTCACCAAACCTTACAAGCTCAGACAGCTTGAATTGCGTTGTCCTTGCCATTGTTTAAATCCGAACTACCAACTGGAACATTTGCATGGAATGCTGACTGCCTTGAGGGCTCTCCTAACAACTTTAAGGAAAGAGGGGAAGGCTCTCTATCACGTACCTGTGCTTCCCCAATGCTTAGATGAGACATTCCAACAAGTTCGTCAACATTAACAGGTTCCTTGGGAATGACTGGGATTGGCTTGTGGATCTGATGGTGGGATGTCTCTCCTCCCTTAACTTCTTCAAAGGGGGAACCCGCAGTTGATGACCACACGGGAAAAGGAACAGGTAAATATGCGGGAAAGCATCCATGAGGAGCCATTGGTGTCAGTCTGTTTGATCCCATCATAGGTTCATTGGTCTGTTGCACATTTTCTTGAGTAGTCTCCATAGGTTCAAATTCTGATTTGAGGGAGAGATTTAATGAAGGCTGTGATTTTCCATTGCAAGGTTGTGAGTTCTCGGGAGGTGGAAGCAGCACTTGTTCTTCTGGCACAGAAGGTTGATCTGAAGACTGACATATGATCGGGAAAACAGTTAGCTAGAGAGAAAAGCCGAGAAAAAAAAATACTACATTTACACACAAGAACTCGTATCCAGCTACAACCAGAATGACCCCATTTGCTTTCATTAGCAAATACAGATTTCTGTAGATGTGTCACAATAGTAGAAAAGTTTATCTAAAGCAAGAACAACCAGTGACATGAAGACCAACACAGTCAAGGTATCATCCTGTCATGATATTCAAGCAAAACAAGCCAAAAAGGACATGACATGTGGTCAAAAAGGAACTTGAAGTGGGATGTAAATAACAAAAAACTTTAAATTGCTTATAGATTGGTGCTCATGTACAAGCAAGGATGACACCAATTTCCCTTTTTATATTATTAGACAACATGTAGACATAAGGATGTGAGCATGATTGCCCAATTAGATATGATGAATAAAGACCAACCATATCTGGAACCATGTCAAAAAGGCTGGAACGTCTCTTTCTCCTGGTAGCATTACTCTGCCTGATAAAATACTTCTGGGCATGACTTGCTACTTGAGTAGGGGTTCTTGATACAACAAAATTACGTGCTATCCCACGCCAGTCTCCTTTGCCCAGCTTCTGGAGACCAATTAAGAACAGCCGATGTTCTTCTTCAGTCCATGGCACACCTAAGAACAAACAAAAGTACATACTGAATAATGTAATCCAACCACCAGAGTCAAAGATTTCATGTAACTGAAACTTTCCCTAGAAATGGTACCAAATTAAACAAACTATTATATAATATCAAAACTAATACACAAGCCTCAGCCAAAAATTGCTATGTACCACCACCTTAGGATGTATAGCAAATAATCAACAAATTGATGGCATCAAAATGGGCAGAAAATCTCAATAAATATTTGTCAACGAATTCCATCACTAGAAAACACATTGTCGTGAAATTTAATGCAATTACAACAATTATTATGAAAGAAATGATGCAGTCTTGCAGGTAAAACATGAAATCAACAATTTCAGAAGGAAGAAACATATTAAAAAAAAAATAAGCATTCATTATTTGATTGTAAGTTTGCATTAGAAAATATCTCAGGCATTTAGCCCTGTATAATTTTTCTAGTAAAATAATAAAGCATTCAAGTATCACCCTTTCAGAAGGGGATAATAATCAAAAGTCATCATGATTATGTCTGTCTTAAAGCCAAACACAATAATTAATTACAGCACCAACTCCGTATTCAAGTTTCAAGCTGTTCATGATTAATACACAGAAAGTAATTTTTGCCACACTTACGAAAAGATGAACAAGTATGCAACAACAATACACACAATAGTACTTAAACTGGTTTTAGGACAAAACGGCCATTTGACTCAAGCATCAAATTCTCGACTCTAGTTTCCCTCATGACAGAAAGGCCGGAAATTTTCAAATAAACTTGTTTACTTCCTTTTTTATAATTAATTGCACTTAATGGATGCCCCTAAATTAAATGAATACTGTACACTGCTTCATGGAAGAAATTCATTATTTATGAAATGATTTAAAAAACAAAGTCCATGTAAACATTCCTTTGCTGGCCACTATATAAATTGAACCTGCAATGAGCTCCCAACTGTTTCAAAATATATCATGCAAGTTAGTACATAATAAATGAATCACATTCATCCAAATTACCCCATCCATGAAGCAGAACATAAAATACCGCCATTGGCCGCTGGGAGAACCAATTAGACAACAAGATAAAGTTGCATAAAATGTGAACCAGAAAATCAATTCCAAGACAAGGGGGAAAAAGGTTGAAGATAAACAAAAAAAAAAAAAAGCATCCACGTATTGAATATAGCATATATGAATTGCAAGAAATGAGAAATAAATCCTGAACAAACACAAAGAGCAAAGCATGGTAAATGAATGCAACAAACAGAAAGCGAGAACGAAAAACAAATCTAACACAGCAAACATAAAGTAATGTCATGTGTAGCTAACAAAATCCCAATTCCGAAGTTGTGACATAATAGTAAAAAAAAAAAAAAAAAGAAGGTTAAGAAAAGGAGAAATGAAAAGAATGAGAACCTTTTTTTCTATCACCGCGGCGGTTAGCGAAGGTGGAGACATGGGCGGGGTCATCGGACAAGTAGCCTTGGGGCGGGTCGGAGCACGGGGAGCTTGGATTGGGCGATGAGGCCGCGGCGAGGTTGGAAGAAGAAGGAGATGAATGGAATTGCTGATGTGCGGCGACGGCGGCGGAGGAGGAGAGGTTAAGGTTCCCCATGCTGGCGCTCTTCTTTATGATTGATCCATCCGTCAGCCTCACCCCGAACAGCTTGACGCCGCCCCCTCCCCGAGACGGGCATGTCCGGGAGTTGTGGCCGTTGTTGCTGCAGTGGGAGCACCGGCGAGTCATGCTGATTCGCCGCCGCCTGACTCGGTCCAGAGAGGAAATGGGATTGAAATTATGGATAGAAGAATTAGAGAAAAGAAAGAAGAGCGCATGTAGTTTGTGTTTGTTTGATTAAGGTAAAGCTAATACAACACAGAACACAGGGTGGTGCTGCTGGCTTGGATTGAATGGGATTTCAGAATATCCTCTTCGAGGTTAAATCTGGGATTCTAATTTAACGGCTATTATTTAATGCTTAGCGGAACGCGCTCTATCGCTCGTTTCGTTGCCTCTTCTAAATTCTAATCTATCCTTCCTTCCTTCCCATCCCACTTTGACTTAGTTTTCTTCTTTTATACATTCATCTCAAATTATTTCTATTTTTCCCTTTATTAAAATAATAGTAAATTATTTTCTATGCATTGCTGCTGTCAAAAATACCTACTCCATCAATTAATAATAAATAATCAAATATTCCATTTGTTTTTAAAATAAAATGAAAATCTTTAATTTTGTTTTAAGATTCGTTCAGAAGTCCATAAAAATTCGCTTTTAGATTACAATTGTTCTTGATTATAAAAAATAAAAAATTTTATTGAAACCGAAACATTTAAAATATGACAAGATTAATTCTTCTAATAAAAAATTTAAAGGTATACTATTAATTAATTGTCTATTATTTAGCCTCCTTTTTCATAATAAATTAAATGAAGTATTATTTTTCTTTCTTGATTTCACGTTGTAACTGTATTTTATACACCGCATGATTCTTCCCCTTCGTTCTTTCGTCGAAGCATGTGATGTGATTGGTGTTGAAGAGAATAAAATTGGCATGGCATGACTGGACGGTGTTGTTCTCATGGCACTAACAACTCCAAAACATGCTTTTCAGGGTGAGGCTGGGTAACGCAGGATCAATCATAAAGAAAAGTGCAGGCATGGCCTTATGGAGGCAATGGTCATTTTTCTTTTTTTCCAATTTTTTTTGTCAGCAATGACTATTTGGCCAAGAGATTGCATTCTTTTATTTGGCCAGTGTGATATGCATAGCGTCAAGAATAAGAGTCTGCTTATTCAAGAAGCATTTATTTGGAACAGAACAATAATGAATACGATATAGTATATAACTAATATCTGCAACTTTTTCTTTATTATAGAAACTATTCATTTGTATAATTTTAAGAAAAATAAAAAGATCTTAAATAAGTCTTTGTTCTCCAATCATATGTTATTTTATATAATTAATTATAACAATAGTTGATAATTAAAATTTTGATTTTTCAACTAATTTAAACAAATTTTTTGTGTATATATACACTGTTTCAGGTTTTTTTTTATCTTGATTATCAAGCAAAAAGATTGTAAGAGTAAATACGGATACAAATCCTCTCCTTCGGATACCTATCAACTAATTTTAAATGGACATTGCTTTGGTGGACCTGTAGTTTAAATGGTCCATTTTGGAACATGTAACTGATGTAAGTAAACCAGATATAGCAGGTCGAATCAGTAATATTTAAATTTAGAAATATTCGGATTAGTGTGGGAATGACCTTTTGATCCTTAATAAAAGCAAAACAATTTTTTATGGTTATGCAGAAAAACAGTTTCTTTTCACATCCAAAACACCGATACTCGTGAAGCCATCTTCTCGCTTTGCCTTCTCGTCTACATATTCTCTTTTCCCTTTCTTGCAGTGGCTGTGGATACATACGGGACTGAAGTTTCTCATTTGTTTTGTTTCCGCCGGCGACCACTTTCCAAATAAGACACCTAATGCCTCTAATGTATTTAAATGGTCAATAAAACAAAAGGGTACTTGAGTAAAATACATCGATGTAAAAATAATATAATTTAATAATTTAAATTATTTTTAACTGGTTATACTTTTTCTGGTAACCAATCTCCAACATTGAATACTATACTAATAAATCCAATGATGAATAAAATATGGTCTAAAATAGATCACCAAACTTAATGGTGCACGGTAGCATGCTCCGTTAATAATTATTATATAGTTGATCTTATTCCATTAATAATGATTATATAGTTGATCTTATTTCAAAATTGTTTTTTTAATGAAGCGCTAGAGATAATTATTATCAGACTATGAAGTTCCATTCTTTTAATCATCACTCAAATGGTATCCAGCATTTTATCTATATATGGATACGGGTGGATTAATATAAAAAAAATATGGATAAGGTTTTTTTTTTTTTTACACAATCTTTATCTGTAAGATTAACCAAATATTAATGGATGTTAATTGTTTAGTTTTGACTACCGATAAAAATATTTTAGCATCATTATTTAATCCTTTATCAATATATACTATTGAAAAACAAATTACCCAGCTTAATATGATAATGAAAACTTTGAATAATACAATTATACGTATAAAAATGTTTATGAAAACAATACGTTAAAATTAAATAAAATAACTGATCAAATTATTTTGTGTATATTCAATTTTATTTTATTTTATTTGAATAATTTAATACAAAAGGAGGATTGCGCAATTATGGGGAATGGATAGCGGTGACTGCTGAGTGGTGTTTATATTGTAGTGAAGTGATTTGGAGGTGTTTGGATCAAATTAGAACTCTAGAAAAAGGCCAGTGAATGTCCTTATTTACGGATTAGTAATAAGACACGTGGAATAGATGGTGGCCCCCAGCTACTTTACGTGGGGTCCACGCCATTACAAGTCACGTTGCTTTTTTTTTCTTCACCTAATCCAAATGACCAAATGGAATATTTTCCTTTTTGTGATTACTGATTAGATGGAAATTTGAATCGATTTATTTTTATAAAATAATTCAAATTTACAAAATTATTGTTTTTGGAAGAGAAATACTAGTAACATGGGATGATTTGGTTGAATGAGAAAAAATTCCTTCAAATAAATTTTTTTTAAAAAAAGTGAGTTTCATATCTTTTTTTTTTAATTTTAATTTAAATATTTATTTTCAATTCTCTTTCTTTTTTTCTCCTACACAGTCAAACATCCCATGTAAAATACATTCTTTTAAATATGTTATCTTTTATTGGTTAAGTTTATTTAAAATCAGAAAAAAAATTATGAATCTTATATTTTATTAAATAATTCTTTTTAATAATTTTGTAATTTTTGATAAATTTCAATCAATAAAAAAAGTATCTTTTATAAAAGAAATTGTTATACAATATATTATGGCCCTCCTCTTTTCACAATCTTAACATTCTTGTTAAAAAAAGAAGAAAAACAATCTTAACAGATATTGTACTTAGGTAGGGATAAAAGAAAATACTACCAATAGCGCAGCTAAAACTTGTTACAAACTAAATTTAAATAGTTTAATGGATGTTTATGTGTACATTAATGATTTTTTCTCTACTTGTTTATTAATGGGGTGAGTTAAGTAGTAATGTAATTACTCACTTATTGAAATTACTTGAATACACAAAGAAAATAAGGAGTAAAATAAAATTATTTTAATAAATATCTGTAGATTATACCGAATATCCACATAGATTCATAAAATCTGTCAATAATTGTGTAAATATGAGATAGATTTTCATGTGCACCATTAACCTATATTTACTTAATTAGTCTTTATTAACACATGTAATTTTATAGTATTTTATAATATTGTTTAAACCATTGATGTATAATATTTGTGTATTTTTCTTTTTATAAAACACATGTATCCTTCGTTGAAGACATTAATATTTAAGTTATATAAAATTATTATGAACAATTAAGTTTTCTCTCTTCTCTCTGAGTATTTAATTTAACTTAATTATACAAATAAAATTTGAATTTGAGATTTCTAATTAAACTAAAATAATTTGATGTTACTTAACTCAAACATTTGATATATATATATATATATATATATATATATATATATATATACACCATTATTCTCTCATATACAAATATATTGTTAGATGTAAAAAAGGTTAGTATAATATTAAAAAAATGTTTGTAAAAAAAATATATAAAGCAAAAAATTAAGATAAGGATAGTTCATGATTCAGTTTAGTTTAATTTTTAAATGAAAAGTTATTCAATTAATTTTAAACATGAAAATAATATGTAATTCAACTTAGTTTGATTTGATTACAATATCAAATAACTAAACTATTAGGTGCTATTGGGTCGAGAATTATCATCGCATTGTAACATATAGATTTGGTCAGGGTAAACATTTAAACAAAATGTTGAATGAATTCAAATATATATTATTTATTTTGTAATGAGTATAATCTATATAGTACCATAAAAAAACTTTGCTTATACTTTATAGATCTAAGGACAAAATCTTTGTTAAAATTTTAGGATTTTTTTTTAAAAGCTACTAAACAAAATGGATAACAAATCTTTCATGTTATCTCTTTTAATAATTTGTTTCTTTTTGTTTGTGGGGAGGGCCCAGGGCCACTATATGCTCTTTCATCCTGTCTCAACTACATATTTTAAGCCATTTTAACAGTAAAACCATAATATTTGTTTATATTTGTTTAAATGAGAAGAAAGAAAGCACAAATAACTACGTATTTTTAATTAAAAGATAGTTCATTTTTAGAAATAAAAAGTAAAAACATCAACATCAACATCAACAGCACCTTTAACCCAGATTAATTGGGGTCAGTGATAGATGAATCCAATGATAAATCAAAAATAGAACAAAAAAGAGAAAAAAAAAAAGCTAAAAAAAGAATGGTAAAAGGAAGAAAGAAGAAAAGAAGAGGAAAAAAATTAAATAAAGGAACAATTGGAACATAAAATTAGTAATAGGTTTAACCCTCCACCAAGCTTATAGTTGTTCTCCACTTTGTCCTAAGACATACCATCCGTCAATCTATATCTCACTCCATTAGGTTTTGTTTAACTACCTTTCCCCATGTAAGTTTCTGTCGACTTCTACCTCTTTTTATGTCCAACTCTTCTTCTTACATGAGTATCCAGTAGTCGTCTCATAACATGTCTAAATTATCTCAATCTATACTCCCTCATCTTTTCACATACGGATACCACCGATACCTTTCGTCGAATATCCTCATTTCTTATCTTATCAATCTTCGTATATCCACACATCTACCTTAACATACTCATTTTTGTTACCCCTATTTTATACTCATGTTGCCTATGTGCTGATCAGCATTCCGCTCCATATAGCATTACGGACTCAAAAATTATTTTCTTTCTATTTTTTTCATTGTAAAATTTATTTATTTTTTTGTCTCCTACTCTTTCCTCTAAACTAAACATTATTTTCTATAAATTAGATATATCATAAGGTTCATTTATTAAAGAAAATATTTTTTTATTTTCTACTTTCTCATTTAATTATAAATATCATCATATTTTCACTTGTTTGTGTTCAAAAGTATGTATAAGAAACAGAAATTTTTTAATATTTATTATTATTATTATTATTTTAAAATAATAAATGAAATAAAAAACAGAAAATACATTTTCTTAAATTAAATTATTTCTTATTATCCTCTCGTTGCTGACAGTTTCCACTTAAACTAAAATAAAACGGCATGGTAGTATTTTTTTTAATATAAAAGGTTGCTTTTGCTAATAATTAAAGTTCCACATAATTATTAACTTTCAAAATTCAAGGTTTGTTAAACATAAAATATCGCGTTAAAACTAGGCTTATCCTTCAACATATAGGTCAGATTCATTCACTCGACAAAACTTAGGAGTGGTAGCCATAGTTAATAGATTGCTCATGATCCAAATAATTGTCTTGAAAAAAAAATTTAGTCATGAGTAAACAATATTATCCACCAACATAAAGATCCGATATGATTTGTACGGACACGTGAAAAACTTTATAATTGCCAAAGCCCGCAGAGACCTAAAGATTAAAGATTAGGAAAGGTAGAGTGAATGAAGCAAAGGGTCAAACTTTTCAGACTTTAGTAGTCTAATATTATTACATATTCATATGACCTTCGGGATATTAATATTAGAGCATATCTTATATCTTTTCAGTCCACGCGTCATATAAAATAGGTTATCTTGAGTAGTAACTTCCAAGAATGTCTGATATTGGCTTAATTTATCATAGAAATTAATAAATTTTAAATACTTCATCCGTCTCGTATTATTTTTTAAAATCAAATATATTTATTAAAATATGACTTAAACAAATGAAAATAATAAAAATAACTATGTTTAATAAAAAAATATGTTTATTAAAAGTTAAAATATATTTATAAAATCATTAAATGAAATATTACTAATGAGGATAGTATTAAAAATTATTTATTTTTTATTTTTAAATTAAATTTTACGTAATTAAGGAGTATAGGAAAATAAATAATAATGTTTGGCATAATTAATTATATGAAAGTTTGATCATTGTCTTCATTATATTATTACTAGTATTCTTTAGTCTCAAGTGCTCGTCCCCGCATGTAAATAAGCATAGACTTTCATAGCAATCATTATGTCTCCAGTCTTTAAATCAATGTTGGCTTGGTTGGAGTGTAAAAAGGAAAAGAGAATTAATTTTGATACTTAGTTGATACATGAAATTATTAATGCAATCTCTTACAAATGTGTTTCCAAATGTGACTTAGTGGAATCATTCCGTAAATAAATAGTAAAAAACCGTGAAATCATGGTAGAAAACTATACCAAGGTATATTAGGCATGTAACACGTATATTTTACATTTTACATGTCTGCCATGCATATTTATTTAATAGCATGAATCTTTTATATTTTCAAAATAAAATTTTGATTTTAATTTACATGTTAATATAAAATTTGTTCATATATATCAAACAAAAATTATTAAATGTAATCAATTCATCAAAATAAGAAACTTAAAATTCATAAACAGAAAAAAGTTTTTTAACTATTGAAAAACCACCAGTTAGATACCCCAAAGACAAACAAATGAACAATGCAATCCTTTTGAATAATGTCTAAATTTACCTACTCACAATCATACAACCCCTTGAGCCTTCACAGTACTCGTAGGGGTTAATGTTAAAAAAATTCCCTGTCATGCTAATTTTGGCTTAATCATACAACTCATTTAAAAGTTGTGAATATAAGACAAAATTGTAACATCCAACATAATATATATATATATATATATATATATATTTGAAAATCATTATAACAATATTTATTTGTGTTTGCCCAACCCAAAAAAAATACAATGTTCAAATCACTTCCTTGAATCCGTCTCAGAACAGTCAACGTTGAAAATCAACTTGGTAGTACTTGGTGGTTTCCGTCATATTTTTCCATATTTTGAGAAGTTTCTTAGAAATTATAACATGCAAAGTAGAAATACAACATCATTTTAAAATCCAACTCTGAGTTTCATCTTTGCATTTGTGCCATTTTTCTCGTATTCATTCATTTTCTTTTCCCGTGACAATCAGCATCCCCATTCCACTCGCATGCATCAAATTTCACAATTAAAAATTGAAGTCTTATTCATATCTGTAATATCTATATATATATATATATAATTTATTACCTAAAATTTATTTATTTATATTTTATTATTTGACATTTTCAAAATTTTATCTTTAGTACCTAGTGGTAGTCTTAATCCATTAAATAATAAAATAAATATAATATCACATCATCGATTAAGTGATTATATGACAAGTTAACAGAGTATCACGTTATCAATTAATGTACTTAAACTAATGACATATACCAAAATAAAGGTTTAAATATGTCAAGTAATAAAATAAAGTAAAAAATATTTTTTTAGATGATAAAATAATAAAAAAAGAGTATATCACATGTATGAAAAGTAAATTTACGTCAAAATTAAACAAATAAATTATGAAAACACATATGAGTAGATAAAAACTATAACCACACCCCAAATTTTAATAAAAATATCTCAAAGTGTGCTTGAAAATGTATTGATATCAATTTTCAAGTTGAATAGTAAAGGAGATATTTGGTTTAAGTTGGTGAATTTTGAGTGCAATTGATTTGTATTAATTCGGGATAAAAGTTGTGAGAAAGAGTGTTTGATGGAGGTAGATTGTAGCTGCATTTAAAAAAAAATGTGTGATAAAATTTTCATCCCAAAATAAGATGAAAGGATGCGAAAGTAGAAAGAAAATAAAATCATATCTTCATAAAAAAAAAAAAAGAGAATAATATAAGAAAGAGAAGAGAGAGAAACAAGTCTCTCACACAATCTCAAAACTAGCATAACTTAGTATGCATAATCAATTATCTTTCTTTTTCAATTTTTTCTTTCTTTTTTTACTTATCAAATTACTTTAATTCAACTTTTTATATCTTTTATACTTTCTTTCATCTCTATCAAATTATTTTACTTTACACCCTTTTTTCATTCCTTTTTATTCTTCACTTTCATTCACTTGTATCCCTCTCTATCAGACATACCTAAATATTTGATCTTAAATGCAATGTATGTATTGTATTGTTTGGTAAGACGTTAGCTAGAGTGAAGAGTATAGAATTGGGTTTCCAAGAAAGAATGGAGAAAGTGACGGGAGGAGAAGAGGAACGCGGGGTTGACCCCAAACCCAAATATTGGTTTAATTAAAACACTTAAATTGCTGGAACATTGCAAAAAATTAACCCAAGCTTAGCAAAGTTCCTGAATGGAACCAAAAACATTATCGTGTGATTTTGGCTTCATGTGATTTGATTTCTTTCACAACCTTATATGGGTTTGGATATGGTTGAATAAAACTTCTTTTGTTTTGTTAAATACAATTTTTCTCCTTCTAATTTACTTTGATTTTAATTTTATTTTGTATGCTTTAAAAGTTTATTTTCTATCTTTATAAATTTACAAATTTTGGTAATAATCCTTACATTTTTATTTTACATGATTTTCAGTCTTTCTAATGCATTAAGTATTAGTCCATGAATGATTACATTTTCTTTTAGTTCTACGTTATCACCTAATTTTAAAAGTACAGAATAATTTTTTTATATATTTTTAATTATTAGAAAAGTTAATAAATTTATTATAATGATATTTTGTAATGGGATGGTAAATAAAAAAAACTTATACTGTTGATATATTTATTTAAATTCTAAATAATTTTTATAAATTTAGTTTCTTATTTATTTCTTTATACTTGCCATCATTTCTGTTTTTATGAAGTTATTTTCCTTCATTTTCTTTTCTTTTTAAACCATAATTTGCAGAGGGGGTTTTCTTCACAAAAATGGTATGAATCGATTCTTACATTATCTGTATCAGAATTTGCTAATGCATATCCACTTATTTGTGAAAGGGAATGTTTTAACAAGCTACAGCTAAGATTTATTTTATGGAAATTGAAGTTATAGGTTAAGAGAATATCCCTTCTAAAAAAACAAGGGGATGTGTATTAATAAATCTCATGTATTTACTAAAGTACACCAACTTGTTTTTTTATTTATAAAAAGTATTTTAACAAGTTACATCTTGTGTATATGCTAAAAAAACTTGAAATTGTCACTTATTAAAATACATCTTCTAAAAATTAAGTGAGTGCATGTAAATAAATTTCCTATTTATTTCATCTGGTTGGATATATGTAATGTTAATTTCTTATCATAAACTTTAAATACATCGTGAGGATAGAGTCTTATTATCTTAGTCTCTTTTTTTTTTTAACAAATCACATGTGTCCTTTACAAGAATAGGATCATTATAAACCATAAAGCTTGTATTCTGAATATTTAAAACAATGATATACTTAAAACTCAAATTTAAAATCACTAAGTAAATAAAAATAACTCTGCAACAATTTATCTACGTATTCGTTGGTGAGGACAAAGGTTTATAGTATTGTTCTTATATATAAGTCCTTGAGGGGACAAAAAAAATCTTAAGTTTGTATGTATTTATATTACCCATCTGGGCATCTCCTGTTTCTTTTCTTGTAATCTATCAAACATATTAAAGATTGGTTTTTAAATAGCTACTATACATATTTATCTTGTTCTTGATATATTCTCCCTCTTTAAAGTTGGATGGTGGGTTCGGAATTCGGATAATTTCATGTATGACTATAAATAATGGAGTACAAGGAGACAGAAACTGCGATTATATATATTGCAAGATACTTGTCTCTCGTTGGATAGAAAAATACGAGAGAAATGAATTGAGGAGTGGATTAATTCCTTATTTTCCACATGACAGATAAAGATGGCATCTGCAATGCATAGGTAAGATAAGATTTTGTTTCACTGAGAAAGGTCAAATTAATAATAATAATAATAATTAGAGCTCTATCCACATGATAGTAAAGTATTACCAACGCCTTTCCTGTGGAAGAGACTCCTTAGGACCCAATCAACGCGCCGAAACCAAGACAATGTGAAACCAACCCATTTTCTACTTTGCTTATCCCAATCTCATGATCTCATCACCAGAATAAAAAAATCAGTGAGCTTTTGTCCGGGGATTTTTTTATTAATAATTATAAAACTCTCACCATTTTTTTTAAATATATACAAATATAAAAATGTTTTCTATTTTTATCATTTTATTTACAAACATTTTAAATTTTAAAATACAAAAATACAAAAAAGTGCAATACTGAAACTTTTCATTTTTAATTAAAAAACACAAGTCGAAACAAACACATCAAAAATTTTAAATCATCATGTACAAATATTTATAAAACAAAGTAAAAACAATATAATAAGTTTTAATTGTTAGTAAAAAAAATTGAATTTGAATATAAAACATTTATACAAACTTTTTTTTTTTGTGAATAACATTTCTACAAACTAGAAACGTCTAACTTTAACTTTAGGAGAAATATAAATAAATATATCATTTTTTATTAAATGAATCTCAAGTGAATCTATTTAGAAAGTTAAGTCACATGATTTGATAGATCTCACATAAGCCTCACCAAATAAAAAAAAAAGTATAAATAAAAGAGTTACATGAGAAAAAAATTCTAAACTTCAGCTTGTCTTCCATTATTGTTTGGGCCAAAATAATAATGATATGACCAGACTTTTGTAAAGGAGAGAGAACTTAAGGTGGCCCAACTTCAGAAACCATTTACAAAGAAATATGTTTCACCAGTTCGTTCTTTTTCTTCCTGACAAAAAAAGTGTTCTCTAATGGGAAAAAAAAAAAAAAAAATCCTCCCCCATCCATATGAAACTGGCATTACTTTGCACACTAGTGAGGGTGAAGGACAAGTTTGATAATTGTTCCTTCTCGCTATGAACATAATGCGTCGGAAACCATTTTGGTCAAGTAAAATACTGTCCATTGCTGCTAGTTATTTATTTTAATTCTATTATGAGGTCATTCATCATGGAATGGGATGGGTAGTAGTTGGCAACTTGGTTGCTGCTTCGTGAGAGTACACTCTTATAGAACAGAAACAATCGATAAATGTGGCGGATGACGAGAGAGAGAGAGAGAGAGAGATAAGGTGTTAATTAGATTTTTTTTAATTACAAAGAAAGGTGTTAATTAGATATCTACAGTAGACGGTTGAGGTATCGAGAAAAAGATAGATCATTCAACAACTTTCAAGAATTTTGTCTATGCGGACTTTAGAAATGCTTCCTTTTCCAATTTAGATTACTGTCACATAACATTTATAGCAGAACACAAATTTTCAAGCTATCTTTTAGTCCAACTACCACCGTCCTAACCTACTAACCCAACAAATAACTTACAAGAAACAGAACAGCAACATAAAGAAGGTAAAAAAATAAAAAAATTGACAATAAAATGATAAAACGAAAAGGAAAAAGAAAAAGAGGCTATTTATTATCGCTTCACCGGTAGCTTCGGTAGGCTGGAGTATACATACAGCTCTCTGCAAACTTCACCAAATCTTTAGGTTGAGGAAGGCGAGTGGCCAAGCCTGACACAAAAACACAAACTCAGTTTTATAAGTCATAACATTTTTTTTCCAAATTTTAAAAAATGTTGAACATAAAATAAAAAAAAAATGCAACCATAGAACCTCCAATAGCTAGAAAAGGTAATTAAACTAAGAGCTTACCAAGCTCATAAGCCTTAGCAGCAACATTGGCAGCTATGTGTGCTGAAATCTTTCTTATGTTGGTGAATGGTGGGTATATTAGTCCCTTATCAAAGTTCTCTTGGCTCACTTGTGCAGCCAAAGCCTCAGCTGTTCCATCACGAAATAATATGACATTGTATTAATTTCAAATGATTATATAATAAAATGTATATTTCATTCCTACCATCATCCCATTTTCACCTGTCCCAAACGTAAATTTAAAATTAATGTTCACAAGTGTCATGAGTACTTACAGGCAGCCAGAAGCAGGTCATCATGCACTCGAATGGTCCCAGACATTATTAAACCAAGACCAAATCCAGGAAATATGTATGCATTATTGGCCTGATGAAAAAATAAGCAAAATGTACAATTAGACCTTATTTCTGAGGTAATTTTTTTTAATGTTTAGTTAAAATCTCAAGGGCTTATATTATAGACCTGGCCAGGCACAAACACTTTGCCCTCATACTCAACAGGGGGAAATGGGCTCCCACTTGCAAAAATGGCACGTCCCTGATGGCGATGTACAACAATAAGGGAACAAAATAAAACATTTAGTATCGGTCAATTACAAACACGCACGAATAAACAAAAATTGAATCTGTAGCAGTACAATATTGAAAGCTTATATTCTAATGCAAAAATAAAAGTTGCGTGCATTAACCTGGCTCCACTTGTAAGCTTCTTCAGCAGTGCATTCTGACTGTGACGTAGGGTTGGAAAGAGAAAGAATAATAGGTCTCTGCAAGCATTGTCATATTAATACATTGCTTAGCCTACTACGTTAACATGAAATCCATGGTAGGTACTAGGTAGATAAAATAGGTTGAAATAGTACCTCGTTAATAGAAGCCATTGCCTCAATCACCTCTTTAGTAAAAGTTCTTCCTTGTCCCGATGTTCCAATCAACACTGTTGGCTTAATTTTCTGAGAAGATAACATTGACCATGTAAGAACATTGAAAACTTCTGCTGTGTATGCGTGGTGTAATGAACAGAAAGATAAGAAATCATACATTAACAGCATCTACAAGATTTCTAACAGGTTCATGCTCATGAGCCCAGGGCTTCTTAAAATGTTGGAGCGAATCTTTGCGGGAACTGACAATCAATCCCTGTAAAAGAAGGAATAACGGATTAATCAGATGGAAGATGAGAATTGGCTTCATATATACATACAGGTGGAGCTAAATCGGGTTTTACACAAACCTTTGAGTCCACCAACCAAATATTCTTGCGCACTTCCTCCAGTGGAGCATTTGTCTGCATCAACAAATTCAGTTTCTCAATAACTAAAATATTCATGCATTGTACACATCACAACATACTCCACTGAAAAAGAATAAAAAAACGAAAAAAACAACAGCACTAGAAGTAGCTAGCAACCTGTTTTGATGTTTCAAGTGCTATGAGTTCTGCTATGCCAGTTCCAGCCTGCAACAGCCGGACAATACAATTAAGCCAGAAGAATAAAAACAGCCTCTTCTTTCTCTAAAGACCAACAACAAACAACACATGATCCCGGAATTATATAGACTCACCTCTCCAGCACCAAGGAATAAGAATCTGTGATCAGCTAAGTTACCCCCAACCAACTTCAGAGCTGCAACTAGTCCAGCAAGAACCACAGATGCTGTTCCCTGGAACAAAGGTAGATACAATATTAGGGCTAGTTACTATAAGTATAGATAACAAAGTACCTGAATTTGTTATTGAAGATGGCAATTTCTTACCTGAATATCATCATTAAAGACCAGATGTGTAGATCTATATTTCTCAAGCAGATCAAAAGCATTGTGGTTTGCAAAGTCTTCAAACTAAATACACAGCATAACAGATGTAGAAAACAGGAAAGTGAAATTAGCAAAGACTGCAATCCAATAAGCAAAGAAATATAGTTGTTTCTTAACACTGCTTAATACCTGAATTAGAACCTTTTCCCCATAAGTTTGCTTGACTGCTGTCATAAATTCGTGCATAAGTTCAGCATATTCCTGGAATCAGAGAAGTTCGAATAAAGTAAACACTAGCATATTAGGAACTAGGAAATCAGTATGCCTGAAATTAAAAAATACTTAATTCCACAAGGAAAGCAAATCATGAACCTGCCCAGTTGCTCGTCTTTGCTTTAGCCCAATGTATAATTCATCATTCAGCAGCTTCTCATTGTTTGTACCCACATCAATGGTAATAGGCAAACACTGAAAATAGGTAATAAGAAATGGAAGTTACATTATGCTCAACCAATACTTAACATCTGAAAGTAAACTTTCAGTAACATCTTAAAACAAAGTAACAAATCATTGCAAGTTTATAACAGGCATAATATGGGTTAACAGCGTAGGCCAAATATACTTACAGCTGAAGGGCGCACTCCTCCAAGTGCTGTATATAAAGAAAGTTTTCCCACTGGTATTCCCATCCCCTGAGAATACAACAAAGGTTACCAAATGAGAGATTACAACATCAGATCTTGAGATTCAATATAACTATCATAAATAATAAATGTAAACAAGTACACAATATAAATTACCTGACAACCAAGATCCCCAAGACCCAGGATCCGTTCTCCATCAGTTACAACAATGACTTGAATGTTCTTCTCAGGCCAATTCCTTAGCACTTCACGGATCTTCCCCCTTTAAGTTTAAGTCCCACCCAAAAAGACAAAGGAACAACAAAAAATCAATACAAACAGTGACCGCCAACAAAGCATTCCAGGAGGATAAAAGAGAAATCAAAGCCAAACTCACTTCTCTTTCAAACTTATATAAAGACCCTGAGGACGCATAAAGATGCTCCCATATTTCTGGCAGGCTTCACCCACAGTTGGAGTATATACAACTGGAAGTAACTCTTCAACATGATCAATAAGAAGTTTGTAAAATAACCGTTCGTTTCTCTCCTGCAGCACATAACATAATAAAGTGAAAACATTAGCCCAATTCTATAATTTACCAATCAAATCATGTGAAGAAACTTCCATCAAGATATTTTACATTAAAGATGAATATCAAATCAAAATGATAAATAAAGTCAAGAGCAGAAAGCAAAGACCACAAGAATTTTGGCACTATGCATAAAGTGTATGTGCAAAAAACAGACGGAGGAACAGACGATCCTTCAGATATGGATGCAAAAAAGTGTAGAGTCATCATCTCCGTGCAATTTTTTTCACATTTCATTCTACAGCTGTTAGATAAAATAAAGTTCTGGACAAATAGTAAATGAAGTTCAAAAAGCGGCAGACCAAAACTGTTATTATTTAATATTTTCTTAAAAAATAATTGTACAAAAGGCCACACCTGAAGATCCATCATTGCCATATATTTCTGCAATGGAACTTCATACTGGCGTACGTGCTGGATCATTTTCTTCACCTGCCCAATGAAGTGTGTAAGCACACGCACAATAATTAAATGGTATACTATTTGTATATGTTTAATTGATCTCCTTATAACAGCCTATGTATTTTGTTATCATTTCAAACTGGATGATCCACTAATCCAAATTAAATTACTCAGAAAACTGTCTTAGTCAGATAACTAACCTGAGTTTCTTGAGGAATAACTGATGGGGGAAGAAGACCACGCAAGTAGTGGGCATCCCTCTCATTTTCAGTGAAGGCCAGCCCTTTGTTGAAGTGGGGATCTCGCAACAGTGTATAACCACTAAAAAGCAAGAAGCAAGTAAAGAAGTAAGAGCACGCATAATAGCTGAATAGTCTCTGGCTATAGTACAGAAAGCAGCACAGCACATAAACATTAAAAGTATCGTCTTTTCTCTTTCTCCATTTAAAATATAGAATTGCACTGTCAAGGGCATCGCATTCAACCAACACAACAGCAACAAACAAACACAACACAATGGTTCAGAAGGGAAAGGTGAAGGGAATGCACACAGTTAAGATGATTAACGACAAATTTGCATGCAACCCCCACAATATTGTTTTTTTTTTTAAATAAAAAAAAAAAGAGATATGACTGGATTCCGAAAGTCTATATGCCACTGGTGTAAAAAATTTAGAAAGACGGACATATTATATTCAGAACTCGTGATATTTATAGTAATTAATCATATCATAAGTGATTCAATCTGTCAAAAAAATACAAGGTTGCATCAGTATAATTTGCTTGTTTATAATCAAATCTTTACAATAAATGAACAAATAGCTGTAAGATACACAAAGATGCATAAATCACGCAAATTAAACAGCATTCCAAGGATATAAAGCTGAAACGGAACCAAATATTTTTGCCACATAAATTAACCAAACCGCACCCATTTGAGATCTCTCTCGTGACATAAAAAATAATTATGCTTCATCCATAACAAATCACCAAAACTTGTTCGATCAATTCTCGAGTACCCCCAATCCATGGACTGACACAAACACACATCCAATTTGATTCTAAAAATCAAAGAAAATAAAGGCTGAAAAACATAAGAAAACTATCACCAAAATAATAAATCAAGAGTGTCACCTGGCAACAGAAACACTCCAAGGGGTAACAAAGTGATCCTCCGTAGCCCTATCCTCGCCGTAGACATCTTGAGGGCCACCGGCGGAGATGGGATTGTCATCCACGTCAGCCACCGTGGATTCCTTTTTCAATTCTTTCAACGGCGTCTCCATCACAACGCTTCCGTTTCTATCACCGGACCTGCTGCTGCTGCTTGGGGTCATACTCACTACCCTGAAACGAGTTGAACGCTTTCTCTGCGCATCACACAAGCTGCTGCACCCACCTAACCCTGAGTTGCTCTGTGCCAAAAAAAAAAATCACAAAAGGGGGAAAAGGAAGAGAATTTATCAGCACCCAGATCAACAAATCAGCCAATCTCACGAAATTCAAAAGAAAAATCATATTTTTTTGTCAGCTGAACAAACATCCCAGAAATTTAGCGAATTTTTACAGAGACTAGATTGTTGTCGTAATAATAAATCGTGAAAAAAAAAAGAACAGGAAATGGTGCAAATCCGAGTTAAAATTACCAGGAAAGCGCATCTGGTCGAGGAGAACATGATGGCGAGAAAGAGAGAGAATGGTGCGGTGGCTGGCTGTATCACAGGGAGAGAGAAAGAAATGAGAGACAAATTCTACGAAGAGAGAGAAAGGTTCCCTTGTTTTTCTTTTTTTTCTCTTTCCCTCTGTCTCTCTGTTCTTCCCTCTCCCTCTTTTACCTTACTCAGTTTGTCGCACGAAGCAACACCAACAAATCACAGAAGCAAGCAAAGCAACTTGAGCAAAACTCCTCTCTACAGCTAACCTTAAAAAGGCTGTGTGTGTGTCATGCGTGCAAGTGCATCATGAACAGAACACACCATTTTTTATGATATTACGTAACTGCCCTGGACTTGTTCAAAAACTATTTTCAATAAAATTTCTATATTCAAACAACATACACAAAACCTGTGGGGCCATGCCTGTAGAAACGCCCCTATTTACAGAACTGCGGTGTTTTTTTACGACTTTCTCCATAAATAATTTACTTCTAATTTACATATATTTTATTTTTAATAAATGTTAGTAGTAGTAAAAACTTAAGTGTTTTGCTTTGAGGTTAATTAATCAATGGCTGTTGCTAACCGGGATTAAATAACTAAAAATGAAAAAAATATTTATCATATGAATCACATGAAAGCATAAAATATTTATTAATAAAATAGTTTTTTATTTTTAATAAAAATATTTTTATTTAATATCCTTAGAACATTTTTATTAGAAGTTCTTGAGATGGATTTTTAGGAGTACAAGAACTAAAAATGTCCTTTTTTTAAAAATATAATTTTTTAATGTTTTTCTTTCTTATTAATTTGTAAAAATATATTTAAGTAAAATTTATGGTGAAACTTATAAAAAGTGTATCAAGAACTTAAAAGTAAGATTTACTACTTAGGGGGAAAAAAAATCTTACCCCGTATATAGTATCATGAGAAAAAAAAATACATTAAAAACCAAAATAAATTCTAGCTATAAATATGTTTCGAGAAGGCTAGTTCTTAATTGTCTTAATCAAATTAATCAAATTGAGCGGTGGCAAATGGCAATAGTGTTGTTGTGTGTGAGGAGTGGCAGCTTCCAATTATTATATTGGCATGTGGGCAATGAAAGAGACCTAAAAGGTTCACTACTAATCACTACCACGAAAAGAGGAGGACTATGATGTTGGAAAGCTCCGTGGTGAGGTGCATCAACTTGTTTCAAGCCGTTAGATCAATCATTTGGACTCATTCATTCCTTTGAGATTTACTCCATATCACCAAACTTCGCGTGAGATTCAATCAAAAAATTCTTGCACCTGTCGGTATGTTGTTTGGGTTTAGACGCCCCTTCTGCTTAGCAACAAAACTACGTACTGTATTCTCTTGCATCATACTCCTGTACTCTTGTAGGAAAATTTCTACTTATGTTATAAAATTCACACTTTATATTTCGTGTATTCGACAAAATGCAGATATATAAAATGTCAAATGAGACAAAAAATATATATATTTAAATACATCTTTAATATTATATAGTATATTAAACAATAAATTACTATAAAAATAAAAAATAAATCAAGTCAAATTTTAAATTAATAAAAATTATCATATTACAAGTTTTATAACATAGAAGAATATATAATGTTATTGAAAAAAATATAAATAACATATCAATAGCAATAATTTGTTTACAAATTACCTGAGTCTTTTTAATTATTTAAAAAAAGATAAAAGATATTTCAAGTAAATTAGTGAGAGAGAAAAAGGTTAATAGTATAAATTATAAGCTAGTTAAAATATTTTTTTTCTTCTTTCAGTTAGGATATTATTAGAGACTAATTTCTGTTCAGATGTAAATGTTATTAAAGTGAATTTTGACTTTCTCAACTAAATTTTCTTCATACATATAGTTAGGAATCAAATTTCTGGCAAACATGTTTGAAAAAATTCATGAGTCTATTAATTGTATTAGACTTTCTTGATATTAGTTAAAATAGCTTATAAAAATAAATGAAAATCATTAAAAATTGTTATTTTTACTGCAATTAAAATAAATTTATGTACTAACTAAAGTTATTTTAGTCAAACCGATTTATAAACTAATGAAATTGACTTATAAGCTACTAAATTAATAACTCGCCACACAATCCCTAAACGATGGAGCATAAACGTGGTAAATGTTCTTCAGGCCCCTGTGAACAAAGAAAATAAAAATAAAAGGGGGGAAACGACATGCAACGGTACCAGTTATGCAGATGACAAGCAGCATATTCGTTCTTGGGACAAATATTTCCTCTGAACATACAGTGGTATTTTTGTTTTGTATGATGGTTGCTTGAATTGTGACTTAGTATAAAACTTTACTGGGAAAGTAAATTTGTCCCTTTATTTTTAGTATGAACCGTCTTTAAGTTTATTTATTTTTATGATAAGTTAATTTGGATATTTGTCACAAAAAACGAATAATTGGATTTATTTGGATATTTATGATAAGTTTTACTTAAATGATATATAACTCTTCAAAAATGATTGCATTTAAATGAAAAATTTATCAGTTTAATTTTAATTTAATTTTTAAAATATATAAATAATTATTTAATTTTCTTATATTTTCATATTTTGCCATCAATACAAGACAAAGTTAAGAGAAGGGAAAGGTCCCAATCCAAGCAATATGAATGGCTGAAAAATAGAGGCTCTCTTTGGTACAACGGAGTTGCATTGGATAGGTAGGCGATGACCATATGATGATGTGGGTGATAAGAATGCACGGTAGTTGAAAGTAGCTTTGGCCACCTTATTTAAAGATTGTGTATAATCCTAAATAATGTGCTATGTCTTAGTACAGATCATCATCATTCTGTCTATATTTCGAATTCCATTTAATTTAAAGTAATTTATGACGGATTCCAATGTTATAAATTAATTTTAATATATATATTTCGAAAATGAACTTTATTTATACTTTAAATTATTTTAACCAGTTTAGTGTATTGTATTCTTTTAAAAGATATAATTGTTTATATTTTTTGTATTAATAATAAAATTTATTGATTTAATTGATAATATTTTACATAATATTTTTTAAATTGACTCTTACTTATAAAATCGATAACTGCTCAAATTTTGTAATTTTTTATTTAAGTTATATTTTTAATCTATGTGAGACAATATTACTATACAATGAGATTGAAATTAAGATAATCCTTAAAAAGGTCACAATTAAGATAGGATAACAACAATTTTTATTAAGGTAACTTTCTAACCGTTGTATCATGGCGAATGCGAGGAACCCACTAGTTAATTTAGGATAAGTTATGATATTATCTTAAAATTTAGGTTTAACCGTTTAAGGCTTAATTCAATCCATAAAATCCATTTACGATTTAGCTAAATAGGGTGGACTAAATACTACCATAAGTGTTAATGCTCAAGATTTATAAATTATATTTCAGTCCATGAGATTAAATACGTATTACCATTGAGATTGAAATTAAGATGACCCTTAAAAAATTGCAATTAAGACAGGTACCTAATGACTTTTATTAAGACAAATTTTCACCCCCTCATTTTCAAACCTATGAGCTTGTAGCATGGCAAATGCAAGGATCCCAATAGTGAATTTAGGACGTTATGATATTATTTTAAAATTTAGACTTAATTCAATTCATAAAACTCATCTAAGGTTTAGCCAGATAGGGTGGAATAACCAAGTTTTATAAGTTATACTTAAGTTAATGAGATCTCTAGTTGATGTGTGACTTAACATCACCCTTACAACCATAAAAGCAAATCCCAAACAGACCACAAAAAATAATGATTTTTGAATTATCATAATATTAATATGGAGTATTCAACAACTTTGTTAATAACTATTAACTAACAATTTGTTGATAATTATATATAATATTAAAATCAACATGTAATAGAACAAATTGACTTCATCTTGAGAGATTTTTATTTAAGAGAATTATATATATATATATATATATATATATATTGTGTGTATGCTATGCAAAAATGATGACAAACCAAAAAAATTTGATTGTTTAACATGGTTTTACTTTTACAAATATAAGCACTAATTATTTAAATTTTAATAATTAATTTAACATTTTAATTTATGATTATTAAAATATTTTTTTTAAAAAAATTTCGAGACTTAATGAGATATTTCAATTTGATTTTGTTGTACTTGTACATATCTAATGATGATCATAAGTATATTGCTGTTATAAATGATATATCATTATGTAGTAAAATATAAAATTTATACAGTCATTACATGTTAACATGCACGTGTTGAACGAGAAATGATGCAATTATATGGATTTAATTTATTTTTGGATAAGAACCATATAAATTTAATAATATGGTAGGTCAAATCTTTGAAGATCCAAATTCAATTCCATGATTTGATTATTTTGGGTCGGAAATGTGGTGGCGCCAACTAGGGGTTGTGTTAACCACAGGTTTTAGGCAAACTTGTTGGCCATTTAATTATTTGTTTGCTATTAATTTCGTTTCAACGTCCAACCAAAACCTCAAGCTATTTAGGCACCGGGGGCGAGAACAACCACATTCACGCCACACGTGCCATTTAGTCTTTACCAACACTCTTGGCTCTTGCTTTAAGTCATGCGATAATACCAAGGACACACATCAATATATTTCACTTTTAGAGGACATGGATTTTTTTATTTTTATTTTGTATAAATACACCAGGACTTAATATTATTTTTACTTTATTTTCTGTTTTAAAATATTAACTCAGTCTATTCACTAAAATTCACTATTATCTTTAATTTATTTTAAAAATTATAAACAACCAAAAAACTCATCTCCACGACAGAAAAGAAAACACCATCTTTCTCGGTCTCTCTCAAACAGACAATGTCAGGCGACGAAAAATCCATTCTACAATCTACTCCATCGTCCCCTCTCTCCATCACCACCGCCACCTCCCTCCTCTCCAAACCAGAAATCTACTCCCACATCTCCTTCCTCCTCCGGCACCGGTGACAACAACCTCTCCCCCGTCGCCGACTAGAAACCCTAGGCCGGATTCGAAGCCGTGCTCTTAGCCTTCTACGCACACGAAACATTAAGCCTAAAAATTATAAACAAAAGAGTCAAGCAATGGTGCGTCCAAAATCAATCCTAATCCATTACATCCAAATCATCCTCCAATCTGAACCTGCGTCGCCACCTCCGTCGAACTCCGACCTCGCCATCGCCTTCGTCTATTACACCCCCTCCGCGTCGTCTGTCGCACCTACGATGACTGTCGCGTCGTTCAATCCATCCTCCGCAGCTTCTTCGTCACCTACGATGAGCGCGACCATGAAGAGCTACAGCACATCCTCAGCTGCCAGATGAAGCAACAACGCAACCAACATGCGCAAGATCTATTTCTTTTCTTTTTTTTTTTTTTTTTTGTTCAGATTTGAGTTTCTTTGTTTCAAATCTGAGCTTTTCTCCCACGCACATTCCCATTTGAACTTCAACCGCTCATGCTTTTGCAACCTTCGTGACTCTGTTTTGTGTTCTTGTGTTCATAGCTGTTGGTGGGTATAAGGGTTAGGGTCACGAGCGGAATTGGTGGCTGTGGTGCGTGCCGACGACGATGGGTACAGGGGGTTAGGATGACTGTTGGTGTTTAGGGAAGGAGAGGCATAGAAATTAGGATTTTTTAAATCTTTAAAATAAAATAAACATAATGACAGTTAAATTAATTATTTTAAAAATAAAAATATACCAAAATGATATATTTTAAAAATATAAATTATTTAAAATAAAATTTTAATGTTTTAAAATAAATTTAATGAATTAAAAATGATATTAAATCTTGCATTAAAATAATTTATTATAATATTTTTAATTATTACGAATAGTAATTATCTTCCAATAACTTTAAAATTAAAATGTCTAGCATTTTCACTACCGAAAAGAAAAAAAGTCTGACAGTTTGATAATTTTATAAAATAAATTATATTTTTATAATTTTTAAAATTAAACTATACAAAACTCGTAATTTTGAAAGATACAAATGTGAAAAATTCAGATAGGATACGAATTAAGAAATAAAAAGAATATTTTATTAAAATATATAAAAATGTAATGTTTATGACTTTTTTATAATTTTTATAATAAATGTATTTTTTTAAAAAAAATTTAAACAATACTCCTAAAATAGTGATTAACAAGACCTTCCTTGAAATTGTATTCCTTTTAAAGTTTATAAAAATAATAATTTTAACTAATTTTTTAATATGCGAAAAATAATTATTTTTCGCATATACATGCTTTCAGAGAGAGTAATAGGATGGAAATTAGTCAAATTACTCCAACTTGTGGAATGTGGCATCGTGTCTCGGATTTCTTGAACTACAGTGAAATTCCGTTTCACGTGTCACGCGTTTAAAAAAGTTGGTGCCTTCTTAGTTGCTACTTGGCACTAGCTGAGTACACTGTGGTAGAAGAGAAAAATATGTTCCTTTGGGGGGTAAAAGAGGAAAGTTGATCTCTTTCTGCCTTGAGCATAAAAATGATAATGGATACGGATTATTTGTGAATTTAAATTGATATAAATTGATGAGAATAATTTATGTTAAATTATTTATGTATTTAGGTTAAAATTGAATTATCAAAATCTTGAATTACTAATTTGAATTTATAAATCCAATCAAAACAAATCGATCAAAATATATATATATATATATAAATAAACAAATAAGTATGTATTGCATCCATTTTGTGTTTCTTTTTTGGGTTCAAATCAAACCGTATGAGATGCACTCAAAAAGTCACATAATGCTACTGATAAATAATAATAGAAAAATTATTCTAAATAAGACATCAAGTATAACATGTAGAAATTAAATAAATGAGTAAAATAAATATTAATAAATTAATTATTTTTCATTGTTTCAAATGTTTCATTTTTTATAATCCATCTCAAAGATTATTTCCGCTGGTTAAAAAAGAATTCATTTGAAAGTATAGAAATTGTAGAAGCAATAGTTTTCAGAAGCTGTTGTAAGAAATAGGGATGATCGATGGTGATCTTGATGGCAGCTAGCGCTGGTGAAAGAAGACTAGTTTAGGAGATTCATTGTTGACTCATTCTCTTGATTGACAAATTGGATCGTCTGAAGTTCTTCATATGATATTATGATATATATATATAGAAGAGAATAGAGGTGCTGTGCCGATTGATTTGATTTCATGGTCAGCTCAATCTAGCGTCCTGCATGCCCTTATAGCTTCTTATTTCTTTATAGTACGTAGTTTCGTTTTTTGACTCCGCCCCTTTTACATACCAAACAAATAAAATGTTGAAGTCGATTTTATCTTAATTTCCCCCCATATATATATAACTAAAAATCGAAGTTATGTCAACGTGTTTATAAAGCTCAACAACTATTGCAAGATTTTGTTAGTATTTTTATTCTTATTTTTCATTCATAAATTGACACATATTTTTGTTATATTTTTTCTTTCTTTTATTTCTCTCTATATAATTGATTATCATACATATAATACAATTGTTTATTTTCATAATAATTATTTTTAAGTTAAAGTTTAAATTGATTTCTAAATAATCGAGAGTATATAATATTATAAGTTACCGTGTGAATTTATCAAAAGTTATAACTTTTTTTTTTTGCTACGTAAAAGTTTTAACTTTTTAAAGTATTGTTATTATATATATATTCAAAATAATAGTTAAAATAGCTTTTAGTTTTGTGGGCAGGGGATAAACCACGTTCAGGTCGCCGCGTCCTTTATAACCACGTGGGAAAGGTGGGCCATCAACCTGCCAAATGCAGCCCACACGCTTTTGCAAAATCAACGCACACTTGCTCAGTGCTGGCTTAGAAAAAATAAATGGACAACAATCACTAAAGTGCGTTCAAGGGGGTAATTTTGGGTTTTGCCTAGATCATAAAATGATAAAATGGACCCGAAAATCTTACTAGTAGTTGTAGTTGTAAATGGGAAGGATAATTATTTATTTATTGGGATCGAGGATGAAGAAGGATGATTATCTGTATTATTTTGAAGGGATGAGTCTCTGTATAGATACTATAATATTCGTTACGACTCGCACATATTTATCATATATTTAATATATTAATATAATTAAAATAGGTTATAATTAAGTAAATAATTTAAATTTTACATATATTTTCTATCAAAATAATTCTAATTTTATAATTAATAATAACAATCTAACAAAGAATAAAAAATTATAATTTAATATTATTATATTAAATTTGTTTCACATTTTATATATGATTATTTATCTATTATTTCCTTTTATGTATATGTTTATGACTTTGTTGAAAAGTTTTTTTAAAATTGACTTTTCATTGTGAATTGATATTTTGTGTTATTTGATGTTACAAATTAGTATGGTAGATTTATGCATATTTTATATGACTTTTTAATGTTAGATTATTATATTTTTA
>PYAF01004126.1:926309-940111 GCA_007407185.1 Glycine tomentella | reverse complement strand
GCATTTATATATTGAGCTATCAACAAAATAATATATACTCATTGGTTAAAAAATTATCTTTAAAAATGATCATCTCTTAAACCATTTAATATTATGAGTAGTATTAAAATAAAATTAAAATTTATAAAAAATTAACTAATTTAATCACTTATATTGATTTTGATGAATTAAATAATTATTTATTTTATATAGGACCATAGTTAGTATTATCTGTGAATGTTTTTAATATTATTTTTGAGTTATTTAAGAGTAAATTTTTAATTTACTTATAATATTTGTTCAATCAATATTTTTTTTATTGATTTATTAATTTTATATATAAATAAAATGTGGATCATGAATGCGGGGTATGAGTATATAGGTATTTAATGGATATGAGGATGATGATTAAAGTTGATATTTGCGCGAATATAATGCTAGATATGTGTATTTTTTAAAATACATATATGAAGATAGGTACTATAGAATCCTTTTCAGACTCTATCCGATGTTATTCCTTATTAAATGTGTTTTTATTATCTTTAAAATATTTTATTAAATTTAAAAATTCAAAGAAAAATATTTTTTTAAACAATTCCAGCTCAAATCGATTTTTAACAAGTTTGACCGATTCTGAGATGCTTCTTCGTTCAATTAGTTGAACCACCCGATTCAATCCGGTTTTAACAATCTTCTTAATACTTTTATGGAGAAAAAAAATTAAATTATATAAATATATTAATTATTTTTATAATTTATTATAATATCAGTTTTAGAGGATTTAGATATTTTTTTTTATAATTACATAATTAAAATTAATTTTATCAATATATCAAACTAATAATATTTTATTAAAACCAATTTCTTTCAAACTTGTTTTTAATTAGAACAAATTACATAAAATAAAATAATCTAAATACAAACTAAGACTGTCTCGAATTCAAGAGTATGTAGAATGGATATTATTAAAGGGAAAAATGTAAAACAGACACAACCAGTGCTTGATCTCCTGGCCTAACCTAAGTTCATCGGTGCACAAGTTTTCGGCCTTTGCTTCCTGCACGCACCTTTTATGTACTGAACCCCATAGAAAATGTAAATGAACAAAATACCCTTTGTTATTCCTTTACACCAGGCACCCACTCTCAACTGAGAACCATAACGATTCTCCTTCTCTCCATTATCCGCCCTGGTGCAATTCAGAGGTCACAACATGAACAGGTGCACTAATAATAATTCAGAGGTTCCATGTCGCGTTTTTACTCAAAATCGGAATGGGATAGCAAATTGGAAAGTTAGTTTCCAGCGATCGGAGATTGGGACTTGCTGGAGGAGGTTGGAGACTTTTCACAAAAACAACTATGCATTTCCGGATTATGGTATCCGGATCGTAATAAAACAAAAAAAATGAGTACTTTTGGATTGTCCATTCCAAAATCATGCATGCATGAGTCCGGAACAAGCCACGACAAATATTGTAGTTGTAAAATGCAGCTACTTTTTTATATTTTTTTTGTCTTTAACTGGCCACTAAACTATAGAATGCTATTAAAAAAGGCTCATACAATGGCTCTGTTTCTAATCTTTGTTCATCTTGGGCCTAGTAAAATTTGCATCAAAATAATGTTCTACCTAAACATGTAATGTGGTGAACAATAATAATAAATAATTATTGGAAAGGCAGTAATTATAAAATAAAAAACCGAAATACATATTTGTTAGAGAAAAAATGTGAGAAAACATAATCTTAATACTGAACTGATTAGTTACATTCAAAGTATCATTAAGAATAGCTGTAAAAAAAACGTATCATTAAGAATATAGATAAAAATTAAATGGGGAAAATTGTTGCAAAAATTTGACCAGATAAAATTACTTATTTCTTCTATGTAGATAAGCAAAGCAACAGTATAAAAATTACACAATCAGCATAATTTTTATTTACAGAACAACCTTAAAAAATTATCATGATTTTCTAAATTCGAGTATAAATTTTGCCATCTTTAAACATACGTAAGGTACATTCACTAGTAGAACTTGCAAAAACATGACTTCCTTTTTCAACTAATTTATTCTTTTTTATCTGGTTTGGAAGTTTAGTGTTTTGATGGCGAAGGCAAATACAAAGGCAAAGAAGACTGGAAAAGCGACCAAAACAGCAGCAACTGGCCCCATGAAGTCTGGTTTAAACCCATAATGGTCTTCAAGATAATGCTTGATAGTTTGCTTTTCCTCACCAGGCACACTAATCTCTATCTCTACATCTCCATATTGTGAGACAATTAATCCATATACAGTCCATGCTACTGGGCAAATCCAATAATACCAAACCCACCATTTAGGAATTTTCTGAAATGCCAAAGTTGATACAAGCAATTACGTTAGAGAACATGACAAGAGATTCGTATATTGATGCATAATAACCAAACTAGAATGGTACTTACTGGTCTTGGGATAAAAAAACCAGAAAAGAGATTGAAGATCCCATAAAATGCTGCTCCAAGGATTGATGCAATTTGGTGGTTTGGTGTTATGGAAACAGTCATCATCCCATAATATGTAAAGTACATGAAGGAAAAGAAACTAACAAAGCAAAACCAAAGGACCTTGGCCACTTTCCATTCAAAGCTCACCATAGCATACACTATGAATGAGAAAAATATAGTTTGAGCAAATAGATATGGTATTTCAGAAATAACCTGCAAATGAAACAACAATGCTAGCAATAATAAGCAACAAATACAAGATGTAATAAGTTTTATAATTGTCTAAAAAATAAATCCATCCTTTAACCTGTGCAATGGCATAAGGCAAAGCAGAATACATTCCAGCAGCTCTTTCTCTATAGAATACTGTTCTTTCAACGGCTACCACTGGTTGAACAGTCTGGCAATTGTTAACACCAACAAAAAAAACTGAACCATACAATGCTCCTATAACAGTATTCAGATCGCCTGTGTTATCCCTGTATAAATACGACAAAAAAAAAAAGTTGTAATGTTGAACAAAAACAAAATGCTTAGAGAATAAGTAAGGTTAGACATCTATTCAACTAAGGTAGCAACTAATTTAAACCTGTTTTTGCCAACCCTCCAAAATACTGTCCCCACCAAGAAAGCTGCAGCTAAAGTGAAGAAAAATCTGACAAGGTTATAATCTGGACTCCTCCAATAAGTCAACCATTGTTTCCATAAACAAGATTTGAATTGTTCCCAAGTGGATTGAGAATATTGAGTGGGAAAGTACAAATCTTTTGCTCCTGGAGGAGGTGTACTTAACTCCCTTATAAGAGCTTTGTTTCGCCTAGTCATAAGCATTTATGTATGTTAGATTACCCAATTAGTAAATGCAAACTCACTTGACAGCAATATATAGTATCCTAGACGTTAGACTTACTGATACAAAGATGATGATTTGTAGTACTCAGCAAAATCCATTCGAAGCCGAACTTCAGCTGCCATAGAGCTTACCTCCAACATCCATGTAGCTGGGTTGTATTTATCCTTAATTTTTGGGACCCCTGGGATTGCCTTTGACCACGAATGAACATGGAATTAGATGTTAAACTTGAACCCTTTGATACATGATTTGATAAAAAAAAAAAATATAATTATTTTGTTGTAATACCTCAAAATATTCTATAATCTTGTGTGAATTCCTTCCTAATGGTCCTGAGTAGATCACTTGCCCTCCTCTCTTCATCAACAACAACTGGTACACAAGCAAATATTTATCTACCAAAGAGAAATGGAGATAAAGAAAATATGACACACAAATTATGAGTTTGTTGGTACCTCGTCAAAGGCTTCAAAGATATCGATACTAGGTTGGTGAATTGTGCATACAACTGTTCTTCCAGTGTCAACAGTGTTTCTCACAGTCCTCATCACAATGGCTGCTGCTCTTGCATCAAGACCTGAAGTTGGTTCATCCATAAAAATGATTGACGGATTAGCAACGAGTTCAACAGCAATTGTTAGCCTTTTTCTTTGTTCGGTTGACAACCCTGTAACACCTGGAAGCCCAACTATAGCATCCTTGAGATTGTTTAGCTCAACCAACTCCATTACTTCGTCAACAAATTTCTATAGAGTAAGAATAAGGAATGTAAGTTTCACTCTTTTATGTAACTTTATCAAGGACAAAATAAAAAAGTATATATAATGCTTAGTGCTAACCATTTTTTCCTCATTATTGACCTCTTTAGGCAATCGAAGGAAAGCAGAATAGATCAAAGATTCTCGAACAGTAACTTGGGGTGAATGGATATCAGTTTGCTCACAATAGCCAGAAATTCGTGCAAATGTTTCTTGGTTCTTGGGGAAGCCAGATATTCTAACATCTCCTTCAATGTAGCCACCTGTCTTTCTCCCTGCTAAAACATCCATCAAAGTTGTCTTTCCAGCTCCACTAACTCCCATTAAAGCAGTCAAAACTCCTGGCCTAAAGGCACCAGTAACTTCCCTAAGTAATTGTAGCCTATCATCTGTCACTCCTTGCCCTTTCATTTCCTGTTAAAAGTTAAAACTTCCTTTATATTTACCATTAATTATGAATGGTTGTATAAAGTTATTATATTGGAAAAAAAAGTGATAGGGTTCTTACAGCAGGCATGTCCACATAATAATTAACACTGTCAAAAGACATTGCAAGTGGTTGAAAAGGTAGAACCATTCCTCTCTTAGGGGCAACTCCAGTGGCTGATTCATGCATTGAATCAACACTTATTATTCCACTAGGATTACCTCGGCTACCCATTTGTTGCATTGCCACTTCTCCTGAAATTATTCATGTACAAGACAAGGGTTAACTGTAAGTTACATCAACAAAATGTTCAATTTTAGCTAAATCATTCAATGTCAAAGTTATCTATCTTGATATTTACGTGTGTTGTTTCCATCAGTAGAAGATAATGATTGAAGGGCTATCTCTCTGTTGGGCTCTGGCTTTAAAAGTGTAGGATCTTTGCTATAGTTTGCTTCAGCTTCCATTTCACTTGCTTCTTCTTCAGATATAATTGCTTGTTTTTTTCCAATAGCTAGTGTTTCAAATTATAGAAAATACAATAAAAGCATTATTAACATTAAAAAACTAGTGAAAGAAGTAATTCATTGAAAAGTATAATTAGAATATTAGTTCTTACGATTAAGATACATAAGTGCAAAGGTGAAGAGAACATTGTACAAGATAATGAAACCCACAAGAGTAGCTGCACCAATCCAGTACCATCGTTTCTCAGTAAAAACATCGAAGTTATTTAATGTAGCTATACCGATCGTTCTACCATCTGAAGACTACAAAATAGGAAAGTTGAAGACGAAAATAAGTTTCATTTTAAGCCACTGAATAACACTTCATCTACTACTGAAAACTTATTCAACTTACCGGTTTGCTCCATCTTGGAGCAAATAATTCATTCACAGTAAAAGCATTGAATGCATATGTTAGTGGTGATATCCAGTAGCCCCATATCCACCAATTTGGAATGGAACCTATTATCATTGAAAAGGTACATCTAGATGAGCATATTCTTTGAAAAAAATTACACGACACATTATTTATTTTGGTGAAGACTTTCAATAACCTCTAATTAAAGTTTAATTAGTCACTCACTTTTAGGAAGGATGAAACCTCCAAGTAAAAAAACAAGAAGGAGCATGAGGGATCCACCAGTGTTAGCAATAATCATTGTCCTAGAAACTCCAGAAATGAACCTAAACATCCCAGCTGCCATTTGCTGGACAAGAAAAACTAGCAACAAGTGCTTGAAGAACCTGAAAGTTGGATAATTAAGGCCCCAAAGTGCTCACTTAGTGTAAATACATAACTTATTATTACAATCATGGTACTTATTTTTTGTTTCCAATAATGTAACCATAGTTTGCTCAATTTTATGATTAAATTGGTATTCTTGGTAGCAGTAAAAAAACATATAAACAAGTTTAAATGCAAATATGAGGGGGAAAAAGTTTACCTGCTAGCTTCAGGTGCTAATCCTATTGTGTAGTATGTGATAAGTACCCAAACAATAGCCTCAAACATAGTAATGGGGATCCGTAGGATGAAATTAGGAAGGGTGTAAGTCCAAGGAGGATGGAAAAGGTGGTCTCTGTGCTTGTAGAATATAGGAAGTCTTTGAATCGTGAGCGGTAACTCAGCAAAACCATTGAACATGTTCATGATCATGGTAAACAAAATTGAACCTATGTAAACTGCTGCATCAGCCTCGTTCCTTTGATGCATATTGGTCCTAAAGAACACAGTCGCAGCTATGATACCAATAATGACTATTTGACATGTCTTAAATACATAGACAAAAGCATTCCTCTTTATTAGTAGCCATTCCTTGTCCCAGCATGCTTTTAAAAGTCCCATTGTGGGCACTGTATATTTATTGAAAGCAAGAGCTGCTCTATGTCCCCTTGATTTATCAAATGGCACAGAAATCTCATTCTCAAGCTGCATTCCAACATGAAATTGCTTGAATCTATTTGCAAACTCGGTCACTGTGATATAACGGTATGGTAAGCTTCTTTTTGCCCAATATTGTTCTTGATCTTTCCTTGAAGTAACCTATACAAAATTAACAACTGTCATTTACATTCTCCTTTTCGGCTTTTTGAAAATTAAAATATGTCATTGTATAGAAATTTATCACAAAATTAACACTCCAAGTAATCTAATCTAGTGCATACTTATTCCCAATTTGAATTAACTTCAATTTTATAAAAAAATTCTCCAATGTAAAAACCCTGCTAAATTATGTGAAGTTTATCATTATTTATGAAAAGTTAATTAGCGGGTAAACTTCTAAAACAAAGTTAAAATACATAAATTATTTTAATTTATGCAAAAAAATTGGTTCATTTTATTTTATTGATTCAGTTTTTCTTCTCACATAAATTATTGTTGAGAATTTTATCCAAATTGAGTCAATGCCTATAAATACAACTAAAATATTTTTTAAAAAACAATAAAATAACTTTCTTTAAGGAAAACATTCAAATAAATCCAGTACAAACTTTTTGTTACCTTATTATTATTTTATTATATTTTAAGATTTTAATTAATTGTGTTTATGTGAAACAACTAAGTTTATGTAAAAATTGATTTTGGCATTGTTTGTTTTTAAACTACCATTGTCCTGTTTAAAAAAAAGTAAGGACTAAAAACTTATCCCACCACTCTACTCCTATAATAAGAGAGTAAGTCACTCACACTTTTCATTCTCTCAATTTAATATTTTTAATCTTGATAACAAATTAAAGATTAACATTGATAAATAATTGTAACTAAATAATAATAAAAAATCTAAACCCACAAGAAATGTGATCATACCTCCTGTAAGAAATCTGCGGTTCCCTTTCTTTCAGGACATCTAAAGCCACAAGATTCAAAGAACTCAACGATGTGGTCACGTGGGCCCTGATAAACAATCTGACCCTCCGATATTAAGATGATATCATCAAAGAGATCGAACGTCTCTGGAGCAGGTTGGAGTAGGGACATTAATATGGTTGCTTCAGTTAGGTGTACAATTTGTTGGAAGCATTTGACAATTTGATATGTTGTGGAGCTATCCAGACCCGTTGATATTTCATCCATGAATAATGTTTTTGTGGGCCCAACGATCATTTCCCCTATAGCAAACAAAAGTCAAAACCCTTGTCGTGCCAAGCAAAAAAATAAAATGATATCACTGAAAGAATCATTTAAAATTCATTGTATTGTATATCACTGTCAGTTTGAATTAGTAAACGATTAGTAACGTGACTTTAGTTTCATTTATATGTGTATTTATTAATTTATCTGAAAGGATACTAACATTTCATGAATTGAACATGCCAGATCATTATTTGTATATTTAAAATTTGCATAGTTTAGGTAATGAAAGGTATGTTGTAACAAGCAAGCAAAATACTATTTTTTCTATAGAGGGTAAAATAGAAGGAGCAAGTCCAAGAAAAAAAAAATCAGTAATACTACTATTATTTATCTCTCTCATAATTATGGAAAAAAATTGTAAGAACTTACTATATAAAATAATTGATTTCTCAAAAACATTTTAGTGAGCCAAGTACATGTAGCCATATCTTAAACTAGGAAGATTTGATTGCATAACAGCATAAGCAAGTCGCTGTCACCTTTATTCAAACATAAAGATAATGTTTGGACTTAAAATTTAATAGGGGAGAAAAGTAATACTATCCATAGGTATTACTTTGACTTTTAGTTATCAAATAAAGTTGTGTTTGAATATGTATTTTGACTTTGGTTATTACCTGTGGTTACACGCTTCTTTTGGCCACCAGATACACCTCTCTGCATTTCATCACCCACAATGGTATCTTTGCAAATATCAAGCCCCAATATCTATTCATACAACAAACAGTGAATAGGTGATTTTTTTATAACATAATCAAAGTCATTAGTCCGGCAATTAGAGATAATTATGTTGTCTATCACGTCAATTTAATTTAATATATTAAAATTATTTACAATAAAACAATTATTAATTTTTTGAAAAAACATCTAAGAACAACAGGTCCTCTTCTCTCCACCTTAAACACAATGTTGAGTACGAAAAGTCACTTACTTTGAGTGTATAGTCAGTAATGAGACTACTTTTTGTTCCTTCCATTGCAGTAGCCTAAAAATTTTAAAATTGTGAGAACTAGTATTCAATAAATTAACAAAGTTGTTTAGTCTTTGGGACATAATAATAACATAATAATTAGTACTACCTTCATGAAAAGGTCAAGTTCTGCCTCTGGAAATATTCCAGCTTCCTTTTCCCTTCGAGCTAGTTCAGCTAATAGGTCTACAATAACATACTTGTCAAATAAGTTTCAACCAGATATAAATACTTGCATTAAAATATTAGTTAAGGTATAAGAAAGGGAAATACAAAAAAATTGCGAGTAATGTTTTATACGGAGAAATTAACAGATTTACAAATTTATTCAAAAAAAAATTTGCCCGTAGTAGAAAAGGACTCGCAATTTTTTTTTTCAAAATTTGTATTGTATTATAAATATAAGAATGTTGATCCAAACAATTTTAAATAGCATGTTATTGACTATACCAGCCAGCAATACAAAATTGAAGTTGAACAGATTAAATTACCATATCTTGTTCCAACTCCTTGACATCTAGCTGAGAAATCAAGGGTTTCTTTTACGGTCATTTCTCCAATATGCACATCATTTTGGCTAATGTAGGCTGAAGTCTTTCTAGGGACAAACTCGTTAAGCTTGTACCCGTTGTAGGAGATTTCTCCATTTACCTGTTTCATTCAAACCAAAACACCTATAACACTTGCGCATCACCAATATTATTCAACTCCCCTTGATAGAAAATTAGAAATTAGAAAGAGCAATTAAGTCAAGAAAATGAAATGGCTGAGGTCTACCCTTAAATCATTGTCCAATTTTCCAGCCAATGCCAGCAAAAGGGTTGTTTTCCCTGAAGAAGGGGGACCAAGCAAAAGGGTCATCCTGCAAAAAACAATTAAGGTAAGTTGAACTAGTAAGATAGGTCGAATTGTCCAAACAAATTAATGATGAAAATTTCGAGGTGGTTGGTACCTAGAAGGCTTAATAATGCCGGAGACTTTTCTAAGAATTGTGAGCTTTGTCCGCTTTGCGGTATTAATCCCACATAAGCCAAGAGCTGATTCAGCAATGTTCAATGCAACGTTTGGTAAGGTTGGCAGAGCTCTGCTGCCAATGTAGCAATCAGCTTCCACACTCAAATTTTGATATCTCACTTCTACTGTTGGGAGTCTGATACCAACCCTGCAATTGAAAAACAAGTGGATATTAATTATTAATTGTTCTACCATTCAATATCCACTGCAATTTCATCTCACTTCATACATTATTAAAGCATCATCTTGATATATATATATATATATATATATATAGTTTCAAATTTAATCCTTGTTTCAGAAAGGTAAAAATAAATATAGCTATAGAGTAGTAATTTTTTAAGATATTTTTGCTTGTCGGTTACTAACCCCATCTCCTTAAAATCAGACTCTCCAATATTGAATTTGATATTTTTTTTGTCATTTTCTTTATGTTTGTTTTGAGTAAATGACAAAGACGTGCAATTTAATATAAGAATCAAAAGTTACGTCATGTGCACGCTTAAATAAGAAGCATTTGTTGTAACTTAGCTTGCCGGCCCGAAACAAAGACAAAGCCGTATGATAAGCTAATCCTTCATTTTTGTTTCTTTTTAGACAAGTAAAAGAATTCAAAACTAAATTACATGGGAAAAGAAAATGCCCACTTAATCATAATTGAGTAAGCCAGAAGAAAGCAAGGTAATCCATGAAGAGTTTCTTAAATTTAAAAAATTAAATTATATAACTTTAAGGTAAATACTAATCATTATCCTAAGAATATTGGTTAATAAATTTAAAATAAAAATATTTTTTATTAAGATGCAGAAAATTAAGTTGTCTATAATTCTTTTACGTTTTTTATAATTTACACAATAAATATTTTTTTCCTTTTTAGTTTTTTAACTAATGTCTTTAATTAGAGCACTAGTTATTAAAACCCTGATTTTAATAATAATATAAGGTAACCCTGAAACTAATGGACTATTTTATTTGAGAAAAAATTATATAAAAATTGTGTAAATATATTTTTTTATCTTCTGTTTTTTGTTAGTTTTTCAATATAAACTTTAAATATACAAAAGTAAAAAAGAAAAATTTACAATGAAAAGAAAAGAAATTTGTCAAACAAAAAAAGATCCATGATCTTTCTTATAGTATTTTGGTGCTAGAAGAGCATAGATGAAAGATTGAAATGGAACTCACTTATCAAGTCTGTTTCTGAACTTGCGCAAGTACTTTTCATTGTCTTCTTCAGCAACCTTGAAGATTCTATCAATGAACTCTTGCCTTTCGTTGACATCTAACTTTCGAACATCAACTTCCCTGTGTTGCAATGGGCTTGCACGAGCATCAGCATGATCAGCCTCCGCAAATGTTTGGAGGATACTTGTTCTTAGCCTGTCATAGGTTGGCAATCTCTCTATTGCAGCCCACTTGAGAGCCTCTTCATCTTCATCAACATTTGAAGTTCTTCGAGAATATCTCCCACTCGCAAACACACCCTCCATTCTCCAACTTGACCTGCTTAAGCTCCTACTTACGCTTCTGGTTAAATTCCCACTCTCCATTTTATCTACCTCTCCTTCTTCTGCAATTGTGGATTTCAAACATAACAACCAAAAATGAAAACATGGATTTTTCTATAGTGTGTTTGGAAACTTGTTGAGAATAAGATGAGGAAAATCACATCCAAAACATGCAATCGAACACACTAATTAAGAATCTAGCATGGATAAAAAAAGAGAACACTAGTTTGCTTCATGTAAACAAAACAGAACACAAGTTAGTTTCTTGTTCTATATTTCAAATTGACCAAACATAAAAGATTAGGAAACTGCCAAATGCAAATAGTACTTACTTGATTGTGTTGGATGACTTTTTTGGATTATAGAACAGCACAAGGACCAGAAGAAAATTCTCTGCTCAACAAAGGAAAGTTATATAGGTGGTTGGGGGTTGAAATTAACTAGAAAGTTACCTCATGCCTTTTCAACTTTTTAGTCTATTGATCTGCATATCTTTCTCTCCTTTTCTTGTTTTCCGCTCATGAGAGAAGATTTGGAAATTCATAGAGCACTGAACTGAACCGAGTTTCTGCTATGAAGAAAGTGTTATATATAGTCTAATGTATACTGAGTTATGCATGTATATAGTGAGAGAGAGAGACTGTTTTGGTGGCAGAACTGTCGTTACTCTTAATCCTTTATTCAAATGAAACACTTGATGACCAACTAAATAATAAAATATTTTTTATGTCACTGAATGGACAAGATCAAATGCAAGTAAGAGTAGCACAGGCCGAAAACCGAAGAGTTCTATAAACTCAGTAATTCAATATATAAACTATGACCACTGAAATTATCCCCTTTCTTATCTTATGCCACTTCACATTTTTTATGTAATTGAAAATTATTATTACAATAAATTTTGACTTTATCTTCACGGAACCTAAAGTTTGACTAAGTTATTATATCTTTCTCGGATGTTCACCCCTGCCCCAGAATAAAAGGAAGAAATTAATCGTTGAAATCAAAGTTAAGCACTGAGATGATTTTTTAGGTATATAATTAGTTACCTTTTAGTTGTTTGAGAACCATTGATTTGGTTAAAAAAACAGGAATTTGAGGAAATAGTTGATTTTTAGTAAATAATAGTAAATACAAAATACATTTCAATAAATTCTTTGTTGTATATTTTATTCATGAAAATAACATAGCATTGTAAAAATTAAATTAAAGAACCATTTTCACATAAATAAGATGCCAGGTAAATGAGAAACTAATGTTTATTATTTCTCCAACAAGATTTTCTAATGAGAGGTGGAGAACTCCGGTTAAATTTAAGGAAGTTGACCTGGTTTTCCTCACCCCCTACTTAGACCGTGTCAATCAAAAGCAAACATTGGTTGTGTATTTTATATACAATGGTTCGTGTTATGAATTACACGTTTGCTTGCTATTTGGAATCTGGAAGAGTCCTCCAAAACAAAAGGAATTTGGAAGACCTCCTTACGGAAATCGAAATAAAACAATGCCCGAACAAAGCATTCCCGTTACCTTATAGTACTATGTACTTTGTCACTCATACGACAAACTCTAGCTCATGATTCATGAAGGAGTTTTGTAATAAGCTTCATCATGCGCTTTCATCTGTCTCTTACGGCCATATACACGCAAGCATATATGTTATTTTATGACAACTTGGTTTCTCTGGTACCTGAAAAAAAGACAACTTGGTTCTCGGCTTCATTCATTCATTCTTCCGAAAAAAATTTTACACATTTTTTTTATCAAGGATATTCTCATATTGTTGATAGCCGGGATAAATCATTTTAGCAATAGGAAAAAAAATTTCCTTAAGAAGAAAGGAACATTCTCACTGTTTTCTCTATGTACACTTTTGATTTTTTATTTATATATTTAGAAATTCTAAGATAATATTAATTATTTTTCATTTATATTCTTATTTATATTTATTTCTTAAATAGTAATGCTTTATATGCTTATTATAAATAAGAGAACTAATAACAGAAAGTATAGTATTCTATATATATATATAAAAGAAACTGTAGTATAAATAAAGACGTACAATATACTATCTTCACTAATGTTTTGTTTCTTTCTAGAATCCATTAATTTGCATTTATTAAAGTAGACAAATTAATAAAAATTGGATGCACATATGATCATTAATGTTTTTTTCCTTCTAGAATGTGATTTGAATATTGATGTCCATTTATCGGCCATTTTGACCAGCACACAAACCTTCTTGGAGTATTATATTATAGGTTTGTTTTATTCCTGACAAATGCTAATTAATGTTTTTTATAAGATATTATCAGATTGTTCACAAGTTGAGCTGGTTTGATTTGGATTTAATTTTTTTTCTAACTCGAACCAAACTAACTTAGTTAATATCTGAGTTGGTTTAATTTGAGTTATTGGATATTTGACTAAAAAAATAATTATAAAAAATATATGATTAATTTGAGTTATCTCAATTTTGATAAATAATCTTATCATAAAATAATAATATGAACAACATATTTAAATATAATTGACTAATATCAACTAAATAGTAAAAAATTATAAAAATAACATGATTAATTAATTAGATCATAAATACAAACTTTGATTTGAATGCAAAAAATGAAGTGAAGCATAATTAAAAGATTCAAAAGAAATCATTAGTA
>PYAF01004126.1:903366-926209 GCA_007407185.1 Glycine tomentella | reverse complement strand
AAATCAAATCAATTAAATTAATTAGATCATAAATACAAACTTTGATTTGAATGCAAAAAATGAAGTGAAGCATAATTAAAAGATTCAAAAGAAATCATTAGTAAGTATAGTAAGTTAAACATATTAAAAATAAGAAAATAATAATATTTATAATTGATTTGACTATGTGAATTTGATATTTGAACCAATTAATATATTTAATTCGGATTTAGAATTGATTCGAATTTAAAAAATGTGAATTTGATATTTGAACCAATTAATATATTTAATTCGGATTTAGGATTGATTCGAATTTAAAAAATGTGAACTTGATATTCAAACCAATCATTATCAAATTCTAATACAGATTTGATTGAACATGAAAAAAAATCTAAATTAATTTAATTGATTTGATTTGGATTGTTGAATTCGTTGTTGTATTGATATGAATCAATAAACACTATTAGATATATTGGTTAAGAAACTAAGAATGAAACATTTTTTACTAGGATATGTAAAATTACCTTCTTCATATTTTTTTTGCACTACATATTAAAAACTTTAATTTCTTCTTTTAATCTAGCAATTTTGTTTATAATTATAATTTTATTTGATTCGATTCAATTTCAAATGATTTGAATTTGATTGGTTTTAGATTTTAACCATCCTTTTTTTAAAAAAAAATTAAATAAATGATAAAACAAATAAATACAATAAAAATTAATTCAAAATATCAAATATTTTATTTATATGTTGCTATGTAACTATTTAATCATCTTAACTTAAATAATTGATAAAAATAATATTTAATTAATTTTTTTATAAATAATTATATTATATGATAATTTTATAAATATATAAGAAATAAAAATATAAACATGAGTAATATTATTAAATTATGAATAAAAATATATACATATCTATAAGTTCAATTTGGATAAATTTTAAAAATTAAATCTAAAATTCGTTCCAATCTATAAAAAAATTAATTTTTAAATATTTGATCCATTGGATTTTAATTTTTGGTTTTCTTATGAATTTTTTTGTTTCTCGTTAATTAAATTAGATCGGCTCATAAAATTACTTGTGAAAAGGAATCTGTTACAATTATTTCTTACTTTCTTGCTTGAATCTTGATATCCTTATCTTTGGATTATTTTCGTGACTGAAATAAAATAAAATAAAAACATCTTGACTCCAGAGAAAATTATGTTTTTGATCGAAAACTAGTTTTTGAAAAGGAAATGGTGAATTGATTAACTCTCGAACTATCTAAACTTGTGAATTGGACAGAAAAGTCTTGACATGCTAATAGGTAGCTTAAGAAGTGTTTCTGATAAAAATTGGTTTAGGATATTTTGATATTATACCATGTTTCTTTGAACGTTCTAGAAGAAAATCCGAGAAGTGGAGAGGTGTAGAAATAAGAGAGAACCAAAACTGTGTTAGTTTGATATATATGAAATAAGATGAAAATAAATAAATATAAGTGATAAATTTGTTGCAATGCCAAAACAAATACACCACAAATCTACTGATTATTAATTTTGCACATTATTGTTTTACTAGTTGGTACTTATTTTGCTCACACGGTTAGAGATTTCACAGTTTATGTGCCTCTTATTTTGATCAAATTCTCACCACTTCCTAAAATCACACCCACTTACCTCATTAATTGACTTGCTATTTGATACTCCATGTAATAGAGAGGGAGGAGGTATTATTTTATATCTATTTCTCTTAAATTAAATCCTTCAAAAATTCACTCTATTTCTCGCTCCATGTCATCTGTAAACTGTGGTGTCATATGATATCAGAAAAAGTAAATTATGTTAATAAATTTCTTTCAACTGTGGAAATCATTTGACACTAATGCTTATATATTGAAATGTCAGAGGACGTAAGCAAGCATGGTTTTTCCAACTTATGACCATTTCAAAATTCTCCTCAACATTTAGTCAACAGTTCTACACTTTCCCCCCTCCAAAATCAAGGTGGTGCTTTCGGATGGTTGATAGTATCTTATGTTTTGCATTTGAATATATCTAAATATCACGAGTTTCAATTCTTAATTTTCATTAAAAAGAACATGCACCGTTCGGTTCTCAACAAAACAAAATCTAATTTTATCAAAATATACGGATTCAATTTAAAATAAACTATTTTTTTTAAGAGTCGGAGTTCAAAGTTGGACTCTAAAAACGGGCACGTTATTTAGGAATATTTGCATGTTGGATTGAATTAATTTTGAAGAGAAAAATCATCTAATTCAATTATTTTATTTTTGTTAATTTATTATTCAATCGGATTAGCTTAAAATTTTAATCCAACTCAATTTAAAACGGTTAAAATTAGATTGATTTTGAATTTTAATCCTACTTTTATTGTTTCATAAAATACTAAATAAAAGGTAAGATGTCTTTAATTAAATATATTTTCATAAACATATATAAGTTATATGATAATTTTATAAATTTATAAAAAATAAAAAATAGAAATGAGTGATGATATTATAAATTTATGAATATAAACATATATAAATATATATGTCCATTTTAAATCAATTTCTAAAATTAGATCTAAAATTGGATTTGACCTAATGAAAATGTAGCTTGAAATGAATGTTTGTACAAAGAAATAGAAAAGAAAGAAAGAAGGTTGTAAATAAGAGAAAAATATATGTTAAATTTTATATTAATAGACTGATTAATTTTTAATTTTTTTCTCTCTGTTGGGAAATTGAGGAGGTAAATATCAGAAAGATTTACACGAGCAACCATATAAGTGAATTAAACACCACACTTTGACCTAAAACTTTAAGACTCAGGTTTATAAGTCTTCTCCTCACTTGGTGCTAAATTTTTCTATTTCTATCCTTTAACTCATATTTGTACTCCAACACTCTCTTCCTAATCCACTCCAGAAATGGAGTAGTTGGATATAAATCCTCTAAAATGCACCCATCTAAACCTTTCATTATATTCAACTTACTAAATCTTTTCACTTCAAAATTAGTAGGAAAAAAACAAAAAGATGCCATTAAAGTAAACAAGAAAAATAAATAAACTATTCCGTGAATGAAAGCATTGCACGATCGTTGTCTACCTTAATCATGTCTAAAAAAACACCCATGAGCTCACCTACATCCTGAGTGATTATCAAAACCCAAACTGCATATTCAATATTTATGAGTGATTATCAACAATTGTTAATAAAATGGTTAGATACTAGAATCTTTTAATTAAGGTTTAGGATTTAATTTTCAGCTTGAACATAGAGTGAAAACTAAAAATATCACTTTATCCAAAAAAAATGAATCGACATGATGAGAGAAACCTCCTAATTATAAAAAAAATATTCATGATTTATAACTGTGAGCGGTAAGAAATAATCAATATGATCATCGTATTGTAAATAGTATGAAGATAATTAATTCATAAGCCCAATTTGTTGTATCAATGATTGTTTTTGGTAAAGGAGCTTTAATTAGATATTCAAGTCAAGAAAAATGTTATCACATCATATCTAGAAATAATTTAATTTCTTGATATCCCAATTCCATTAAACTTAGAAAATTTGGTTGCAAACTCGGGGTTAACTATTTTTCCTTTTCTAGAACAAATATAGAGTAGTAAAGGAAATAGATAAAAAAATAAGAAAATAAAGATATTAGATATTGAGAGCAGGGTCCTGAAAAAGATGATTTACTTGATCTTCCTGTTGTTGTTGTTCACTGCTACAATAATCGCTTTTTACGTCGGTTATTAACCACTTTTTACGTCGGTTCAGCAACCATCGTGGATACAGGTGTCGTTATAACGTATGACTTTTTACGTCGGTTGTTAACCGTCTTAGAAAAGCACTTTTTAAGACGGTTGTTTGATGAAAACTGTCTTAGAAAGCCATTTTCTAAGACGGTTGCTAACTACAACCGTCGTAGTATACTACATTCTAAGACGGTTGTTAGTAAAGAACCGTCTTAGAAAGACGTTTTCTAAGACGGTTCGTAGCTAACAACCGACTTAAAATGTCATCTACTACGACGGTTGGTACAAACAACCGTCTTCGTTTAAATCAAAAAATAATTTAGAAAAAACTTATCAAAGGAAACTACGACGGTTGTTAGCTTACACCCGTCTTAGAAGGTGTCTTTCTAAGACGGTTGTCATCAAAGAACCGTCTTAGAAAGCAACCTTCTAAGACGGCTGTGAGTCCTTTTTTCTTTCTTTTTCAGATGTGACCTTCGTGTAACAACGTAAATGCCAATGGTGCAAAGCTTTCACACAGGAACAACTTTTTGTTGTTTTTTCTTTATTTATTTATTAAGTGATATATCTTTAATTTGTTAAAAATAAATCTGAAGTGTAAAGATGTAGATCCTTAAATATAGTGAAGGGTTTAAATAGGTGTATTTTACCCTCTAAAGAGCACTACTCATTCCTAAATGTTTATGATTAGAATATTAGTGACGGATCCCAAATTGCAATTTTGTAATTGATTAGAGAATTCCTGACTCTGAACTCATTCATTTTGAGCTAGAACTGTCTACATGTAATATGATATGTATGGATTGCTAATAACTACGTTGCTAGCAGGCAATTCTACAAACATCATAATTTTTTTACAACAATCAAAATTAGGAGAGTTTAAATCCAACATAAAAATAAAAAACCGCTTCAATCAAAATTAGGAAAGTTTTTGGATTTGTTTGAATTATTTTGTGCTTAAATTGATCAATAGGTTTGGTTCTATTTATTGTATGTGTTTTGGAAATAGAACCAAATCATAACATTTATACTACTTTAGCATTATGCATTTTATTTATGTGTATATTACTTAAATTTCACAGGATTTTATAGTGTTATATATAAGACTTGTACAATATATTACTATTTTTCAAAATGAATTTTTCAAGATATGCTTATTTTAAAACAAATGAAAATTTAACAGATTTTTATTATAGAATATTGAATATATTAATCAATTTTTTAGATATTTATTAACATTTAATAAAAAACATAATTTGATTTAAAAAGATGAAAATAAAATATATAAATTTTAATGGAATAAGACTTTAGTAAAAATCACAAAAATTGGTTCGAAAAAGATGTTTTGGTTTGATTTGAATTTGGTATTAAATTCAATTCAGTTCCAATCAAATCGAAATGAATATAATTTTTATATTTGATTTGGCGGACATTTTAATTAAAAAATCGAATCAAACCAAATTGTAAGTATCTCTTATCAAAATTGTGATCTTATAAGATTTTTTTTTTTTGAAAGGCTCATTTTAAGAAATAAAAATATATCTAAGTATTTTTTTTTAAAGTTCAAAGTTAAATTAAATGTATTAAAAAGATTTTCTAGTCTTTGTTATAATTAATTTAATAATTTGATGTGTGAAAATGTAATTACAGCTACTATAAGTTTTGTTTAGTGTAGAATTTAGATGGTTGGGGTTTATTAGTCCAATAACAATAGGAGAATAGATGTGTATGTTTGGAATTTAATTAGAGAAACTCAATTGGACTTTTATTCTCAAAAAAATTATTTTGTGTATTGAAATTCAAAAATACGCACGTTCTAACTTTTATCCAATCATAGTCATGTCTTGTGGTTTAATTTGAAAGAAGGAAGGAATAGACAAAGAAACATATTGCTTGTCACACACCAAACACGAAATAGCTGAGCTGCCTCCATCAGCTGAAAATTCGCAATTGAAAAGATTCCAAACATGACCAAACTACTTAATACATCATTACTGGCATGCAAGTGTAACAATTGATGAAAATGTGTCCGATTTTAAATTTGTTGAACTTTCAGTAAGAAGATGGATACTCTTCTGTCGAGTATAGATAAGGTGGCCGAGAAAATTTTGTGACTGATATTCGAAGATTCTCCCAAAAATTTGCAAATTCTGTTGATATGATTTGCGGGCATGAACGTGGGACACTTAGCTGTGTTTATAAGCATAGCCCAGATATGGCAGGCCAATGTGCAAACTCTTTAAAGCATGATGTGATTAAGATGTTGATTATGGGAAACGATTACTCTCATTCCTTGTGCTTGCATCTATTTGATGGCTCTTCCCAGTTTCAAATTTACTCCAAGAAAGGTTGGCTCTCTTTCTTCCCAGAAAAAGGAGCCATAATAATCACTGCTGGTGACCAATCTCAGGTTAATTTGCACTTTATTGACACAAAGAAAACGGAATTAATTTACAAAATAGTGACCAATAAAAAAATCCTTTTAATTTCCTAATTAATGTACTAAGCCTTTTCCATAATATAATCCAACCAATTCAAATGCCAGTATTGTGGATTCCAAACATGTTATTTTCCACTTCCTTCTAAAATCCATCAACCTATAAAACTTATTTTAGCAGCATTTAAAATCGATCATATCCAGATCAGTTGTGTATGATCCAAAACTTGAGCACACTAAGAAGACCATACCCAAAGTCTGCTGGGCTGACATGTACAAAGCCCATACCAAAATTGTCCCAATATTGACACTTTTTTTTTCTTTTAATCTTCCCAACCCCCACTTTTTTTTTTTGTAATTTTTTGACAAAAAATATCATCAAATGAAACTAGTTTTGTGAAGATATTCAACTGAAACTAGTTACCCTGCAAGAAGCAACGAGAGTGCAAAAACCTCACAAACACAACAAAGGACAAGGATTGAAGGAAGAACAATATTTGTAGAAGAGAAAGTGAAAAGATGTTTGAAGAAGATGAAGAGTTGAGGTTGAGGAGGACCTGGAGGAGGAGGGGGAGAGAGTTGTGAAAACAGAGGGGTAAAATAAGAATTTCATGAAAAGGGAAAAAAAGGTTGGAAATTATTAAAATAAAAAAAAAGAGGGTCTCAGTATCATGGGCCTTGTTCAGTGGATGGGCTACGGACACAGTGCTGCAAAGGTCTAGAATCTTAACACCATCCCCACCGTCCCCAAATCCTCCCACGCCTTGGATTTTATTTATAAAAATAATCCCAAATCACAATTAAAATGTAAATTGAATCAAAGTAATGCTTTTACAGAGTTCATCACAAAGAGCATATCAGAACCTTAAGTTCATATTGTGGTTGTAAAATGTTGATTATTGAGGGTATGTCGAAGAAATTCCCCAAAAAGGAGAAAAATAGAAAATGTCAAGTTACTTAGCTATACTTTTTTGTTGTAAATGTGTGAGCAAATTATAAATAAACAAGTTGATGACAGTGAGTTTAGGATTATTGTTGCCAAAAACAATAACTAGTCATAAAGGAGGATTGCAATTATAACACTAGATAACAAAATAAAGCAGCGGAATATGCAGCTTTTTCCCAACTTCAGATAGAAGGGTGGATGTAATTCGTGGGCCTGATTGTTGGGTTGATAATGTACTTTTACGCATTCCATTGGATATAGCTCATTTTTCTATCATGTGTTTGCCACTAACCTATGGAGACATTCTTAAGGAGAGTTAATCAAGATTCTAAAGACAATTATAATCATTATTATTCTATGACAAGAAAAGCGATTGTGAGAAAAATGTATTCAGCGAAATGGATAAGGCTTAAATTTTATCCAATCCTTTATCTTTGTACTATCAGGTGACCTATCACCTATGGATGCTCTGTCACGTCTCAAAAAGCAGCATATGCCATATACCAAACTTATTTTAAGATCCAAATTAACATGAAATGTCGAATTTGGTAAAATATAGTATTTAATATTGTTTATAAATATTTTATTTTATCCATTTAACTCTTACAAAATATATCATGTTTAATTTATACAATTTTAAAAATCAATTGATTTTTCAACACAACACTTTTATGTTAACATATAGGTAAATTTCTATTTTTAGATTATGTATGTATGAGTATCTAAATTATTTAAAATTTGATTCAAACCACCTTTAAGATAATATCCCACGATTTAATAATTAAATTGATAAATTTGTTTTCTTATAAAAAATATTCAAAGTGTTAATTATTTTATTAAATCTAATATCTGGTGTTATTCTCGATTTAATAAACTAAAGAACTAGAGCAAATTACTTTTGAAAAGTTGGATAATTCTAAAAGCAAAATGAACATACTTATTTAGTTGAAACTGAATTTGGAAATAATGATCCAGTTTCGTGTTGGGGCATAGCTTGGAATTGGAATTTGCCACCTTTAAGTCCAGCAGGCTTCCTTCTGTAACCAAAAGATTATTTTCCTTAGTCTTACAGTCTTCATTCTTTAATGGATTACTAGTTTGTGGCAACTATATATGCTTTGCAACAACCTTTATTCTGTTGAGTAACAATTAGAAGTGGCCAAAAGCAAGAAGCCAAAGCTCTTTTGATTTGCATTATATAAACATATTGTTGACGCTTTATATACTGTATTATTTTTCTTTCTAAAAAATACTCAGATTGAGGAAACCTTCCTTTCTTAACAAAATCAAGTAAATATAGGCTATTGCGCATGATTTTATTTAATATAAATTATAAAGGTGAAAGGCACACATTTGATTTGAATTTGATAATAGTACACGTGTAATAAAACCTACTTTTGATGTAACTTGCCTAGGTTTTCTATCATTAAGTCGTTATATACATATTTGCATGCTATCCAAGCGTCACAAATCAAATGGTTTGAAGGCATCAAGTTTATAAGTTAGCTTTGTGTAACATGCATTATACTAATAAAAAATCTAGAAATTAAATCTAAAGTGGCCCACTAAACCTAAATAAAATAACGGACGTTATAAACGTTGTTGCCGTAATGGAGAAATAAAGAGAGGGTTATAATATGTGTGAGAAAAACTATTAGAGGAGAACTGAAGATTTCTACTTTTCAATCGGATCCATAAAAAATAATTAAGAGGGCACTAATAACATATTTTGAAAAATTTATTTATGTTTATATATTTAACAGCGGGGGTTGTTCCCAAATTTTTTTTAAAAAAAATAATTATAAATCATAATCTAAAGAAACAAACAAATAGTCAGACCAAATTACTGTTCCGGATTAAATAGAATAATGAAAAAAGTTTATTTTACGATAAGATTTCAAAAGACCATGATGACAATATCAAAGTTAGTTTAGATATAAGTATTGAGTTTGAGATCTTTAAATATGAGCTGTTATAATATAGACTAAAATATTTCTACAAAATGCATATGATTAAACTATACTTCTCATTTCATTGAAAAGTAAAGACTCTAATCACCTTATAAACAAGTACTAATGCATGAATTACAAATAAAAATAATTAATAACTACTACAAATTATATAACAAACACCGAAAATAATTAACAAACACCGCAAATAAATGCTAAGGATATATTAAAATTTTAATAATAAAATTTAAGAGGAAACAAAATATAACAAACATTGAAAATAATTAACCAACACTACAAATAACTGTTTAAAATATATTGAAATTTTAATAATAAAATTTAAGGGGGAGACTACCCCAACTTATAACCTTCATCCACCTCTGACTTCAATAATTGCGCACTGAGTTGCTGCATGCCTTCTAGCTGTTCTTCCTTTATTGTTTATTTATTTTTACTGCAACTGTTGTTATTTTAAAACCAGCTTTTCGGAAGAACCCAAACATATAAGTGGCATATCAATCATATATATATTTTATCGCATTAAGAAAAAAATATTCAACCATGTATTTTATCGGCAACCTTTAAGGTTTTTATGTGTTCTCAACCATCAAATATTCAGACTTAATGAAATCACTTTCTTTGTCGTGCAAAAATACAAAAACAACGTAATGGAGGCATATCAACAAGTTATGAACACAAGACAAACCACCAAGACAATCAGAATACAACATAAAAAGTCCCCTTGTAGTAATTTTTATTTTTTCTAAAGGTGAGGAGGTTTGAATAATCTAAATGAAGTCTTAAGGTTCTATCCTCCATAATATTCTAAAGAAAAAAGTAATATATAAAATAAGGTGACTAATGCAATAAAAAATATTAATAAAAATGTTAAGTAAATTTTTATACGTACGTATCTATATATTTGACGTGCAATTTGATTGCAACATTTCAATTTTTCAAGCATGATTAAATGGGGCTTTGGCACCAACACTTGATTAAGATTTATGGTGGATTTGAGAGTAGAAAAGAAAAAAATGAAATATTTGAATTAAAGTATAATTTTTTTTTTATGAGATTCACATGTAATTTTAATTATTTTTTTCATATTTATCCACAATCAAACACGTACTTAAGGGGTAGTACTGTGTAGAGCGCGTAGCAAACATGTGGAAACGTTGGGGTTTTGGAAATGAAATTGTTTTACTGCAAGAGAAGAGCGTCTTTCCTTTTGTTATTGTTACTTTGTTAGTGGACGAATAGGAGAAAGCTTAACATCAAAGAAAATGAGCTTTTTTCCCTACACGCACGCCCCCACTTCTTTTCCTAACCCCACTTTTCGGCATTGTCTTTGCCCCTCTAACCCTAGATTCTGGAAGCAATGCGCCCCCTTTCAACCTTTTTCTTTATTCATGCTTGTTTTAAGTTGTCTTACAACATATAAAAAAATTAGTAAATAAATCAAAGATAATAATAATAATAATTTTATAAAATTAAATTTATTATTATTAACTTTTTTATATTTTTAGTTCTTATGATTAATAATATAAGAAATATAAATAAAAATATTAATATTACATTAAAAAATTAAAAGAATAATTATTTTGAAACAAATTTTTTCTTCTTAATTATATGAAAATTAATATGGGATAGAAGGATTACTATTCATTTACATTATATACTTCAATTTTAGGTTCTCTTCATATTTATCAAATATGTGAAATATTTGCTGATACAGCAGTTTTGTAACATTTTCTTCTTGCCCCCCACCCTTTTCTTGATTAATATTTTAGCTTTTCCCAAAATCTAACCTGACGTAAACCAAAAGTCAAAAGATAAGTAAAATTGGAGCATAGTTTTAGGGATAAAAGTCCCACGTAGAAGTAAAAGTTCACTAGGCAGCGGCCAACGGGTGCACATCTTTTCATTTTGTTTGAGATCTTTGTGAGCAATTATCACTATACAAGAAGTTAAATCATATTGTTTTTATCAATAATTAAATCACATTGTTTTAAAATAAAGAAAAAATCAGAGAAAAAATCAAAATAAAACAATTAATTGAAAAGAAAGAAGTATTTTTTTATATAAAACATCATAATAATTATTAGCGGTCTTCAAAAGAATTTTTTTTTTACTGGCAGTCTTCTAACATTTGAATATCACGTTGCTTTAAGATTGACTCGAACTTGAAGAAAAGCAATTCAAACACTTCAGCACACAGCTGGTAACTAAGTGAATTAATCATCTTATTGTTATAGACTTATAGTGCAAGGGAAGTTTAAATAAACAAACAGTTATGATTTTTCTTTTTCTTCCTTTTTTTTTTTTTTTACAAAGTTATGATTTTTGTTAATTACTGTAGTTCTATTTAATTTATAGGCTTCATTAGTTTGACTCTTTTTTTTACCGTTGAGTTGAGTGTGTGAATTGACATAAAATTATTTTAACTTAACTATTGATCTTAAATTTAAATTATGAAGGATTAAATTTTTGTAATGATGTTATTTAACTCGAATTTGATGATTATTCTCGAATTTGATGATTACTCACAGTAAAAGACATCTCCTATTATCTATATATACTAAAAAAATCCAACTTCTTTTTATATTTTAACTCGAATTTGATGATTATTCTCGAATTTATATTTTTCTTTCTTTTTTCTTAGGATTGGGGTGGGCACAGGGTTAAAAAGTTTTTGGCATCTCTAATTAAGAATCAAATAACTGAAGATCCCAAACTACTTTGCATTTTTTTTTTAAGGAAAACTACATTGCAGTTAGACACTTGTTCAGGTTATAAAAAAACTCATGTGATCTGCAACATTCTTCCATTAACAATTAAATCAAATCCATAGTATATTTTGAATTTCGGATTTACAATTGACTGATTAATCTATAAATTTTGGACATATTACCTTGGGGACCACTCAGAGAAGTGGAACAAGGATTTGTCCAAAGTTCGATGTACAAAATGACAGGGTTACAATCTTAATTCATAGATTTTAATACGTTCACTTCAACATCATTCGGGTTAATTAATTAAAAATTTCATGAAGGCTAGATGATGAATGTTATGGTTGCTCCATGATCCATGTCCGTATGCATTATAATGATTTCGACTTATCAACTACTTCCAATCATAGAAGACAAAAAACAATGTAAAAACAAACATTCCATTACAAAAAGGACATGAATGTATTTATTTTACGTTCAAAGTGTTAGGAGGGGAAATAGAGTAGAATAATACACTTGAAGTCCAATAATTGAATTGTAATCAGTTGCTAGATTCAGATTGTGAACAAAATATCTTCTACAAGTACCTCGCAAATATTTTTTAAAAAAAAGTCGTCATTCAAACGGAGCGCACTTAATTGTCATATACGTGAATGAAATTAAGCCACATATACCCATTTTAAGGACTTAATTAATGTATTTGAGTTATTCTTTCTGATTCATCTGAATAAACTAAGAACGTAATTATGAACAATTATTTCCCCAAAAACCCCAAGTCCCCAAGTGTTAGAAACAATTAATGTTGGATACAAACTACAAATTAAGTATATACAAGCAAAATTTGAGCTTCATGAGAACGTATAAATCAGCTTTAACCAAAGGTCGTAGAAAATTAAGAAAAGAGTGGACATTGCAAATATATCATTGCATTATTAGTCGTGGCTACATGGATTTGATTTTCGTCATGTGGAATTTGAGTCGGGGTCAACCGGTGAAACTTTAACTCCATGATCTCATGCTTTTCCATGGTGCTAAATAAAGGGAGCTATTATGGACCAAAAAGCAGGGGGCTCACGTTTAAAACAATAAAACCAGAGAAATAAATTAATGTATAATTTTGGGCTCAAAACATTGTTGGTAGACAGCTAAAAAGTAGAAACCTATATACGTTTAATTGGTTATTAATTGATGCAAGCAAAGGAATAGAAGCACAACATTATAAAAACTTCAATTTCCATATTTTGTTTTAACCTTATCTAATTAATTATATAGTTTTTTTCTTTACTATTATAAAATGTAGCAATAAATAGTAAATAATGCAAATACAAAAGATTCTGATAGCATGTCAATTAATTACACGTGAAACATGTAAAAAAAAAGAAGACAGAGGTGGTCAGTTCTAAGAGCTACACATGTCTCCCAATGAATTTATCACATATCCTTAATTTCGTAGTTTCTGCACACACTTCACCTAAACTTTTGGCTTTACGCACTGCCACCTTTCATTGTGATTGAAAAAGCTAAAACGACTGGGTTGCTTGTTTTCAGCGTTCCACCTTTGTCAGCAAGAAACAACAAATTAATAAAATCAGCCACCTCATTTTATTATTACTACAAATCAAATTATATTATTATAGAAATTATTGAAATATGAGATGAAATGCCAAGGGTTGAGTTATTATCCCTACTAAATCATAATATTCATATAAAATATCCTATATCTTTTTAAGTACGTGGTAATGGGAACATCAAAAGCATTATTTATTAAACAATTGCAATTTGGTCGTCCTATATATATTCCCATTCTTTATGTGTGGGTCATCTTCCTCTATGGAGGCGTCAACACTTTCTTTCATAACCAGTAAGCAGCTTAAGCAACAAAAAAGTGGCATTTTAGAAAACTTGAATAACTCGGTAATGCAAGTAAAAAGAGGAAATTAAAGGAAGAGAGAGACAGAAAAAGCAAAAGTTGAGAAAGGCAACAATATTTTGGAGGGACCAGGCATTAGGTATAGTTAATAGTTTAACTTGGACATGTTAGTGGAATCATATGAGGACACTAGGACAGCGAAGTGGTGGCTGTAAAAGCCAATTTAACTTCAAACCAAACCAAACCAGGATCACCAATCACACCAACCAAATCCTATAGGTCAAAGTCTTTCAAAATTTTGGCACAAACACATAATGCAATAATTTTTTAATTACCAAATATTGTCTATATATACGTACTCCGGCCCGGAGCTTATATATAAACATGACAGGCAAATTCCATTTAAAATATGTAATAGTATTAACTTATTAGAAAGCAAGAAGAAATTATTACTTAGTCTAAGATATATAGCATAACATGTTATTAACTCTATTTTTTTTATAAAAAAAATGATAATATGTCGTGTAAAAATTGATCAAAACTACATGATCTCAAATCAAATTATAATTTACGTTAAAGAAGAGAAATTAAATCAAGCCTGATGATTGATAACAAATCAGGACATGGATGAGAGAAAACCAAGCTTAATTTCAGCCCAAAATTCGGCAAGGTAGGATATAGTGATTATATTAATTCAAGATCCAAAGATTCAATATATTCTTTTTGAGTACAAAAAGGAGTACGAAGGATACAAAGATTCTAATAATTGTTTCCATTTTTGTCAGAAATCAGAATATATAATAGCAAAATTCGTATATTCACTCGTACATATTTTATATGTTCAATTAATAATGCGATCGAGAATCTTATCCTCTAACCTTCCAAACACAATTTTTTTTTTGGCGGACCAAAAAATGTTATTAATTCTCAACTCTTTTTCTATATTTTTTTTCCTTCTGTTTCTATATTAGTTTTCACCACACTATTCGTTTTACCTTCTCTCTCTCGTGTTCTACGATGGTTAAAATATCACTAGTGTTATTATCTTCTCACCTTCAATTATTCTGCTTTTCATAAAGGACGCTTAGACGAGCATGCACGGCTATCAACTCCTTACTCCCTTCAGGCCTTAGACAAAGAAAAGGAAAAGGAAAAAGAAAAAGTGATAGTTGGCTAGCTAGTTGCGGGTATATATAGCAATAAAAGAAAAAACATAAGTTATTTAAAATGATTGAAAGAAAGAAAACGATATAGATCACTGATATAAACATATGAGATCGATTATATTTTGCTCGAAAGATTTCCTCTTTTATTGTATGTAAGAAATATATAATTAAATTAAATTAAAGACATGCATAATCCATCTTAATCTTAAATCAGAAGTGGGGGACAATTACGTACGGCAACATGAAAATATCCAAAAATGATTGTGAAGTAACGATCACATTTATGATTAACAAAAGAGAATGAAGGTACAGAACATAAAAAAAAAAAAAAAAAAGAAAACAAGGTAGATAGGGTGAATTACAGAAAGAAAAAATTAATCCTGCTTCTTCAACTCCTTGTAAAACCTATTTATGAAGTCTTCGGCGGCCTTATCGACCTGGTGGTCGTTGTCTTGATCGGCGTCTCGCAGAGGGAACGGCGAGTCCGTAACCCTAAGCTGCCTCGCCATAGGGCTCCGTCCAAACCCTGGCAGCGCAGGGGACGCTTCAACCTTAACGGCGTCGTTGTTGTTGTTGAGCATCTCCAACACTGCCTTCATTGCGTTCACCGTCACAACGTCGTCGTCCTGCGTGGGAGGCGCGTGGACGCAGGCGAAGAAGTGGTGGCGGTGGTGCTTCCCTGCTGTGGGGAAGAAGAAGTTGTGGGGCGTGTTGCTGCAGCTGAACTCGTACTCCCTTGGGGCAGAGAACTTAAGATGGTGCGAGTTGTGGGACCCACCGCGGTTGTGGTGGTGGTGGGACGACATTAAGTTGGCAATGGCTTTGCCGGCGAGCTTGCCGCGGCGTTTCAGCATCATGTTGAGGTCCATCATGAGCTTCCCCTTTGATAAGCCTTTTCGAAGCATGAAGAACACCACACGTACCATGCTCCAAACTTTCTTTGTTAGTGCTGATGTGTTACTTTCCATTTCTATTTGTTTCATTTTTTATTATAAAAAAATAAGAAACTTGTTTTTGTTGTTTGGATTTCGAATAATTTGAGAGAGAGATTTAGAGGTGAAGAAATGGGTTGAGACAAGAGGGAAGAGGAGATGGGGTTATTTATATAGTGGGGGAGGGAAGAAGGAAATTCGATCATATGTTGAATTAGAATGACCGGTGGTTGCATGCATCATCTGTGTTACTTTATGATATCTCTTTATTTTATTATATTTGGACCCTAACATTATTGGAGGGGAAGGGTTATTTTGCTTTATGAGAGGACGAAAGGAGTACTATGATGAACTGAAGTGGAACCTTTATTTAGGTAGCCAAAGTGCCAGATTGTACAGCTTTCGATGCATACTAGACGAGTCCTCACGCTTTCAGATTTGGAGGTGCAATCTTTTTTTCTTTTGGACCATAAATATCTTTCATGAAACGATGACTTTTATTAACTGGGGGAAATATTTACATGTTATATATGGTGGAATTAGTTTTATCAACTGAGTTTTTTTTCTTCTTATTTTGTGGTGCAATCTAACACTATTTCTTCAAAACTTTCTTTAACAAAATTAATTATAAAATATTTCAAAGAAATGACAATTGAATATTTTTATTAAAAAATGCAAAAAAACATTCTGTTTTGCTCCTTTTTGGTTTTTAAACTAAAAAGAGATTAAAAAAAACATATCATTATTATTTTTAGGGTTAACCAAAGGCACAACCACTCTAAGTTAATTGCTATTAACAGCAATCATAGACTTTTAATTATGTAATTGAAATGATTGAAAATGACGTTAACACGGACCATTATGCTGCAAAATAAAAATTACACCTCCTAAAGTCAAATTTATTGACTTAAATTGCGAGACATATATGTTTGATTAGGCTTCCTCATTTCCGTATCTTTTCTCCCTCCTTATAAGGTTAATTATGAAGTTCCTTTTGAAAGAAAAAAAAAAGTCTTAAATAAAGGCAAAATCAAAAACTTTATCTTATATGTTAAAAAATTAACATTACATAGCTCTCTAAACCACAAACTATAATTTCAAATTCTACTTTTTGAGATAATTTCAAATTCTAATTAAAAGACAGCATCTTGCATACTTTTTATTCATAAACCATGCATTGGAGATTCATTTTTAGCAGTTACCCATCCTATATCGAGAACAGAGAATTACCTGCCCTAGTACATAATTAATAAATGGCCTAAATTCACTATAACCGCCATTTTATTGCATAAACCAACAGAGTTTTGCTTGAAATCCTTGTTGCGTAAAAACAACCAGAATTTTGCTTGAAATCCACTAAAACCATGCACCTACTAGCTAGTACCATTTGGCTTGACAGCTAAATTACCACCTGCCAAAATTGTCTTGAATTAAATAAAACTATCAATGTCAATCTATTTATTTTCATTGAATTTCCTTCTAATTCTACCTTACTCTTCATCTAAGAAGCCTTTTTATACACTCCCTATAGATTATTGTACCAGTTCATAATTGAATATATAAATTATGTACATCTTGAATTAGCCAAAATCAGGACCTTAAATTGATTAACCTCGTTAACTTTGAATTTTATATATTGAAAAATTCAAATATTGTTTTATTTTTACTAACCACACTGAGCGTAAAGTTGCAAACTTCTGCCTCTTGATCCCATTAAAATAGAGAATGGCTGAAAGTGAGAATTTTAGGAGTCTTAATTAATAATGTTGCATCAATTGCACACCAAGAAATGCAATCCATCCATGTTTTTTTAGCAAAAATGTTGCATTAAAAGAAGATGTACGTGTTAAATTGTTTCTGTCTTAACTTTCACAAAGACTACATTAGACCGATGCAGAGCTCTCTTTTTTAAGTATAGCTGCTGCTTTTGCTGGAATGCGGTCTAAAGTTACCTTCCGTCCAAACATATACACACCTATTCCAAAACTTTTTGTAAGCTGACCTCGACGCTACTTCCGTCCCTAGTATAAGTGTGTGTTTGGGTTAATTGCCAGTGAGGCAACTCCAACCTCGGTTTTCAGAAGCAAGTTCTTGGTTACTTTTGTGGCGAAAGTACCTCGGTCTTTGTGCTACCACACTTTCACGAGCAAAGCAAACATGCTCTAAGCTGATTTAACCGTATACATTTTTCAAAATCTCTTCAATAATTTTTTTTTTCTTTCAAAACGAACAAATCTTGTCTCGTTCTCACCTCCACCTCTAACTCCAACACCTATCTAACTAATAGCCATACTTCTTTCTCAGATACCTTGTATTCTTTCTTAGGTACTATGGTATATATATGACTGATAAATCTTGGACTCATAGACGTTTACTCCCTATCCAACCACCATACACTCCTCCCTATTTATTTTTACATTGTCCACTATATATTGCAATCAAAATTCCTTTGAATCTTGTATCCTTTTGAATCGTGTAGATTTCTAGCCTTCTAGATATGTGTTATTGTGTGGTATGATGATTATATTGGTTAGGCAATATTTTCAATAGCCGTAGAGTGTAATACTATAGAATCTGTGTTGATAAATAATTCGATTTTTTTTTTAAAACTAAACATATTATTTATACAAACAAATAATGACCGATATCGTTCGTTCATATCTCCTATCAATAATTGTCTGGATACCCAATTTTGTGTTTCGTAAGCATCAAATACAAAATACGATACCCAATGTAATTGTGCTACAGTGAAATAAAAGAATAATAAAATAAATATTTATTTAAGTAGTGTATATAATTTGCCAATTATATGTGTATCTTTATTTTTTATGTATTTATTCTTTTTATATTTGAATCATTTTTCAAGTTTTTAGACAAACTGCTGAGTTTTTCATTTTTTAACAAAATGTCTCAGTTACTTTCCAAGCCACAGAATCTCTCTTGGCCGCCGGGTTTCTGAAACGGGAGGCAAAGCTATGCGCGTGTTTGGACACTCACCTCAAAAACATAAAATCACGTAAAAGTTACAAATTGTAACTTCTGTTTAAACACACGTAACATCTAACACGACACAGAATCAAAGAAGCTACTTATAAATTAATGCATCAGGTAAATTTTATTCCATAATGAGCTTGAAAATACCAGAATACATAATTACGTTCATTGAATAACTCAAACTCAAACAAGAAAAGCCACTGACCAAAAACAAACCATAAACCCTCGCAATAGAAAAAAACGCAGACAAGAAGTCAAGTCAGGTGGACCAACAACTTCCAAAAACAAGAATGTGATGAGAGACCCCCAAAAAACCTTGGACTCATGAGAAGGTAACTTGGGCTTCAATTCTTTCCATCAACATAAGGCCATGCATGTTCATCCCCTAAAACTTGGAGCAGTCACTAGTCAGTTGGAAAAAAAAAATAATTATGGGAACAGGTAAATAATTAGAGATACAAAACCATGTCCCCTTAACATAGGAATTAATTATTAATTAATTAATACTGAAGGAAGGTTAAAGTAATAAGAACTTAATTGGCCAATGTGAGGCCGTTCATCTCTCTTGTGAGTGCTGGAATGCAACTTGAACTCCTTGCAATCCCTCCTTTCTTTTGTCCACCTTTGTCCCTTGGGTTGAAGGACTTGGCCCTTCTCCCTTCCATTTTGTTCTTTTTGAGCATCTCTTTCATGGCCTCAGCTTGGAACAGAACTGGGAAAGCCCTTCCATATTTGTTGAACCTAACACATGCACTCATGTGTGAACTCAATGCCTCTTCCTTCTTCCCACCATTTTTCTCCAATTCTTCCTTCACTGCCTCAGCACACAAACCACACACCCACTTCCCCAAGAACGTGTCACGCACACGCTCTATGTATTCAGGCGTGCACTCCTCACTCATCCCACAACACTCACACTTGGCATCCACAACCTCAGTTATTGGTGGAAGTGTCAAATCAACCCCTTCCTTGGTTAGCTCAAACGAGATGTCGGAGATTGTTCTTTGAATGTGATGATCAGATGAGAGCCTTGGAGGTTTGGACATGTTAACGTTGTTGTTCTTAGAGAATGAGCTAGGCAAAGACTCTCCATGGGGTGGTGCCATATTGCTAGCTAGCTAATTACTAGTGTAATTTGCTGAATGGTCTAAGAGAGATATCTGAACTCGATCGATCGATTCTTCTAAGTGGGGTTTAAGAAGAACTGATGCTGATATACATGCATGGGCGGATCCAGGTTGAAGAGAAGGGGGGCAAGTGCCCACCCTTGATTCTAGCTGTGTGAGTAGGGGTGGAGGCAGTGATGGAGGACCAGGAGCTTGTGCAGTGAGAAGAGAAGAAGAAAATAGTTGAACAGCAGAAAGCAAAACGGCAAACCAAAAGGAAGGAGAAAGAGGCTAGGTTAATGTCATTTGGGCCTAATTTGCTTTTTGCACCCAATTTTTTTTTCTTTATACACCCACTTTTTTCTTATGCAGTTTCATATTACATTTTTCGAAATGAACTTTTGAGTTTTTGAAATGGTGTCCACCCTTAAATAACTGCTTCTCCGACATCATCGTTGGCCTGCCTCCATCACGGTTACGGTGTCCTTGGAAGAGTGCCCACCCTTCCTTAATTTTCTGGATCCGCCCCTGTATACATGTACCACAATTGTTCAACAAGTTAGAAGGAACGGTTCTATTTATAGTAGCTCTTCTTGTTTCCGAGAATCTGACATTGTAACCATGTGTGGATCTTAGAAACACAAATGTCAGTTTCAGTGTCCGTGAACTTGCTAGATTTTTTCGAGAAAGATCTAAATCATTTAATGAGAATGCAATGACTATTATAGCTTTTGGAAATTTGAAGTAATTATTTGCATGTATATATAATGTGATAGATGTGTGCCATTTTTTCTCTAGCACTTATATTTTACTTCCAAGAGGACTTCCACACTTTGTAGTTGTGGCTGCTAGAATATATTGGTAATGAAATTCTGCAAGGTTCACGTGCACCATTTCTGTCTTTAGCTGGAATATACTATTCACATGCCTTTATTTTTCTTGTCATATATTTGCCCTTTTTCAATAGTCTTAATAAATAAGATAATGTACATAAAAGATAAGAGGAAGTCATATACAAACATAAGAAACCATAAAAAATAAACTACACATTGTGTATCCAATTTTCTATATATACTTAATTACGTTGTTTTTCTTAATTTCCAACAGCTCTGTTTTTTTTTTTTTATCTCTTTTTTTTCGTTCCCTGATTTATCCAACTGTAGAATGATAACCAAAATGAATCTTGACATGAAGCCCTCCCTCCCCCCCTTGTTATCAGAATACTGTTTTAAGTATCTATGTAATATAACCATACAATAAGAAAGTTGGTGCCATTAATAAAAAGGTGTTTCGTGCTTTTAGCAAAACGATTAGATATATCCCATTAAAGCAGAGGTAAGCACCAATACAGCTTGTGGGGTATTCACATGCTGGCATGGTAAAACCACACATATTTGCCTAAACTTTCTGCTTTTGCGTTAAAAAATTACATGAAGAAGGAAATAGACTAGTTATGTCACACGAGCCTTATTCCACAAACATTGACTTATTTTATTTCACGAGGAGCTTAAAAAGGAGAAAGGAAAGCCATAGAAATCGGTTCGATTAAGATATCAACTAAATAAAGTTGCAATCAGTGTATATGATAGATAGGGTCTGGCTGTAAATTAAAGGCACTGAATTGGTCAATGCGCCTCAAACATAAATATGACAGATACTAAATGCAAATGCAACAACGCATAAATGTAGTTTCCGGTAATTAAAAAATGTTAAGGAAACCACTAATAATCAGTTCCTAATGAGGATATATATTCGTTAAGAAATTAAAAAAAAAAGTATTTTTTTATTAAAAACTTGTAACATTTAGTTTTGCTATAATACAATCACCCTGTAATTTCTTAACTAGTTAAAGTGCGCGTTAACAAGGCCCAAACATAAAAATAAACTGACAATGATAAAGTAATATATATATATATATATATATATATAATTTGTTTACACCATGTCTAAATGCTAATATTTACATCAAATCTCATCCGTTAAAATAAGTTTCATTTCTCATCCTCATCACCACAGTTTGTCATTTGCCATTGGTAACCCTGACACTCTCTACGTTGTTACCATGAACCAAAAACTTAGTCTTCTCACCGAAAATCATTCCCGCTCCTAGTGAAAGGCACACTACTAACAACGGATGCTGGTCTTGTAAAAAGCAAATCAAGACCACCCATTTTCAACAACCTTCGGGGCCATAGATGGATGATCACCCCAATTAAAAAAAGCTTATTTTTCCATACATTCCACCAAGAAAAACATAGCAATTGTAATTATTGTTGTTCTTGTTACCCTTATCCAATTGTAAAGGCTCGGCCCCTCTTTGAACGGTCTCCACTTTGGTCAAGTTGCAGAAAAATCGCAGCCAGAAACGAAATGAAACTTCAATAGAATAGCGATTTCGAAGATTAAGAAGCCACCAGGGAACAAGAAAGGACATATGCATCAATTAAATTTCTATTGCGTAGTGTGTGTTCTGTAGGGGAAATACCATTGTCAAAGCACGTGTCCCACTAATCTTAATTTTCAATGAATTGATGAGATATGGTATAAGTGTTAATCAAATTCGAATTAGTAACTAATCTCAATATTGAAATATTAAAAAGAGTCATATAAATTAAAAAATCTCAAATATCCTTATTTATTTTTAATTATTATTCAACCACAACATACAAATAGAAAAATTTAAAAATAAGAGACATAGAAAAATTTAAAGATAAGAGCCATAGGATTAAAGAGAGAGCCATCTTATCTTATCAGTAAAAAAGAGAGTCATCTTATCTTATCAGTAAAAGTTCATAAATTCATATAGATATAGAACCGCATATAAGTTATTATACTTGCATATCTAATTAATGTAAACATATCACTTTTCATATATATATATATATATATATTATATATGAGATTGAAACAAATTTTAAGGATGTAATTTTAATAATTATTATATCATTTTTATAACTTGATATAAAAT